>CM037089.1:67403055-67820555 GCA_020916435.1 Oxytropis ochrocephala
CGGTAATACTTCGTTCAGTTACGTATTATGAATAAAATAACTCAACTAATTTAATTGACTTAAATTAAATGTTGCAAGCCTTAAATAACTTAATTAATTAAATAATTAAATTATTTTTGGCGTTACACTGGCCTCCACATTCCGCATAGGGTAGTAGACAAAAACTTCTACCACGATTTAGCGTGATCTTGATTACTTACGTGGTATAGTTAGGTATCCTTACTTCGCGGCTACTCGCGCCGCTTGTCGAGCGGCATGACGCAGTGCAAATCAGAGATCAGATGCAAAATAAGGAGCGGTTTGTCCCAGAGATTGCAAAGTGGAGAGGATGCGAGAAAGAGCACTGCAATTATCCGAGATGCTTAGATGTGGACCGCTCACCTACTACTTCATGTCGATTTTTCTACACTTTTAGGGATTTTGGACCCTTAGTTGTATTTTAGTTATTTCTTTGGACGTATTTATACTCAGTATTTCATATTATTCGTATTTAGATCATATATGACGATATATGATCTAAAAATATGTCTAAATATAGGTATTGTGTATTATACACAAGACTCTACTATCATAAGTTTATACTAAGCTTTTACTTATTTACAGTTCCAACTCCAAAAAGTTTTCGTTTTTACATACTTCTTGTTCTTAGTGTAATTTCAGTTTATTTTTTATTTCACCTAACTTAAATTAAGTTAAACTATTTTTAGCTAGTTAGTTTCAGTTTTTACCTCAATCTAATGTCACCATTTTACTTTCAAACTTGCTTAAATTATATTTTAACCCCAGATTTAAATTATCATCCCCAAAACCACAAGTTAAAAACAATAGTTTTATTTTTAACAAAAATCAGAACCAACCTTCATTTGTCTGGGCGTTGGTGACCAGGAAAGTCGAAAGTACCATCCATGGGAATTGAATCAAAATGACAAAATCTCTTACAATCTTAAATTTAGAGTAATAACAAAACAAGATAATGAAAAAAGGGCCTTTGTAATTCAAAAAATAAAGGGATAAAAGGCACTATTATTGATGGCAGATCTGATTTTGTAAAACCCAACCCACATCCTACATTCTTCTTCCCCATCAGAACTCGAGAAATCTAGTTTTTCATGACGCATAAGCAACATCGAATCTTGTTGATCTGAAAACTTAATGATTCAAAACGAAAAACGGAGCTAATGAAAACAAATCAATGCAAGAAGTTGCTGCAGCAGAAGTTACTTGATGATGATGGTGGTGCAATTCTAGATTTGCGATTTGGGTTCGATAAAGATGGTGGTGCACTGGTGCGCATCCGGATTTGAAGAAGAAGGAGATTTTGATAGAAAGGGATTTGAAGAAGGTTATGATGAAAGGTGACCTTTGACCATTGAAAGTTTCCTCTAAATTTGAACCACACATTCTCGATTAAATGAATATCAACGATAACGCGCGGTCACTTGTGTATTATACATACGCCGTGTCATTTATAATAGAAATTCAAAGTACGTGAAATTCAAATATTTCTAGCAAACAAACCATGCAACATCCGTATTAGGTTATAGAACATGGAAATTGAAATTGTGCTAAAACAAAACTCAAATGGTACAACCATGGTCCTGGTTTCAAAGGCATAATCAAGAAGCATGCAAAAAAAACATATATTAGAAAGCAAGCCAGAGAGTTTTCCAACTAACTATCATGCAAGATGCAACAATGAAAATTAAAAACCGCTGAGCATTCTCTCTATCTAATCTAGGCTCCATATCCTTACTTTTTTGAAAAATATTCTCTAATCTAATCTTTATCTTAACGTCTTTTAGAATGCAGATCGCAGTAAGATGATGGGATGTTAGAGAATGTGCATGATAGTTGTTTATTCTATTGAAGATGAGCACAACGCACCAAGATCCTCGCATGCAATTGCATGGTAGGGGCATCACAAGTGTGGGAGTTGTTGTGTGCCATTTTAGAAATGGCGCCGAATGTAGCACATCGGGCGCCTTCATGCTAATTCCTTGATTCTTATGTGCAAATGACATTATTGACATCGGGTATTTAGATTTGGTGTATTTCTCATCGATCGCCTTACGGGTCTTCCGTGGTCCCAATAACCCATGCACGTGTTCCGGAGGCCACGGTTCACTAAGCAATTGACTTTAGTCGCACTCCAATTATCAAGAACTTCGATCCACGACCAAACACTCCACGTTGGTCACCATTGACGTCCATGCGCAATTTGGGACTTAGATTAGCTCTCATCTCCTTGATCCACATCCGCAGTCTAATCCATTAAGTCTCGACGGTTTATATCCTCCCGAACGATCTAACGGCTTGAGCTTAGCATAGAACTCTATAAATAGTGGTTCTCATAACCACATAATGCTACACATTCCTTCACCCCAACAACTCTCCACGATTCTCTATTGACTGACTGAACGGCCAGAGTGTCTTTGCCAGTACCTCCTCCTCGCTCAAACACACTGAGATCCGACCATGAACACTTCACTACAAATTGTAGTCCCCAACCGACCAAAAAGACAGCGAAGGTACAAAACACAATTCTAAATAAGTCCAATCAATGATAATACAATATTTATTATAAGATAAGCAAAATGGTTAAACAGCATAAAATCAATACGAATTTGTAATTGCGATATGGATTCTCGCAATGTGGTCACACGACTCTTTTTTGTACCAAGGCGTTTTTTTTTTTTTAAATGTACATGGAATGGTCACAACCTCTAGAAACTCACACACATAATTGTGAATTCCTGGCCAAACTCGAGATATGGTATCTAACTTAACAATTTTGCAATTGCTAATTGAGCTAGACCTAACTGGGATGATACGTAAGGTGTTTTGCTTGATGATCGCTGTCGCTAAACTCGACAATATTTGTTTTCCCGCTTCGAGGTGAAGTATTTTTGTCCATCTCTCTCAAAACTATTGTCACATCGCTGGTCACTACCAAAACACCGCATAAAATCATGGTAAGCTATATTATTATTATTATTATTACATATTATTATTATTATTATTATTATTTTTGACCATAGGTAAGCATATTATTAAATATATAAAGTTTTACCAATTTAAGATACTAGTATGTAACCCGTATGATGCGCTGAAGTAATTTTCGTGAAAGATATTAAATTTAAATAATTTTGTGGAGAAAATAATATAATTAAAAGTAAAATAAGTAAAGAAATTACATTTAATTTGGTAATATTTGATAACAACACATCATTTTTATTGATTTAAATTTAGCATGTATATTTAATGGTTATAAAAGTAAATATAAATATAAGGTACAATTAGTGAATGATGATAATCTAAGGTATAAGTCAAAATAAAACTTTAAGTTATGTATTTGTAAAATCATTTTGAATCTAATATGTGAAAAGACAATCTAAATAAATAAAATTAAATTTATATTTGGATTGGAAAAGAAATTTAATTTACATTGTCATGACCAAAAATAATATTTTGAATGTTAAGTAATTATATTTTAATTTTCTAGCAACTTAACATAGTTATTGATAGTCATTATCAATGATTTTCACCGCTGTTAAGGTAAGTTTATCTTTGTTAGCCATAAGTATATATTATAGATAAAACAAATTACTTGTTTCAAGTGAACTTTGATGTTGTTGCAAAATTCTTATATTTCCCAACAATTTTATTGAGCTATATATAAAAGGAGGAAAAAGAGAAATTTGATATAATTTCTCACAAATTAAGTGCCAGAACCAAAGGGAGGGATTAATTGGTACTCACTCGATTAAAAAAATAAGTGGTTAAATTTAATGGCAATTAAGAAGTGTCACAACTATAGTCAATGAATAGGTAACTTAATATCAAATAAGGTTTATAATAAAAATATTGAAGAAGTCATTTGATGAGAACGTGATACACTCTTAAAAACTTTCCCTAGGTTTAGACTTGCTTTATTATGATATTTGTTAAAAAGAAGTCAAATTTCCTCGTGCTATATGAATTGTTAAACTCGATTTGCTCATTTAAGATGTGAACTTCGATGATAGACCATTGTTTTTTTTTATGCCTTTGATATGATCACTTTACATCCATTTCAATAATACTCCAAGCTAAGAACATAACCCATTAAGCTTGTTCATGTTATAGTTTATGTTTGATTGTATTTGATTAAATTCATCATTAATGACATTTATAGAATAGTTAAAATAAATTGTTTCAAAAATTGTTAATTTAAAACAAATTAACAACAAAATAAGGCAAATTCATCAAGAAATAGTTGGAAAATTCAAGTGGTTCTCCTAACAATAAATTCATATCTCAACAATAAAAACAGAACACTTAAATGCATTATAAAAACCATAAAACATATAAACTAACCTCGAAGTATTGAAGAACCTAAAAACTAAAACATTGTGGCAAAACATTATAATGTTGTAGAAAAAGAAATTGAACTCATTCCTTAGTAAAAATTAAAAGGCATGATTGTAATTCTAAGTTTGAGGCAAGAACTATAAGGTAAGAACCATCTAATATGAAACCATCCAAAAAAAATAAATAAATAATTTATTGAAGAATAAATGAAACAAATAAAAATAATAGATTCTAAGAAAGAAGGAAAATAACCCTAACTACACTTGGTTGATATCCTCCAAAAATGGCTCACAAAAGAAATGGTGCTTGTAGGATAATTAAAAATCACCCAAAGTAAAAGCTAAGATAAAAGTAAGCCAACATAAATAAGTTTGGGTAAACATTTTCTCCTCAAAGAAAAAAACAACTGAAAGTTAAAAATAACATAATATGTATCTAATTATTTTGTGGTCTGCAAATTTTTAAAATTTCTCTCACAATTGCAATCCCCGATCAAAAACAACAGAGGTGAAAAATAATGAAAATGCAGCTAAAATTTCAATGGGTGAACAATTTGGTGATAGTACATTTTTTCCAAAGTAAAAAAAAAAAGGAAAGACAAAAGTAAAAGATTATTAACATACCTCTTATAAACATACTTGTTGCAATATAAAAGAAATATGTGATCATGCATATCCCATCAAGACCTCAACCCTGATTTTCTATAAACAATAGTAAACAAAATAATCATAAAAATGATTAAAAGAAGAGAGAAAAGGATTCAAATTAATATATGTTCGTAAATTTGAAAAATAAAACTCTAAGTACAAGAGTAAGACAAAATAATGAAAATAATAGTTGTAGAAAATGACAAAAGGAAAATTAACACTCATTTTTCCGCTTTCTCCATAAACTTTTCAAACAATACAATGTAGAGAGAGATGAGAAGTGAGAAAAACTCATTTTTAATGGTCGAGGTGAGAAAAAGAATTGCGTAAGATGGAAATTTGAGATGGAGAAATGATGTTTTTATTTTATTTTAGAAGTTAGTGAGAGTTATTTAATTTTAAATTTGAATTTAATCGTAACAATGAAACTAAAATTAGAGTAAAACCTAAGATTGATTTTAAATTGTTTAGGATTATTAGTGTTATTGTTTCCTAATCACACACAATTAATGAACTTATTACTCTTAAATTGTTTAGGATGATTGCAATAATTGAAAATCATACATTACCTTTTGTCTTTAAAAATTGTTTTTAAATTCTATCCGCATGTTTAGGGGTACATTTAAAAATTCGCTATTTTAATTTTTTGTTTAATTTATCTTTTTAGTATTTTTTGAGATGCCAATTAGATGCCAATTATGATTTGAATTAAATAGTTTTTGGTGAAATTTACCTATGATTGACACCTTGGATAATGAACCCAAAAATATTTTACTTTGTATGTTTATAGATATGTTGATAATGATTTTTTTATTTTAAAAGTGAATATCTTAAAGTCGATATTTTAAATTAAAGTATGATTTATTCATACTTATTTTGTTAAAAAGGGATTAAATAGTAATTCACATTAATTTTAAATTTTAAATATTCCACAACTACAATATGTGGTTTTACTCAGCATGTGTGTTAGAAAAATAGTAATTCAAAATTTTCACAACTATAGTTATTGATTGAATATTCGCCATTAAGATTTGTTGCTACCACTACATCACAAACCATCCAACCATTGAATTAAAAAAATACTACATATGGAATATATAATAATTCAATTTGACTAATAAGAATTTTATTGGATATTCAAAGAACTGGACATTACATGGACTCCAATTAAAATTAAACGAATTACATCAATATCTAATGTAATTAGGACACACATTAATACAATATTATTGAAATTGAAACTTAAAACATGCATCTAGGATGTAACTACTCCCATAAAACAATGGACTCCAATTGAAAATACACAACTCTAACATTGAGCGTGTGTAAATACTCTCTTTTGAAACTTGGAGTTCGCTCATCAAAGCACAACTCCCATAAAACAATGGACTCTAATTGCAAATGCACAACTCTAACATTGAGCAGTGTAAATACTCTCTTTTGAAACTTGGAGTTCGCTCATCAAAGCATGCATAACTCTCGCATGATGCAAGTTTAGACGTAATAGCCTTAGTGAAAGATGCCCGATAGCAAAGATACTCCTATAAATACAAAACAAAAGTCATATACATACGCTGGCAATATTTATTGCTTAAAATATAATAATTTGCGCTTTCACTTATTATGTAGTGCATTGCGAAATGAATTAGCAAACTGCTTGCCTCTGTATTCATCTTGTATTGAAATTGATCGATTATATCCTTATCCAAACATATGTTATTATATATGGGGAAAATATCCTAATCAGATGTGGGTATTCCGCTAACGGATAAATGGGGAAAAATCCTTTTGTGCTCAAATTGAGGATGGAAACATGCCCTCGCCTCGCAGACCTCATGTAAAATATATTACATAAATATTCTTATTATATATATATATATATGGTATATTAATAAATATATATATATATATATATATATATATATATATATATATATATATACACATATATATGGTATTATAAGTTATTGATTTTTTAGTCTCTTTAAATGTGTTTCTAATATAGAATATTAATAAAAAGTTTAATTGTGATAATTTTTATATTATTATTATTCTTAAAAAAAATATAAATCAAGTATTAAAAATATATTATTTATCTATATTAATAATAATAATCATTTTACAAATGAAAATTAATTATATGTGAATGAAAATTTAATTTGTTATCTTAAAGTTCCCTCAAAAATTGGATTTGTTAAAAAGAATAAATTAGAAATATTAATTAACTATTTGCTTAATTCCTCTTAAGATAACCTTTTGCAATATTGTTCTAAATAACCTACTTATGATGAGGCCTAAAATCTTAAACTCAAAAGTAGTTTTTAGTACCACTTGGAAGCATTGATAAATTGCAAAACAAAAAGAACACTCAAATAAAATACATAAGACTAAGATATCCGCTAATTATTGTACATAATATCAAAAAATTATTAATGTAATTATTGCAATTTTTAAATTCATACAATCTTTAAGGTGCTCGATATTGGTTCGCTGAGGCGCAAAATCCTGCTTGACCATAGGTGTCTTAGAATCTTACAATTGGCTCAAGACAATAATAGAGAATCAAAGATTTCAGACATACAACAATATAAAAATGAATGTCACAATGATGTTGCATATGGTTCATTATATAAAATTAATCGATGAAGAAAACATAGATTAAAGGGTCAATGTTTAAGAGCAAGTGATACACATACATACATTTCCCAAGCTCCCTTTATGCTCTTTTGCTATAACATATGAAGTATAGGATCTTTGTAAGAATAGGAATTAGAACCCAAAACCAAGGAATCAACATCATGCAAGGAGACTTAACCAAAGGCACAAAACTTGTCTTTCTTCACTCACAGCTATACATTTAAATACAAATTAAAATTTAACCAAAAAGTAGAAGAAAAAATAATGTCAGAAAAGAGCAAAAAAATTGATGGGAGCTTGAGTAGTGGATGTGCCATCATCTCCGCTTCGGTTTGTGTGAACTTCTCTATGTGAACTTCCTTCACCTCTTCTCCTTCTTTGAACACTAAATGTCAATCTGAAAATGAAAAAGAAAGGTTAAAGAACATATGGATGAGGAAATTCTCAATGTGAGTGACAAAGAAGAGAGCATGAGGAAATTCTCAATGTGTGTGGTGTTTTTAATCCTATAAAGGTGTAGACCTGTGGGGTTGTTTTTCGGAGTAGAAATTTCGCTTTGTTGTTGGTTTTTATGCTCGCTTCTAGCTTGTATCTACCTCAACCCATTGCATAAAGATTTTTGTGTCCTTCCAATACACAACATATATACTATATGTTCCGGGCGTATTAGCAAATACAAGGAGGTGTCACTAGCGATGAGCCACCCAATTTCAATTAAATAGAACGCCCAAGACCGTGTCTTGTCCGCACTTCCTACGGCGTCCGCATTTATCGCAAACGCCAGTCGCCTGGTATAAATACCACCTCCATCCACACCGCCAGTGCACGCACTCCTACCGTGTGATACCCGCCGTTAGCAGCACACCGACTAGAAAGCCGTGAGTGTCTTTGTAGGTACCACCCGAGGTGTTCCAATACCGGTCCTCACCCTTGTGCAACGACTGGACAAAGGAGCAAAGCAGACTACATCCATTTGGTGATCAAGGTACGATCATTTGGCGACCACAGTTGGGAGCCCGAGCGCTATCCCACCTCAAGATGGGCCCGAAGAAAATCACTACACGGGCATCCACGCAGCAAGACCCCGCCGGCCGCGGACACTCGGCCCGCAGCAGACACCGGAGGGTGTACCCCTAACTATTGACGAATCCCAAGGCAATCCTCGCAAGGAGCCTTCTCATTCGGCTGCAAGGTGCCGCCGTGGGACAAGTATATCGCCAAATTCCGACGAACCGGTCGGCCGAATCATGGAGCCTCTTTGCCGAGCACGCCGCCTGTGCCGCCCTCCGCTTGCTCCAAAGCAAAACCAACTTATAGCCGACCGACGGGCGTAATATCTCAGATCGAGAGGGATCCATGCCTACTGGTCCGCAGGAGGACCGCGCGAGAACCTTCCACCCAAACTAACCCTCGCGAAGAGCTAGGACTCCACCTCGGCGGATCGCCCGCCTCGTGGAAGTACATCTCGCCGCCCTCCCCTGCACCGAAGAGTTCGGCGCGCAGATCACTCCGCCAAGGAACGCGGCAAAATCGCTGCCTCCTTCACACAACTATGATTATTCAGACTGCCATACCGGCCGAAAGGTCGACGATTCTTTCTACAAGATATTCTTCATGTGAAATCCTCCGCCCAAGCGCCTAGAAGCCGTTCGTGGGACCCCACGACAAGTTGAATCAATACCGAAATGGCGAAATTAAAGACGCTTCACGACGCATCGAGGAGGCATCATTCGTTAGAAGCAGAGGCCGGCCACCCCAAGGGCCTCCTATGTACGGACACCCAACCGGCGGAGGTTTCACGAATGTCGACCACTGGTTGAGGCCTATCTCACCATGCAAATTTCTTTGGACCGAATGATTTTCCCGATCGCCAAGGCCCTTTCACAAGGGAAATTAGGCGCCATCGTATCCCCTGTGGATCCTCAGAAGCCGCCCAACCTCAACAAGTTTGACTCGACGAGGCAACCTTGACAAACATATCGTGTACTTCAACAACTACCTCAACAAGTTTGACGGACGAGGCGACCTTTGACAAACATATCAAGGCGTCGCTTATTCCTCGGGCCGGACGGACGGATCGCCCTAGAGCGGTGGAGTCCTACGGCCAACACCATTTCTTCTTCAAGCCGATCGAATCTTCTTGGCAAACTACATCGCCAACCTGGCATGCGATGATTGTCACGCAGGAGCACTTGGATACGATTATCCAAGGATAATGAATCATTGAGAGACAAAGACATAGAGCGTTCAATATCGAGGCCGATCAAAGCGCCGACCGACCAAAAAAGATAAGCTAAAGTACCTCAAGAGTGGTATCCTACGACCACGTTTGTTGTTGAAGAATTCACTTTGAACCACATCTACGATCTCAAAGACATTCCTTCGCAGAGCCAACGACTATATGGCTTGGCGAGGAAACTCTGTTTGTCAGCAAGAGCGCCCGAGCGACTCTAGAGAAGAGGACAACAAGCTGGCAAGACTCAGAAAATCACCGAGAGAGTAAGCCGTAGCAGTACCGCCCAAGAAATATGAGCACCGGACTGTGCTCAACGCTCCTATAAGCTCAAATCTTTGCACGTCGAACAATGAATTCGTTGATGTCAAGAGGCCCGATCCATCGGTACTTCAAGAAAGGTGCCCCGCCGACTAAGAGATATTGCTTGCATCACAAAAGAAAGGGCACGATACTAATGATTGCATGGCCCTAAAGGACGACATTGAAGACTCATTCAAAAGGGGAAATTAAGCAAAAGACGCCCTACTGAGAGGCGCCGAAGCTGATCGAGGAGAAATCGGGGCGTAAACCTCAATCAAAAGGCAAAGCAACGATCGCGAGCCGCCATAGCAATAGGCAGATGCATAAGCGACACCTCCGAAGAGGACGCCCGATGTCCAAGGGCTTCCGAGAGTTGGCTATGGTAATTCAAGGTGGAAACCCTTTGAACAGTGCGGATTCAAAGAAGGCTTTGAAAAGAAAGTGGAACGAAGTTTATGATGGTCGGATCAACGCCCACCGAACGCCCGGCCTCGACTAGGCCGCCCATTTCTTTTGGAGACGAAGATCTGCTAGACGGAAGGACCAACAACTATGTCCCATTGGTAGTCGTATGGCCATGGCTAACACGGAGGTACGTGTCATTCGCTTACCAAGGCGCTTCGCCGACATTATATTTGAGGAGCTAATCGACAAGCTCAATGTGGATCGGCGAAATCAATCGCAGCCCAACCCAACCTCACCGATGTGGTTCAATGGGGCTGGCCACTTACCCTTTGGGTACAATAGAACTATTGGTCACTTTTTGGGACGACACAGAGCAAGCACAAAGCACCGAACGGGCCAAATCAACGCTCTGGTCTTACCCATCAAGTCCCGCTATCGCGCATCATAGTCACGGCCGACTTTGGGAAAATTGGCGGCCGCGGCTCTCCAAAACCATCTAAAGATGAAATTTTACAAAGCGAGCGACGCTGGTAGACTCCGATGGCCGACCTTAGAGGCGCCAAGCGAGCCATTATTTGTATCGATGATATATGCGATTTAACAAGATAGAGACACCGACCCAAGGAGTTCGAGAAGAGGCACCAAGTCAATCTTGCCGACTTGACGCCCTGCATGATCCTCGATAGTGACTCGAGGACGCATTTGGATGATTTAGCCCGTGAGCTAAAGAACAGATAAAAGGCCCGAGCCACACGGAGAGCTAATCGACGCCCAACCGGGGACGACCGTAAAGGACTGGCCAAGCTGGGAGCGACCTACCCGAGCAACTCGAGCAGACCTCATAGCTCGCCCAGCAAGGAGTATGCGTGATTTGTTTGCATGGCGTGCATCCGACATGCCCTGTATCCCAACAGAGATTGCATGTCATCGCCAGATCGCAAATAGCCGCACTGGCCGCCGTGCCAAAGAGGCGGACCCAAAATCTGGAGAAGGCCCCTCACAAGCGCAGCCTCAGCCGTGGACGACCCGGTCAAGGCCGATTTCATCGAGGAAATTAAATACACGACCGGGCCGTCCAACGCTGTGTTGGTCAAAAAGAAGAACTAAGCAATGGCGCATGCGCTTGACTATACGTGATCTTAACAAAGCATGCCCGGCGGACGCTTCCCAGCGCTTGCAGCATCGATAAGCCGGGTCGATGGGGCATCGGGCTACAAGTTACCGCCGTTCTTAGATGCCTACTTTGATACAATCGACACGATGTATCCTCCGACCGCACAAAAATCGCATTCATGACCGATCGTGGCAATTTCCAATACAAAGTTATGGCGTTGATGCCAAGAACTGGGCAACCTACCAAATGAATGATGAACAAGATTTTCAAAGGGCGGTCGGCGGCAAAGCTGAGGTCTATCTAGATGATATGATCATTAAGAGCAAGGCCGACCAGATCATGCGGCCGACTCGAGAGAGGTCTTTGAAGAAGCAAGAAGAAATTCTCTAAGACTAAACCCGAGAAAGTGCACCTTCTGAGTCGTGGCCTGAAAGTTCTTGGGGTTTCATCTACGAGAGAGGGGATCGAGGCCAACCCCGACAAATGCGTGGCTGTCCGCCGACATGAGGCCGCCTCTACAAAGAAAGAGATCCAACGATTGAATGGCAAGGTCGCCTGGCTAAGATTCATACCTAGATCCGCTTGCAAATCGCTTCCCTATTTAAGCTCCTAAAAAGGAAGTGGATTTTGAATGGATCGACGATCTAAAGGTCGCTAAGGTTAATCGAGCAAATTAATAGAGGCTCTGACCAATCCGCCAATCATGACCAAGCCAGAGCCGGGGGAAACCCTATACTTCATCAACAAGGTGTTGCAAGGACCATAATTGAGATACCAGAGAATCGAGAAGTTAGCACTTGCACTACCGGGTGGTCGCCCGGCGCTTGAGACCTTATTTCGCGTGGCTCACCGTGTCGGGTACGGACGGACCAACCCATAAGACAGTCCTCCATCGGCCGGACCGGGCAGATTTAATGATCAAATGGGCAGTGGAACTTAGTGAATCGGCATCAAGTTCGAGTCCAGATCGGCCGCTAAGGCTCAAGTTTTGGCCGACTTCATTGCTGAGATGACCCCAACACAGGACGGCCGGCCAGACACAATGTGGACATTGCATGTGGACGGTTCCTCCAACAAAGAAAGGCAGCTGGGCGCCTTATACTAGAAAACCTCGGGCGGGGCTCGCAATGGGCGTGTCTTTGACATTTGCATTCCACACCTCAAACAATCAAGTTTGAGCACGAGGCATGCATAGCCGGGTCGCGGCTCTGCCAGCGAAGGAGTTCAACGCCGACCGAGTAGAGCTACACTCGCATTCCCTACTTGGTCGCTTCCTCGCATCCAAGAATTATATGATGCGAAGGACGGTGTTGAAGAACTATCCGCCAAAGTTAGGAGCTCCTCCGTCGATTCGGCGGCAGAGGTTAAACACGTGCCAAGGACAGTGAAACGCTCGGGCCGATATATTATCAAAGCTAGCAAGTACAAAGGCACCGCAATCATAGAAGCTTAATTCAAGAAACCCTCACTCGCCGAGTCTCAACCAAGCCCAACCAATCCTTGGCCGCCCTCACCATCGGCAAGGTAAAATGATTGATCGCCTCCCATCCTACGCTACATCACCTCAGGCGAAGAGCCGACCGATCCAAAGAAGGCCAAAACTCAAGATTACGGTCTACCAAATATTCCGTGGATCGGGCGGAAGCTATATAGAAGAGGATTCTCTTGCCCGCTTCATCGTGCTTATCGTTTACCGGCCGACCATGTTTTAAGAGATATTCATGAGGGGATATGTGGCGCGCCATCAAGGCGCGACGATCAATAGCGAAGAAAACGCCGTGAGTCGTTTACACATCGCCGACCATGGACGAGGGACGCAAAGAAGCTAGTGCGTAAAATGCAAGAAATGCCAAGTGCACGACGCTCATGTCGCCCCTCATCGTAACTACAAAGCCTCACCTCACTTGGCCGCTCGCCGGTGGGGCATGGATTTGCTCGGTCCCTTTCCACTGCACCGCCGGGCTCAAATTCCCCGATCGTGGCCGTGGGACTACTTGACAAAATGGATAGAGGCCGAGCCTCCGCAACCATCACTTTCCTGCCGCTGGTCGGTCGCAAAGTTCTTCTGGTCGAATATCTTAGCCCGGGTCGAGTTCCCAACAACTCATAAATGCATATAACGGCACCCAATTTGCAGATAGAAAATTCGAGAAACGCCGCCGCTTTGGGTGAAACAAATGCTTTCACTCGGCCGAGCACCCCCGCATTTAACGCAGCCGAGGCGCCAACGAGTCATCTTACGCAGGGTTGAAGAGAAGACTTGACGGTTGGGGGAAATTGGGTCGAAGAGCTTCACCGTCCTTCCTGGGCGATAGACGACCCCCATTCATCGACCGGTGAGTCACCTTTCAAACTAGTCTACTTAATGGATGTCAGTAATCCCAACAGAGATGAACGAGCTAAATCGAGAACGCCAAACCCTCCAACAATGGCGACAACGATCGGGCATTGAGAGGAAGAATTAGACTTGGTTGAAGAACTACGCAACCAAGCATCCTCGTAGAAGCATTGATCAAGCTGCAAGCGCGCTAGGTACAACGCTCAGGTGCGTAAAAGAGACTTTCCGATCGGACACCGATCCTCCGAGTGGCGGACGTTGGCAACAAGAATGCACGCTAAGGAAACTAGCCCCAAATCGAAGGCCTGCATCATCATCAATGGCTAGACCGGGCCAAGGGTGTACGAATTAGAAACCATGGAAGGGGCGATTATCCCCGTGACATGAAATAGTGATAAATTAAAGCAAGACGGCGTTTATTACTCCCATTTTGTAATCGATCGATCAAATTAAATGAATAAATGTCGCGCGGGCTTCTTTTCCCCATCGGGTTTTTTACAGAGGCCCGCCCTTTAATCCCATGTGTTTTAAATCATTTTGCAATACCTAATGAACGATCGTAGGCCCCCTAATGGGCCCAAAAATAAGTAGATCCCGAGCGGTCTACAACGAGCGCCACCGAAGTCAAGCCGATCAAAGGTCACCGTGGGACTAACGAGGCCGCCTCTGACCCATTAAGATCGTGAGCACGCCGCGGCGATTTGCAAAGAGTGCCATCGAAATGGCACAAGGGTTGCGAGAACCAGATTCGATGGTAGAATACGCCGTGCGACTTCCATAAAAGAGTGCCATCGAAATGGCATAAGGGTCGTGATAACCCGCAGATTCGATGGTAAAATAGCGCCAAACGACCTACAAAGAGTGTCGCCGAACGCCCGCACGACCTCATCGAATCGTGTGGTCAAGTAGTGATCCACACAATGAAAATAGGTGCCAAGCGGCCAAAACGAGTGCTTTGAAAAAGCGCATATGGACCTACGACCGCCCGTATTTCGCGAACTTAGAAGATTTCGTGAATTTAGAAAAGTGCGAAAATAACGATACATTCAAACAAGCAAAAGGTGGGGCGTAAACAAAAAAAAATTACAAAGCGAAAATTACAATCGATAAACCGCCGCAGCGGCAAAACAGAGAGCTATTCATTTCGGCACGGCGAGATCACAGCATCGCTGGCGCACCATCTTGCCATCATCATCGAACTCGCAGCAAGATGATCTCTCACCCCGACCACGTGGTCGGCCGCACCAGCGGCCTTCGCATCGGAATGCCCCGAGCGGCGAGCGCTTTCATTTGAGCTACACGCATTGTCGAACCGGTAGAGGTCGCCCCTTTGCCACAGGTAAGCCACCTCGGCGACCTTCTCCGGATGGCGCCACCTTGATCTCCTCAAAGCGAGCGGCCTCGGCTTTGAGAGTCTTCACCGATCAGCCGCTTTGTTCCCGCCCCAACTTGGCCTTATCCTCGCCAACAACTTCTTGTCCTTCTGGGCCGCCACGGCCTTGATCTTGGTTTGTTCTGTATGGCGGCTATCTCTGCTCCACTCTTTGAGTCTCCGACGATCGCTCAAGCTCTTTGACTTCCGCCTGGCCGCATCCCGCTCCGCCTCGTAACTCGAAATGAAAAGCAAGGTTAGCGGACGAACATAAAATATCCTACCGAGAAGTTACGGACGAGCAACTCACGTGTTTGGTTCCTCTTTATATCCTTCATAGTCCTTAGTATGCGACTTGAGCAAGTCGCCACGTAACTCCATGGGATCCTTCTTGAAAAGCGCCACCGAGCATCATCAAGTCTTCAAGCTCAAAATGGGGACTCAACCCGATCCTCCTCCTCTCCCCTTGGTCGCTTAGAAGGATTGCGACCGTCCTGGCCATGAGGGCCGCCCCCGGCACTCCTATCATGTTGACCGCCCCCAACATTCCTATTCGGTTTAGGAGTGTTCTGGCATTGCTGAGAGACCTGGGCAGGAGTTTTCTTTTGGGAGCTTCCGGTGACGAGCTTCTCAAGATTGAGCCAGTCTGAGGTTGACATCCTCAAAGCTTTTGCTGCAAAAAGAAAAAAGAGGTCACTGACCGAAGCGTATAAAAGCAATCATACAAGTAGTCAAAAATACCGACCAAAGCTCTGATACTAATTTATCCCCTCGAACGCATGGTAACGGCCAGCAGGAATATCCCCTTCAGATTTTGTGGCACCGGGCGACATGACTCCGAGATCATACCCAAAGTGGCGGTATCTTCCTCGTCCAAGGTGGATACGGCAAAAGTATACTCACCTGGCTTCACAGTAAAGTGGGCCGCCCGCCACGAGATTGGAAAAAGGAACCCTCGCGGCACATCCGCAAGAACCTCTCGCGATATCCTTAGCGGCCTCTCGCATCGTGAATGACCCAAAAGTATTGATTCTTCCATCCGCCCCAGAACGAATCGCAGCACGCCCAAGAACTTGCGCGCGAACGACTTCTCGGTTCTTGAAAGACACTTGCTCTCTTTGCGGGCCATATTGGTGCCATACTCCCGCGCGCACCGGGCCGAATGTGGCAAGAAAGAGCCCGGTCGACACGCTTTACTACCAACCGGTCTCACAGATTCTCGAACGTCTTCATGAAACCCTACACCGCTCGGTGGATTCAGATGGGGCAACATTCAAATACTTAAGAACGCCCCGTTGAAAGTCGAGAAAAGGAGGAACGATCCCCATTTTCTCAAAAACCACTCCTGTGCATGGTGAACTTGACTTTGCAGGATCAGTGCCGCAATGTTTTCGTCTTCTCGCATACCCTTCACCTTCCACCCCGGCTTGGTGAAGAGGGCGTTCAAGTCGCCAATACACGGCCCCGGCAGATAAAACTCTTAAAGGTCCTCATTTTTTCGCACACCCAAGAAATATCATTCACATCAATAATCGTGGACGGCCGCCTCTTCTTCCATCCGATCGCCGATTTCGCTTGGTCCGCCGACTCTCAACCGCTTTCACCGACTGCTCAAAGATCGCCGCCTACGACTTCGATCGCTTTGAGACCTTCCCCATTGGTCGCCTCGATCTTCAACGCATATAGGCTCGCCCCGAGGGTCGTCTTCTAAGTCAATGATGTTGAAAAGATTTCCGCAGATTGAGCAACATCACCCATCTCCTCGCCGCCCAATATGTCAATCAATTGGTCGCTACCTTCGCCGCCGGGCGCAGCTTGTTTCGTGGCACACTGCTTTCTCGTGGGGGCGAGGAACCCATGACTTTGATGACCCCGCCGAGGTAGATAGCGACACACTACCGCCGAGCCGAGTGTCGGACGGCCGGACGACGGTAAGCCCGCAGGAGAATGCCTCGCTCTTCAAAGACTTAGAGGTCCGGCGACTTACAGAGGACACGCGACTCGCCCCGCTCGTTCTTGTTGGGGGACGCGTCGCCACGAGCGCGAGACTTTTTCTTTGGGAGCACCGTAAATTCGAGCGGTCCGCTTAGTTCGCCAGATCCACCTATGAAAGGGACATCGCGTCGAGGTCGAGCCGAGCACGCGCCGCTCGAGAAGGAGGCGACGTGGTCGCCCTCGACCGGACGCCTCCCCTTTCACGGCGCGTGAGACTAACTAAGCAATAAAAACAAGTAAAGAAAGAAAAGCTAAGAGGAGCGGCTTACTTGGAGAAGAATGCGAGAGAAGAGTGGAGCGGACAGAAAAATCGCGACAAGCTCAAAGTCGCCGCAGAGTAGCTCGACGAGATAGCAGAGGTGTAAGTTTCGTGTGGAAGTCGTGGTCGACCAAATGTCCTATTTATAGGAGGGCCCACCAGCGGTAAGTCGCGGGTCCAGACGCCTCCTCCCATCCGCTGTATGCTGGGAACATCAAAAGGCACCTCGAGACACGCAAAGTCACCGCAATCATTGCGCATTAATGGCGTGGTCGAAGCCCAAACGCCACGCCGCCAAGCCGGGCGCCATTCCGAGTAGGTCCGACCTACCGGGCATGAATTAAGCCTCACCCCGCTAAAGCGACCTAGGCTTGGGGGCAACTGTTCGGGCGATTAGCAAATACAAGGAGGTGTCACTAGCGATGAGCCAAAGAGCCCAATTCAAAAGAACGCCCAAGACCGTGTCTTGTCCGCAATTCTCGCCGGCCGTGATTTATCGCAACGGCCAGTCGCCTCAGGTGGTATAAATATCAGTAACACCCCGAAAATAATTGAATTAAATCATTTAATTGAATTAGTAATTTTATTGGAGCGTGATTAATTTAATTAAAGTGACGGGTGATGTTCGTGGAGGTGGAACGAGTAAAGAGGGTGGTGGAGAATGGCCCAAGAAGCTGAAGCCCGATAGCTTAAGCTCCCCGAGGCGCTAAGGGGTTAGGGTTGCGCCATTGTGCAAGAAGAGAGAAAGAAATCAGAATTTGAGAGAGAGTGAGAAGTGAGAGTTACAAGGCTAAAGGAGAGGAAGGAGGGTAAATCTTCTCAAGTTTTCTCAGAGGTAAGAGTTCGTAATTCTTTTATGCCGCTTTTTCTTCCTTTTCCTAGTGATGTAGCCTTCCAATTCCTAACCTTCATTGTGTTGATTCCTCGGTGATTAAAGAGGTGAGCGTGACTACGGTTCAAAGGGAGAAGGGGAAGCTTCGTTCGTGGTGTTCTTTGGGTTCTTGCACGTGATTCTCTTAACCATTGCGCTCCTAACATCGAAAAATTTAAGGTAAGGGTGAGCGCTTCGCTTAACATAATCGGGTATAGGTAGGGTTTTATGGGGTGTTGTGAGTTAGATTTTGTTGATGAAATCTGGTTGTTGATGATTGATGAGGTTCAGGACGCTTTGATGAAATTAAAATTGGTAATGTAAGGACCTAGTTCATGATGAGTTGTTGATGAGATCGAAATTCCTACCGAATTTGATGTTGACTTGTTTGAAATTGATGTTGTTTGATGTATGTGATTGATTGAGTGTGTCCGGATGATTCTCGAATCATTATGTTTGTAATTGTGATTCTTAAACAAATAGAAGAATCAATTATTTTTCTCCAAAGTGAAGCTTGAAATCGATTCCGGGCTCTATATTAAGCGTTTAAATCGATTTCTCCTTTAGACACATGAGCAAGAAAATCGATTTCCTCTTTAGAAAATGTAAGCAAGAAATCGATTTCCCACTTCAAATGGAAGCAAGGAATCGATTTCCTTCAAATGGAAGCAAGGAATCGATTTCCACTTCAAATGGAAGCAAGAATCGATTTCCCTTCAAAATGGAAGCAAGGAATCGATTTCTCACTTCAAATGGAAGCAAGGAATCGATTCCCTTTAAAAAAAAAAACAAGGAATCGATTTCCCTTTTGAAAATGAAGGCCATGAATCGATTCCTCTTTAAAAATGAAAGCTACGAATCAATTCCTCTTTTGAAAACAAGTAGCTATGAATCGATTACTCTTTTGAAAATCTTAGGTGTTTTCCCGAATTGAAACGTGACGATTCTTAACAAAAAAAAAAAAATGATGCTATGTTTATATAAATGAGTCTCTGTAAAATGTTATACTACTAGTGTGCTAATTGACTATGGCTAGACTGTGGTTCACCACTAAGGTCGTAAATTCATTCGCCGTGTATTTTCTCTGCTTGGCTACCATGTGAACCTCACCAACTTTCGTAAAAATAATTTCTTCCGGAGTGGCCAATGCCTGTGGTGAGTTGTAACTTGGTCCTGAGAAATCCTATAGTCAATCGTGACACTATTTTATAGCACCCTAAACCAAAGGATAATCGAAATATATATATATATATATATATATATATATATATATATATATAACCTCTATAATGATGTTGGTGTGTACGATTATGATGACTTGCATGAATGTTCACTATGAGTATAATTATGATGATGTTGTAGTATGCATTGTGTGAAATGTGACGAGTTCACTCTATGAGTGATTAGGACGATGTGATATCTATGAGTGATGAATCATGAAGAATACACTCTATGAGTGTTTTATGATGATGATGGTGGGTATTCGATGAAATGCACATGTGTATATAGAATCTCATGGCATGTGCATAATTGTAAAGAATCGGCTTCGCCTCCAAAGGAAGAATAGGTTTCAATTTCTTAATTGTGATGAATATGGTACCATCATGCATATGCCCTTGTGTGGGTTGCATTTTCATACATAAGCATGACCGTGAATTGTTGTTGTAGCATGACTGTGAATTGTTGTTGTTTGTGATTTGAGCTGATGTTGTGTGATTGCCTCGCTTCTCATTTCTCTATTATGTACTGATTGTGTTTTATTGAAATTCTCACCCTTCGCTGGAATGTTGCTCTATTGTGGCAACGCCGCAGTAAATCATGAGTGAAGGTCTACCGCTTTTTGTTAGTCGTCGAAGTCTGCTTGTGTCGCTTCGATACCGTAGCACCTAGGGGCGTATTTTGGGATTGATGTTAAATTACTTAATCCGTATGAGGTTTATTTGAGGATTATGAGACGTGTTTGAGTGGACTAGTGAGTCAATATTTATTTCACTGTGATGAGATGATTTTTGAAGTTTTAACGTTACGATGTATGTGTTGTTGCACAAACTTAATGGTGCATGAGATGAGTTTAATTTAATGAAGACGTAACATTTCTTTCTACTACTTAAATAATATTTTGAAAACGTGAGAATACTCGATAATGACGTTGGAAATTAAGGGGTAGAAAAGGGGTGTTACATTAGTGGTATCGTGAGCGCCTTCGGTCCGTCCACGCGGTGGTCGAGTCGTCGCCAAGTTGAGTAACATTCGAGCTTTGTTACTCGCTTCGATTTTTGTTTTCTCGCTGCGATCTAGAATGGCGGGGACGGAACGATGTCAAGACTTTTCTGCGCCGCCTTGCAAAGCTATTGTTTGGGGTCATGGGTAACATACCCAATGCTATCGGTGATGGAACGCCGTAGTTTGGCTACGCTCCCAGCGCGAGAACCTCCTACTTTTGAAGGCGTATAACCCCGATGGTGCCCTTGAGTGGCTAATTAAGTGAGATGGAGCGGATCTTCCGCGCTATGGATTGCACCGATGCTCGGAAGGTTCGCTATGGTACACATGTTGAAGAAGAAAGAGGCTTATGATCGGTGGAGGCGGCTAGTCGTGGGTTGACGACCGCCAATGAGGAGGTTACTTGGGCTGTGTTTGAGAGGGAATTCAAGAGAAAGTACTATCCGGAGGATGTCCGCGGAAGAAGGAGGTTGAGTTTCTGAGACTTGAGCAAGGTAGCATGACCGCCACCGAGTATGCCGCAAAGTTTATCGAGTCGTCTAAGTTTTATCCTCATTATGACGGAGAGGGGTCGAGTTCTCCAAATGCATCAAGTTTGAAAACTGTTGCGTCTTGACATTAAGAGAGCCATAGGGTATCAGCAGATCCGTGTGTTCCCATTGTTGGTTAATAGTGCCAGAATTTTTGAAGAAGACAATAATGCCTTCTCCAGAGTTATGAGGGAAAAGCAAAAGAATTTTTCGGGTCGTGGTAAGCCATATGAGGTGCCTGCTGGTAAGGGCAAAGGGAAGTTTGTTGGTAAAATTGTTAGTGGGCCTAAGCGAAGTGGGGGAGATGCTGCAGCCAGTGTTACTTGTTACACGTGTGGGAAAGCAGGCCATAAGAGTCCAGATTGCCCAAACAAGGAGAAGAAGAGATGTTATAAGTGTGGGAAGGAGGGACACATGTCCTTCAACTATGATAAGAAGGATGTGGTATGCTTCAATTGTGAAGAGAGTGGTCACGTCAGTACACAGTGTCCTAAACCCAAGAAAGAGAAGTCGTATGGAAAAGTATTTGCTCTAGCTGGGTCTGACGTAGTGAACGAGATTCGAGGTACGTGCTATATCAATAATACTCCTCTTGTTGCTATTGTTGATACTGGTGCTACCCATAGTTTTATTGCTACTGCATGTTTTGAGAACTTAAGCCTTGTTTTATCTGATATGTTGAGGGAGATGGTTATCGATACTCCAGCTAAGGGTTCGGTGACTACCTCCGTTGTTTGTGCTAAATGCCCTGTATCTATGTATGGTAGAGAATTTTTAGTTGATCCGCTTGTCATCGAGTGGGATGGATGTCATTCGGGTATGGATCGTTAGTTGATAACCATGTTCATATCAATTGTCGTGGAAAGGTCCGTGAGTTTTGCTTCGCATGAAGAGAAGTCCTGTTTCATTATCTCGCGGTCACTACACCGATGACGAGAGAAGAGGTTCACCGCTTTCTATTAGCATCGTTGTCCGCCGAGAGCCAAGCTTAAGATTGATGAATCGCCAAGAGTGCGTGAGTTTTTTGAGGTGTTCCCCGATGAGATTCCGGATGTACCACCGAGAGAAAGTGGAGTTTACTATTGATCCGGTTCCCCGCACTAAGCCCGTGTCTATGGCACCATATAGAATGTCCGCACTGAAAGGCGTAATTGAAAAAGCAACTTGAAGATTTGTTAGAAAAGAAGTTTGTGAGACCGAGTGTGTCACCTTGGGGAGCCCCAAAGTTGCTAAGTGAAAAGAAAGATGGTAGTATGAGGTTGTGTGTAGACTATCGGCGGTTAAATAAAGTTACAATCAAGAATAAGTACCGCTTTCGAGGATTGATGACTGATGGATCAATTAGTGGGTGCTAAAGTATTTAGCAAGATTGACTTAAGGTCCGGTTATCACGAGATCAAGGTCAAGGATGAAGATGTTCCAAGACGGCATTCGTGACAAGATATGGGCACTATGAGTATTCTCGTTATGCCTTCTTGTGTGACTAATGCACGAGTATTCATGGGATACATGAACCAAATTTTCCGTGAGTACTTGGACAAGTTTGTGGTGGTTTTCATTGATGACATTCTCGATTTACTCTAAGTCGGAAGAGAGCATGCGGAACATCCGAGGTTGGTGTTAGAAATTCCGAGGAGTCGAAAGTTATATGCCAAGTCATTCAAGTGTGAGTTTTGGTTGAAAAGGGTCAGCTTTCTCTGGCCATGTGATTTCTAGTGAAGGGATTGCAGTGGATCCTTCCAAAGTTGATGCGGTGTTGCGTTAGGGGAGTCTCCAAAGTCGATTCAAATAAGGAGTTTTCTCGGGATTAGCCGGCTATTATAGAAGATTCATTGAGGGGTTTTCGGTTGGCTCGCCATTGACCCAATTAACTTGCAAGGGCAAAGCTTTTGTTCGGGATGACCGATGTGAAGAAAGTTTCAATGAGTCGAAAGAAGATTGACTACATCTCCGGTGTTGACCTTACCTAGTCCTGGCCGAGCCGTTTGTAGTATACCGTGGACGCTTCCAAGATGGGTTTGGGTGGCGTGCTTATGCGAATGGGAAAGTGGTCGCTTATGCGCCGAGGCAATTAAGGACTCATGCGAGAAGAATTACCCCACTCATGACTTAGAACTTGCCGCCGTGGTATTCGCATTAAAAATTTGGAGACATTATTTGTATGGATCGAGATTTGAGGTGTTCAAAGATCACAAGAGTATGCGGTATTTGTTCGATCGTAAAGAGTTAAATATGAGACAAATATTTGGTGGTTAGAATTATTGAAGGATTATGATTTTGAATTGAGTTATCACCCCGTAAAGCTAATGTGGTTGCGAGATGCTTTGAGTCGGAAGACCTTGCATATGTCGGCATTGATGGCTAGAGAGCTTGAGCCGATTGAGCAATTCGAGACATGAGTTTAGTTTGTGAAGTCACACCTCGTGAGTGTCGGGTTGGGCATGTTGAGAATTGGCAATGATTTTATGGCTAGTATCCGGGAAGCGCAAAAGTTAGATGTGAAATTGGTTGATGTGATGAGTGGGATCGATCACCGGGAATGAGGACTTTGGAGATAGATGCGCAGAATGTGTTGAGATATCGAGGAGAATTTGTGTTCCAAGATGAAGAAATGAGGAAGGCGATCCTCGAGGAAGGCCACAAGAGTAAGTTGAGTATCCATCCGGAGCAACAAAAATGTATCAAGATCTCAAAAGATTTTCCGTGGCCTGGATTGAGCGTGATGTGGCAAGGTTTGTGTATTCGTGTTTGACCATCCGAGAATCGAAGGTCGAGCATCGAAGCTCGCGGAATGATGCAACCGCTGAATGTCCCGGAGTGGAAGTGGGATAGTATCTCCATGGATTTTGTGATCGGGTTACCCAATACGGTGAGAGGCATGATTCAATTTGGGTGGTTGTGGATAGATTGACAAAATCGCTCATTTCATTCCGACGGTATTAAGTATCCTGGTTTCGAGATCGGCGAGATCTACATTCGTGTGATTGTGAAGCTACATGGCATTCCCTTGTGCATTGTGTCGGATAGAGACCCACTGGGTTTTTTCCGAATCTTAGAGTAGTTTGCGAATGAGAGTTGGGTTGAAATTGAGGTTGAGTTAAGCTTATCATCCTCAAACCGATGGGCGCACAAAGAGGACAATTCAATCATTGGAAGATCTGCTGAGGTCGTGTGTTCTGGAGCAAGGAGGTGCGTGGGATACTCATCTCTCCTTGATCGAGTTTACATACAACAATAGTTATCACTCCAATGACGGGATGGCACCGCTTTGAGGCATTGTATGGTCGGAGGTGTAGGACTCCTGTATGTTGGTACGAGACCGAGAAAGTTTAGTGCTTGGACTCGAGTGGTTGAGAAACCACCGAGAAAGTGAAGATGATCCGAGAGAAAATGAAAGCGCCTCGTGAGTAGACGTAAGAGCTACCATGATAAGAGAAGAAAGGATTTAGAGTTTGAGGCGGGTGACCACGTGTTCTCGAGGGTCACACCTATGTCCGGCGTCGGGCGTCTTGGCAACAAATCAAAGAAGTTGACTCTCGTTTCATTGGACCGTGATCGATTATGGAAAGAGTGGGAAGTGTTGCATATTGGGTGGCATTGCCACCTAATCTTTCGAACTTGCACGACGTGTTTCACGTGTCGCAACTTCGGAAGTATATTCCGGACCCGTCCCATGTGATTCAAACTTGATGATGTAGAGGTGCGGGATAATCTCACCGTGGAGACCGTGCACATTTAATTGAGGATCGGGAAGTGAAGACCCTTCGAGGTAAAAAGATTAATTTGGTGAAGGTTGTTTGCCCGAGCAACCGGAGAAAACTCGACTTGGGAGCCGGGAGGATAGGATGCGAGAGTCGTATCCGAGTTATTTGAACCGTGTATGTTTTCGAGGACTAAAAATCTTAAGTGGGGAGAGTTGTAACACCCGGAAAATAATTGAATTAAATCATTTAATTGAATTAGTAATTTTATTGGAGCGTGATTAATTTAATTAAAGTGATGGGTGATGTTCAGGAGGTGGAACGAGTAAAGAGGGTGGTGGAGAATGGCCCAAGAAGCCAAGCCCGATAGCTTAAGCTCCCGAGGCGCTAAGGGGTTGTGGTTGCGCCCATTGTGCAAGAAGAGAGAAAGAAATCGAATTTGAGAGAGTGAGAAGTGAGAAGCGCCGCGCTAAAGGAGAGGAAGGAGGGAAATCTTCTCAAGTTTTCTAGGTAAGAGTTCGTAATTCTTTTTATGCCGTTTTCTTCCTTTTCCTAGTGATGTAGCCTTCAATTCCTAACCTTCATTGTGTTGATTCCTCGGTGATTAAAGAGGTGAGCGTGACTACGGTTCAAAGGGAGAAGGGGAAGCTTCGTTCGTGGTGTTGCTGGGTTCTTGCACGTGATTCTCTTAACCATTGCGCTCCTAACATCGAAAAATTTAAGGTAAGGGTGAGCGCTTAGCTTAACATAATTGGGTATAGGTAGGGTTTTATGGGGTGTTGTGAGTTAGATATTGTTGATGAAATCTGAAGTTGTTGATGATTGATGAGGTTTGTGACGTTTTGATGAAATTAAAATTGGTAATGTAAGGACCTAGTTCATGATGAGTTGTTGATGAGATCGAAATTCCTACTGAATTTGATGTTGACTTGCTGAAATTGATGTTGTTTGATGTATGTGATTGATTGAGTGTGTCTGGATGATTCTGAACTGTTATGTTTGTAATTGTGATTCTTAAACAAATAGAAGAATCGATTATTTTTTTCTCCAAAGTGAAGCTTGAAATCGATTCGGGCTCTATACGGAAGCGTAAATCGATTTCCTCCTTTAGACACATGAGCAAGAAAATCGATTTCCCTCTTTAGAAAATGTAAGCAAGAAATCGATTTCCCACTTCAAATGGAAGCAAGGAATCGATTTCCCACTTCAAATGGAAGCAAGGAATCGATTTCCCACTTCAAAATGGAAGCAAGGAATCGATTTCCCACTTCAAAATGGAAGCAAGGAATCGATTCCCTTTAAAACAAAAACAAGGAATCGATTTCCCTTTTGAAAATGAAGGCCATGAATCGATTCCTCTTTAAAAATGAAAGCTACTTAATCAATTCCTCTTTTGAAAACAAGTAGCTATGAATCGATTACTCTTTTGAAAATCTTAGGTGTTTTCCCGAATTGAAACGTGACGATTCTTAACAAAAAAAAAATTGTGATGCTATGTTTATATAAATGAGTCTCGGTAAAATGTTATACTACTAGTGTGCTAATTGACTATGGCTAGACTGTGGTTCACCACTAAGGTCGTAAATTCATTCGGTGTATTTTCTCTGCTTGGCTACCATGTGAACCTCACCAACTTTCGTAAAATAATTTCTTCCGGAGTGGCCAATGCTCGTGGTGAGTTGTAACTTGGTCCTGAGAAATCCTATAGTCAATCGTGACACTATTTTATAGCACCCTAAACCAAAGGATAACTGAAATATATATATATATATATAACCTCTATAATGATGTTGGTGTGTACGATTATGATGACTTGCGGTGAATGTTCACTATGAGTATAATTATGATGATGTTGTAGTATGAATTGTGTGAAATGTGACGAGTTCACTCTATGAGTGATTAGGACGATGTGATATCTATGAGTGATGAACTGCGAAGAATACACTCTATGAGTGTTTTATGATGATGATGGTGGGTATTCTGATGAAATGCACATGTGTATATAGAATCTCATGGCATGTGCATAATTGTGAGACGTGTTTGAGTGGACTAGTGAGTCAATATTTATTTCCGCTGTGATGAGATGATTTTTGAAGTTTTAACGTTACGATGTATGTGTTGTTGCACAAACTTAATGGTGCATGAGATGAGTTTAATTTAATGAAGACGTAACATTTCTTTCTACTACTTAAATAATATTTTGAAAACAGTAGAATACTCTGATAATGACGTTGGAAATTAAGGGGTAGAAAAGGGGTGTTACAAATACCACCTCCATCCACACTGTCAGGTACGCAATTCCTACCCTGTGATACCCTGCTCATTAGCACACCTCTGACTAGAGCGTCGGAGTGTCTTTGCAGGTACCACCCGAGGTGTTCCAAGACCAGTCCTCACCCTTGTGCAACGACCGGACAAAGGAGCAGCAGACTACATCCATTTGGTGATCAAGGTACGATCACTATAATACTAAAGTTATTGTTCTGGAGTGGGCTCAAGGCCCAATGCAGTCCAATAGGCCCAATATGGCCCAATACTGTAGCTATAAATATGACACGAATCTCAAGGAATTAGGTACATCATTTATTACTAGTGGTCCTATTCACTATTCACTGCTGACTTGGGCGTCGGAGTGCTTTCGCAGGTACCACCCAGGCGCGTCCCAAACTCTGACACCAAGGCATCCAGCGACCGAGCTAAGGGACTACATCAGCACTACATCTATTGATCAGGTACGATCGGTTAGTAATAGTGTTGTTATTTTTTTTGGTTACAAAATAGTGTGGTTATATTGATATTTTTAAATCTCCCTTAAATGAAATCCTACAAAAAACGCAGCATTTATATATATATATATATATATATATATATATATATATATATAGTTGTAACAACAAATGAATTAAAGTTTTTATTAAAAAAGATTGAATTTTAAATTATTTATATATGGTTGTAATAACTGAATTGAATTCAAAAAACAAATTGAGTATATCAAGATAAAACACTTTCATATTTATAGCTTAATGAAATACAAGTTATTATTAAGAAGAAAGGAGGAGAAAGTGGAACCGCTAAATGACAATTAAAACATTAATGTTGCTAGTGAACCTGTAGTTACTGACGGTTTTATTATTTGATTTGAATCAGATAATCATGAATAATGATTGGGCGGTTTTATATTTATTGATTTGAATTGAAATCTGGTATTTGGCTTATGTATGTGTTGGCGGACCACGCCGGATTTTTTAGTACACGACACCAATGAGATTTCATTTTCTGGAGTAGTCAACAGAGAGGATATTCATGAATGTATAATATATAGATATAGATATAGATTAGATGCACCTATAAATATGTGTCGCCCAGTCCTATGCGGAATAATTCATAGTGATTCAAAAAAGGAATGCTATTATTTATATAAATAAGATATCTTTTTTAGTATAGCATGAAAAAATTTCAAATTGGTCGAGATGATCTTCATACCATTAGTTGGGATAAACCAAAAATTGGTCAAATGTTAATTAAGCTGAAAAAAATTCTTACCATCTCATTTAAGTGCTCTTAGATAGTCAATTATATGTATTTAATATGCAATATGCAAGTAATAGATAACATATATACAATCCTATATGCTGAACCTTCTATGGCTATTATAGATTATAGATAACATACAGCCTGTTTGTAAATCCCTTCATAGTGTATTCGAAAACCCTTCGTGAGAAATGGTTCAAAGGCCAACTGGTTTGAGTCCAAAATCTGGTTTAAAACCCGATTCACTACAATTAAACCTATTATTGCAAGAATCAGTTATAAACGGTACCTGAACCGGTTTATTACTTTATGTGTTTCTAATCGGGCGAATGTTTCCTGCAGTTTTAATAAAGTCTATAACCCTTATCAGTTATATTTGTGTCTTTTTTTTTTGTATAATAAAAAGGAAAACTAGATGATGAAAAAGGAAGAGCAGTAATGTTAAATAGGGTGAACTTGTTATTAGGAAAGAAACCATCGAGATGATATTAGAAACTTTTTGACTGAAACTATTAAAATTATGGGCTTGGGCCCTCTCTCAACTACAAAAACAAAAGAAGCTATTAAAATTTCTAACATCGTAAATGTATGATCATATCAGTACCTCAACATTATTTAGTTCTTGAATAATTCTGCCAAGTAACCCTTTTTTCCCAAACGAAATTGTTCCAACTATGATAGAGACCATCTGGTTGTACCAACCAATACACTTTATGGCCCTTGTCAGATCGAGGATCAAATGCATTGAAAGTCGCTTTTTTAAATAATTTCCATTGTGCATCACAAGACTCTACCTCATTAACCCTTACAAGCCATTTATGCGCTTTTCTTTTTGATAATAGTTCAATGGCTCCACCCTGTCGACAAAAGAAGAACATCAGGCCATCTACTGCCGGTACAACTTCGATACTAATTTCAGTTTTAGGATTAGCATTGATGTTACTAATGGTTTTGTTGTCATTGGACTTGGTATCTGTTGAAGAAATACAGAGAGCATTTACAAGTGTAAGAAAAATGAGGACATAGCATGAGTTTAGCATTTTGAAGTTACAAAGTGAAACAACTTCCAAAATTGATTCGAACATGTACAATGAGGCAATTGCAAAATCACAAATCACAAATATATATAATCAAAATTGATCGAAATTTAACGAATGTAATTAAGAGCAACCATTTATTTAATTTTTTTCATTTATTTGTACTTATGAATCGTTTCATTATATTAAAGATGTGGATTTGTTTTGAAAATTTTCAGTTTAATTTATTCAGAAAGTTATTCTTTGTAATAAAGATGGGGTTTTATTTGGTCAACTTAAAATTAGTGACAAATATACAATGAAGTTTTTCTTTGTATAATTTATTCCCCTTTATTTAATAAACTTGAAATTAGTAGTCATTTAATATTAACGGTCATATCACATTTTACATCAAATGTTATAATTTATGAAAAATTGTTATATTATAATTTTTCCCCTAATATCTAATAAACTATTAATTTACATTATTTTGCATGTTAAATTATATATTAACAGAGGCTCTTTTCTATAGACTCATACAATTGCATCATTGATTACTAAGTCGACAAAAACCTAAAACTAGTAGATGAAAGGAAGAGGACAACCGACACACATATGTATGAGTGACTAATCATAAAAGTAGGCATTGACAAGCAATTGAGACCACGGCCGAATAATCGTAAATAGTTAGTGGCGAGCTTGCGTTAAATATTGAGGAGAGTGATAATTACTAACTAAAATATTCTTGATTGAGAAGCTCACATACATGACTTAGGGGTGAGCAAAACCCGGTCGGCCCGTTGGCCCGCCCTAGCACGATGTCATCGGGCCGGGTCTGACTCGAAAAATAAGACACAAAGACATTAGGACTGTCCAATACAATAACCCGGTATCGGGCCACGACAGGTTCGGGTTACCCCTCGGGTCACCCGGCCCGTCCCAATAGTTATCCAAATACAATACCCTTGACGATTGACGTTGTGCTACTAGACACTTCACTCTGACCAAAACAAAAACACGGAGGCACACACAAAAACACGCTTCACTCAACGAAATTTCAGGCTGATAAATCTCTTCCAGCCGTTGCTGAAATTTAGCAATTAGGTTATCAATTATCATGGCTATTTCAATTCCTCCAACGACCCTAGAAGCAGCAGTCTACTATTTATTTGGTTTGAACTTCTGGAGTGTTGTTGGTATTTTATTTTGCTTAAGTTTATGTAGCAAACAAGTTGTTGGTTGATTACATTTTTATTTTAATTTGTTAAAAACTTCAAATTTTGATAAAATGGTATGAATTTCAAGTTAGCAGGGAATGCATAGAGTTCTAAAATTTGCATGTTTAAGAGTTCCCTGTATTATTGTCAAAAAAAAATTCTCTATGTTAAATTCAAAAGCAGGTATGAGAATGAAAAGCTTTGTGTTACGTCCCACATCTCGTTCCAACTCGTCCTTATGAACTCGGTCCTTATTGAACCCGCATATCATCGGGTTTGGTCGGGTTAAGGGACGGGTTAGAGCTTCAAAATTGTCCCGATCAAGATTTAGGGCCGGATTAGGGCCACTTATAACCCGTCCCAACCCGTCCTACGCTCACCCCTAACATGACTAATCTTCCTTGACATACCTCTCTTCATCTTCCTCTTCTACAGCTTAGGTATTTCCAAAATTCTAACCCTAATAGTTGATTTTGCCCCAAATTAATTTTCCATGTGCTATGAATTTGTCCCTAATTGATTTTTGTCTAATTCAAACCCAAATTGGTCCTATAATTGATTTTCCCTAACTATACCCTTAATTTATTTTCTCCAACTGGTTTTTCAATTTCCTCTTTTATTGCTTCTTCAATTTTCATAAATAGATGGTTTACTAACTGATCTACTGTAAACACTTGATGGTAAGTTTTAGGATTAGTTAAATAGATGGTTTTCAATTCCCTAACTATACTACTTGTCAGTGTTATTCTAGGATTAGTTAAAGATGGTAAGTTTGTGTTAGTCTACTACTTTATTTGTGCACCCTTTAAGATAATAATCGATTATCACTTTGTACATTATAGTCCAAATTTGGGCCACTCAATGGTCCCAAACAAGCTGCTCATTTTATTCAATATAACTTACTATATTTCAAATTGGCCAATACTTATCTATTTATTATAAGTAAAAACTAGAATTACTTTGAAAGAAATGATATACACGTACAAGGTTGTTATTGTCATTTTAAATAAGCACAAACTCTTGGCATTTGTATAGGATTTTGCAGAAACAGAGAGGTTCAGAGGTGAACAACTGACATGGTTAGATGCACATTTGACCTTAAAGGTAATTTAAAATAACCACACTGTTTCGGATTGGACCAAGCCTAAATCAGAGTTGGGCCGGGCCCAATTCGGCTTTGGCTCCGGCCCAAACCGCGTCACCAAGCGAAGGACACCTCTGGATGTAACATCCCTAATTTCGTTAATTTCAAATTAAGAAATTAACGAGTGAGTTATTATCCGAATAAATAATAAATCAAGTTTCTGGATATGAGATTATTCACGAAAGAATTTAAAATTTGCTTAGAGAAAATAATTTAAGTGCATAATCGAGTGAAAATTAGTACTCTAAGGCTATTTTAGTATTTATGCCACTCACCCAAAAATGATCTCCGAGACATCAAAAGATCCAAAATACTCTCTCATTCCACACTTGTGATAAAATTAAGAAAGAAATAAGGAAAGAAGGAACGGAACAGAGAGAGAGAGAGATAAGAAATGAATAAAATAAGAAAAAGAAAGAAAGAAGAAAAGGAATTAAATAAGGAAAGAATAAGAAAGAAAAAGAAAGAAAAAAAAAACGTGACAGAGAGAGATGGTGAGAACCGTGAGAGAGAAGGAGAAATGGGTAAGGAAGAAGAAGAGGAAAAAGGGGATGCTTCGGTTCATCAAAACGACTTCCTTCCAACACGAAAAACGTTCAGCGTTTCTTCCTCTTCATTTTGACACCAAAATCATCATCATCCATTCACTATCCTCAAATCCACCATTTTCGAAATTGTGAAGAAAATGAGAGATGTTGGGTTTCTTGTTTCACCTCTTGTCTTGGAAGCCTAGGAAAATACCATAGAGAGGTTGGATTGTCATCTAAGAGTGAAGAATTCAAGCTTGAGTGAGTTAGGGTTTGTAAAATCCAATTTGGGGTTTTTGTGAATAGTAGCTTTTGGAGGTTAGGGATGATGAATAGTGGTCATGGAGGATTTCGAGCAATTGGTATTTTGGTCAAAAAGAGGTCTCGTGATCGAGTGGAAAGCTTTAGGAGCGAATCGGATGTCGCTTAACGTGGAGTTGAGTCGGGAGCGTTCGTGGTGGTTATGTCGGAAAAGCGTTCTCGCGGAAAGTCTCGCTTCGCGTGATTTTCATCACGATAGGTGAGTTTTACTCGCTTAGGAATTTTAAACATCGTTTTTGAACTATGTTTGAATGATTTTCAAATTTCAAGTTTCGAGAGTTTTAGAGTCAAAAACGCTATTTTACGAAAATGACGCGTGTTTGAAAATTTAAAACGAAACCATAATGCTTTGATTTTTGAATTGATACGTTTGGACCGGATTATGTGGAATATTGTTTGTTTGGATGTGTTTTAGAGTTGGGTGTGAATCGGTTGAATTTTCAAATCTATTGAAAACCGTAGAATTTTGTATATGTACGAAATTAATGATTTTGGAATAAAATGATGTCCTGACTGGTTTTTCGTAAAATATTATTTTTGGGATGTCCAGTATTACGGAGGAAACTCTGCTAGAATTTTCGTTAGAAATTTTTATACTGAGAACTCAAAGTGGTTTTGAATTAAGCGGTTAATGTCACGAATATTTCAGTAAACATAGTATACGTGTGAGAATCAAACTTTTGAATATAAAGTGATGATTGGACCGTGATATAGGTTCTTGATTGTTCTAGTATGGTATAATAACATATCATAGATGTAATTATGTTTTCGGTATATGAATTATATCGAATATAGAAAATGGCTCAATGCGTGTATGATGTCTAAATTATATTGTGTATAGGAGACGGCCCAATGCGGGTATGATATTGAAATATATCGTTTATGGGTGACGACCCAGAGGATAGTACACTAGGGAGAGGAAGTCATGAGCCCTCGAGCTAGGCCCATATGAGGTTGTTCACTTGTGAGTGGATTGGGTTCACCGCAAACCAAGAAGAAAAGAAAAATGGTTTAAGGTGTTGTACTAGATTAATAAAGAGGATAGTGCATAGCCATCAAGAATCGGGCTATGAACTATAGATAAGTAATTTAAATTGTACATAGCCATCAAGAATTGGGTTATGAACTCTAATGTAATTTATTTACCGGATTACCATTGATTGATTGTGTATTGTAATTCATATTGAATTACTAATAAATGGGTGTACTTAGGTTGGAATGAAATTCTCAATGCTATTGACCAATTCGGCAAGGAATTGGAGTGCGTCAAGCGTACTTAGGTTGAGAAGAAACTTCCAACGCTATTGACCAATTCGGCGAGGATTGGGTGCATCATAAATAATCTATTTGAAAGGATAAGTGTTTTATAAATGGACCGAGTGATAGGTGAGGGTCACGGTAAGACTCAATTTGAGATTTGTTATCTCACCCTACAAATGTTGTTGTTTTTACAGAGAAACAGGAAAGAAGTTCCTTTACTGGCCCGAGTAGATGGCGTGCACGAGGAGAAATTGAAGACGTAGTTCTTCTAGCTCTATTTATGGTTTTTCCATTGTATCTTTGTATCGATTGTAACTTAAATTTGTTTTAAGTTATGTATCGCTTCCGCTATTCTTGTAAGATGTAAATCAATAGGAAATATTATCTCGATGTATGCTAAGTTGTACACTTTAGTATTTCTAATAGATAGAAATATGAGGGTGTTACAATCGACGCCTCGAGATGGAAGTGGTCTCATCCAACGGTTTGACAAATGATTCGGCGTCTATAAATAGGACCGCACCCCCTTCAAAACCCAGTGCGTTCTCATTCTTACCACACTTCTTCACTTCTAGTAATCGACTTAAGCATCGAGTGCTTGTAGGTACCACCACCGCAAAGAACCTCAACCACGAGGAGAACTTCTGCCCAACCACCGCAAATCGACCCAGTAGGATCTCCATGCCGACCTAGTACGAACATTGGTGGCCATAGTGGGAGTACATCACTTTCTCTCAAAATTTCATTCTCAATCTCATACCCTCCATGGCTCCACGAAGACGCGCGCACCCGAGCCTAGTCTTGAATACAGCCCAAAATTTTGTGGCCCTCCGCCTCACACTACAAGAAAATCGTTGGTTTGCCACTTCGGCACTTTCGCGCAAAGCGCAAATTTCCGTGGCAAAATTGCATTTGCCACGAGTTCTGACGGCCAAAAAATGGTGGCAAAAACGCTGTCATGAAGCGGTTTGCCACGGAATTCTCCGTCGCAAATTTTTCCGTAGCAAATCCGTGGCAAATTGTCGCCGCAAATCCGTGGCAAATTTCATCGCAAGTCAAAGTCGCAAATATTTAAAAAAATTAAAAAAATAAAACATACTCTCAACTTAAAGGCACTTATAGGTTATCTTACTACATACAATATGCAGGTTGGAGGGTACGTAATTGGTTACAAAGGGCTCAAACTTGTCACTGTAAGAGGAGCTGGACACATGGTTCCAAGTCACCAGCCACAGCGAGCATCAGCCATGTTCTCATATTTTCTTAGTGGACAACTTCCTCCTGAATTAACCTCCTAAAGTCTATTTAGTAATGATGTAAAAATTTTGATACATGAATTTCATACAAAATTCATTTATAAAATGACCAATTCCTGTAGTTCTTCAAAAATAGAGTTTAAGGGACCAGGAAGTTTTCTCCGCAACCAATAATTTTTAGCCAAGTTGAACTAGGCTTCCAATTAAACCAAGAATGAAGGACATAAACTCTAGGAAACTTAACCTCAAAGATGCATGATTCATAAATAGGATGAACTCTAATTCTATTATGGCTTATGTAGTAAAATGCGCAACAAGACAGCAACAACTAAAGTACCTGCGAACACATAACACGTTAGGAAAAAATAATCGAAGGCGTCTGATGACTTGTCCTGAAGAATTTATCCGCCTCTACAAATAAGCAAATTCCCGAGATACAACCGGCTCGTCTCAATCGCAAATAACGAAAGAGGAATCCGAACCTCGCAAGAATGAAATTTTTATTTCGCATGTGAGATGAACCAGGAATATTTGATTGGAAGAGAGAAAATGATTTTTTCCCATCTATCATTGTTCCAAAACTCTCTTATTATATATATCCAAACTCATGGTTTTCTTAAAAAAGTTTTCCGATAAACAGTTATAAAAACTTCAAAAAGTTATAGTCATAAATATATATTATGACAGTAAAAAGAAAACGGAATAAGGAATGAATAGCCAATTGAAACGGAAAAAAAAACGGACACATGATACTTTTATTGCCATTCCTTTTAATATATATTATGAAAATAAAACCAAATGAAACGTATATGTATATCAAACCAACGTTAAAATATATTTTAATCATAATATATTCAAATGCATCTCTTAATATATATATATTATAATTACTTTAAAATAATTTATTTCACACTTTTGAAATATTTAGTAATAAAATTACAACAATCCCCCACATATTTCAAAAGTTGAAAAATAAATAAAAGAAGTTTTCTCAAGTTAACATCGTAGATGTAATGCATCTGAGTCAGATAGCAAGCTATGGAACCAGTCCTAGAAAGATAAAACATAACATACAGTGAATTGGTTTAGCAAGCTATGGAACCCAAGACACTTGTTATATGTTAGAGGTTTTACTATCACATTACACCCCACAATTCTTGCTTTGTTTTTGCGGTGCAGTGGTGCGCTACTAGGCCGTCTTGGCGTGCTCGGTATTCATGAGTGCTCTAGAGACCTCGCGCGTAATCTCATGCAAGCGGCCCCACTCGACACTCATATAGGTGATTTCATCAAGTGTATCTTGCCAAAGTCATACACCACCCATAAGGGCTATGAAAATTATTAAAAGCTTTAAGCTTAACCTTTTAACCTGCCAGAGCTAGCACTATCACAATTTTAACACCATAGGAAGGGACTAGAATAAAATTAATTACTTGAATTAATTTCAGTGCTAGCAATATCAAGAAGTGACTTGTTTTTACCACATTGAACCTTATTCATGGGATCTCCAATCACAAAGGTTGGGTTACCATCACTTCTTAATTTAAATTGGCTTAAGTCCCATTCCCCTCGATGTTTCAGAAGATTGATTAGAATCACTTCTGATTTCACATAAATTAAGAATATAATCCTCTCGTTTATCAGTAGCTACTTTACACAATTTTGACCAAGACGTCTCTTAGTCAATCAATTTCATATATCATAAAGTCTTGAGTAATAAACTCAATCCATATATCACCAATCTTTGAGCAATAACCTTAATCTCTATAAGGTAATTATACAAGTCTACTTAGATAATTTCTAAGTGACAACCATTCATAAATAAATCCATTTTTAGATTTATTCTCTTGTGAATCAAACTTGGCTATCATCATAGTATCATGGATATTCACTATATATAATAATATACCCAATGATGCCTCTATAGATAATTGTTTATAAATGCTTGGATAATTCCAAGCCACATCACTTTCAAAACATACTTATACGTGCAAGTGTGTCCGCTAGATGATTTTCTAAGCGACAACAATTCCATAAAATATTTATAGAATTTCACAAGTATGTTAATGATGTCTCATACATTCAAATATAGTCCAAAATTACGAGAAATGTGATATTTCTTCGCAAAACTAATCTTTCAAAAGATTAGACTTATAAGTTCAAATATCTCAAAATATGGATATCACATATATCCAAAACAAAATTCTCATATGTGATAATTATCAACGACATTTTGATTCTAAAAGATATTAGATTAAATCACTTTGATATCATTTTCTTTCTTATAGGGAATCAAAATTTTCTTCCTCTAAAAGAAGACACTTTTATGATCTTTATTAATCCAACAAAAGGTGAAAAACAAAGATACCAAGAATCCCAATAATCACATCTATCAATTGTATGGGTCTTAACAAAAATTATCTACAATAAATATACAACTAAATCCCTTGTATATTATAATGCAATTTCTCATAAAACTTGACAACACATAGAGTCATGATTCATAAAAGAGCTTACAGAGCATGTTTGCAATAGTAATCAAGAGAAGTCACATATATATAGCCCCCACATTCCACAAATTGTTTGGCACATTGGACAATTCAATACAATCAGCGGTATCATCTCCAATACAACACAATTTAATCATTTTACACATTTATTTGAAGATGAAACTCAACTTCAATAATTCCAAATTTTTTTTTATAGAAAATCAATTACATATCCAAAGCATGCCTCTAATTTTGTTTCATTTTTAGTCGTCACCAAAGAGACCAAAAAGTTCAGAACAATATAAAGGTTGTTAAAAGCACACAACTTCAGATATAAACATGAAAAAGTTCAAAGACTATTTTGAAATATTAACAAAATATTTCTAACGCATTAAGGACAAAAAATGATGCTTATACTTTTCATATAATCCTTTCTTAAGTTGTTTTATAATTTTCAAATAAAATCATAACAACTTGTAATTTCCAACAAGATCACAATTTGGAACAACTTATTTGCATACCAAAGCTTCACAATAAATTATGAAATTTTTACTAATATATTATCACAACTTCATGATAATCATATGAATATTTTTCTAAATATATCACTAGTAAGAATATATCATATAATTGTATGCAACGAAAATCATACAATCACATCACATTAAAATCTATATGAGTAGATATTTTCAGTTCATGGTACTTACTTGGACTCCAAGCTTATCTCTCTCGATCACAACTCATATTCGCGATATCAAGAAAGCTAACACAAATATTGTGGGGTTCAAAAATTATTACAAACCAAGATGAGGAAGATAATGCACCAAGAGGTAAATATCCGATTTCTTCTATCCTCCAATGGGCTTGACTAGGTAGCATAGGTTGTTGTTGTTGGTTGCGTCAGCCATAGAGATAAATTCTTCAGATTGTAGTAAAATGCGCAACAAGACAAAGAACAACTAAAGTACTGCGAAACACATAACACGTTAGGAAAAAATAACGGAGGCGTCGATGACTTGTCTCAAGAATTTATCCGCCTCTACAAGCGCAAATTCCCCGAGATACAACCGCCTCGTCTCAATCGCAAATAACGAAAGAGGAATCCGAATCGCAAGAATGAAATTTTTATTTCGCATGGAGATGAACCTGTGAATATTTGATTGGAAGAGAGAAAATGATTTTTTCCCATCTATCATTGTTCCAAAACTCTCTTATTATATATATCCAAACTCATGGTTTTCTTAAAAAAGTTTTCCGATAAACGGTTATAAAAACTTCAAAAGTTATAGTCATAAATATATATTATGACAAAGAAAAGAAAACGGAATAAGCAATGAATAGCCAATTGAAACGGAAAAAAAAACGGACACATGATACTTTTATTGCCATTCCTTTAATATATATTATGAAAATAAAACCAAATGAAACGTATATGTATATCAAACCAACGTTAAAATATATTTTAATCATAATATATTCAAATGCATCTCTTAATATATATATTATAATTACTTTAAAATAATTTATTTCACACTTTTGAAATATTTAGTAATAAAATTACAACAGCTTATGCATAGCATAGGCACATGCAATTAAAATAATTGTGAAGAAGAAATGATACTACTACCTATAACAAACGCAAACAACGTCAAGTTGTCAACAGTAAAAACAAATAAAATGCAAGCAAGCACACACAAACGTGGTTATTCTTAAGAAAATTATTGATATAATTAAGTTCAAGATCCTCATTAGTCACTACTCCTAAAAGTCTAAACAAATGAGTCTAAATTAAATAAATCTCTAAAGGGCTACCTCGGGTTGTCAAAAGTCCAACCCCCCTGCACAATTAGGAGGGGTTCTTAAAGATTCAACAGATCAAGCAAGTAACATGGGAGAGGAATTACTTTGCTAATTCAAGCTTTATGCTGTTCTAACTTCGTGTGAGAGCTAATCCTGCTGAAGTGCACTTTCAATCAGCTTACTTGTTGTTGGTAGCCTCCTCCATAAATGGGGTAAGTCCCATAAGCAGCACCAAAAAGCATTGGGTCATTAGGAGACGGGAATGCATATCCATAACCATCATAAATAGGGGGAGCATAATATGTCCCACTACCGCGACCGTGGGTGCCAAATTCAATTCTAAACTGCTACAAATAAATATCATTGAGATATAATCAACACAAATGTTGAATCACAGATGGCATCAAGACAAATGAATGACAATTTTGTATCGAAAACATGAAGACTACTTACAAAGAATTTTATAGGGAGACGAGATGATATGGGGAAAAAAGTTATGCTTTTGTAATTGATTTTAATAGGATATCCACAGTATTTACTTGAATATTACGGCAAACTTAAACTTAATGGGAGTAAGTTGAGATTTGAGAGTGCATTATATAATTAGCAGCAATTAATAAATTTGATGGTTTGGCAACTATCTTACTGCTACTTTGCTAGAAGCTAGCAAACAGATTCAGTGTTGAATTGCATTCAGTAAAAGATATTTCTATGAAAAAGCCAAGATTATTGTCAGATGAATACCTTGATGGCCAGATGATTTCCTTGGAGTTGCAGCACCAATACGGATGGGCCTGCTAGAACAGTAAACACTATTCATTTTAGTTATAGCCTGGGTTCTCTCATTATCATCTCCAAACCTGAAAAAACCATAGCCTTTTGACCGGCCAGTATTAGTATCAAAAACAACTTTTGCAGCTTTAACAGAAGGGTATGGATTAGCAAAAGTCTCATGCAACATAGTATCTGTGACATCTGCAGCTAAATCTCCAACAAAAATAGAAAGATCAGTAACATTATCTGAACTGAACCCTTGTCTCCAGTGATAAATGTTGCCCAGTTCAGACGGAAAGGTTGATCTGTATTAGGCATCAAAACTCCAGGGTAATCTTGTAAAACTTTCTCAGCTATGGCATGTGAATGGAATTCCACAAATCCATAACCCTCTGATATACCATTATGCTTATTACGAATAACCTTGATGGATGAAATCTGCAAAATCATATAACAGTCAGAAGCTTGGTAGAAATTTATATGAGAAGCATATGTTACATCTGTCATAACAAAGTAAGTTTTCAAAATGGAGGTTTATTTTCGTCAAATTAGAGCAGCAGATAAGTAGAACTATTCTGAAACAATCTTATTGCATTGAAGAGTTTAAAAACGTAGACATAAACACATAATCTCCAAGTGTTCCCACAAAAATTTTTTAACATAGATCAATTGGTATATTTCAGCTTCAACATGGACTTAATTAATCACAGTATAAAGTGACAAAACTGTAAAAGGAAAGTTTAAAGACTATCCACATTTCACTTTTATTCTTCAACCATTAATTAATTCCCAAATATCTGTAAATTTATTTTCACCTATAGTCCTATATAAGTGGTCCCCCGAAATTTCATCCCTACAAAGGAAATTTTTTCCTCTACCCAACTAATTACTATGTTCATACTGTTATACCCCAATTTTGTCCGTCTTCTTTTGCTCGCTTTAGTCGTTTATTTTTAGTAAGGGTGTGTTTCGGAGTCGCATGATTACGAGAATTATTAGTGTAGAGTCGGTTACTAATTTCAATCACTCCGTTCAACTAAATCGAAACGCCGTTGTTTAAATTAGGCACGCACGCGAATGATCGATCTTTACGCGCGTTCTTCAATTTAACGTCCGTATTCGAGTTTAGTCGTACGTAAGCAGGTCTACCTAAAGTCTTTTTTTCATAAAAGGTTGGTTTAAATTCAGATTTAATAATGCGATTCCGAGTTAATTTTGGGGTTTTAGTTAACGCGCCCATTTCTTTTATTTTTGCTCTCGTTTTAGCGCAGTTTGCCGAATCCGGCCGTTCTCGTTTTTGTATTTGGCCGGACTCCTTTTTTCTTATTGTTATTTTTATTTTTGTTTATTTAATTTATTTAAGCACTTAATAGTTCAAAAATGTCAAAAATTCTACTTATTTTAATTTGCAATCTAAAAGTGTTTAAGAGTCAAATAAGTCCAAAATGTCAAAAATTCTATTTAGTTTAATTTACAATTTAAGAGCACTTAATAGTCCAAAAGTCCAAAAATACAAAAATGATAATATTAAAAATACAAAGAATATAAAAACGAAAATTAAATAAAGGAGCAAATACAAGAATCTCTCTGGGGTCTGTTTCTTGCTCTCCAAGATCGCCAAAGAGATCTGCAAAAAGCCTACCAAATAGCAATTAATGCTAAAACCTAATTTTCCACTATAAATAAACAAAATTTGATACGGTCCAAAACACACAAAAATCGAGCGAGAAAAAGATCATAAAATCACTAAAAAGGATTAGAGTTTCGCACCAAACCCTAATCCACTAAACACTGCCTTCTTCAAAAATCTGAGATTTGAAGATTTGGGTAGCAGCAGTGGCGCTTCAAGGAGGGCACAATAGCGATTCTTTGTAGTTACAAACAACAACGCTTAGGAGTCTAACTGAGGTCGAGAAAAGGTAGGTTTGTCAAATGTCTCTAACTCTAAAACCGATGTAACAATATGTGTCAATAAATCTGCTTTTTTGTTTTCTATAGCGCACTTTTATTATACATTTTCTTAAAATATCTCAACAAATATGTACATATGATTAAATGATCAGAAAAATTCTATGACATCGGTGTATAATCTTTGAACTCTCATACATAAACAACCCCAAAATTCATTCACAAATGAATACTATTTTGATCGCACTCAAGCAATGAAAAATATATCCTATCAATTGTCATGAGGATAACGTTACATGGTCAAGGATTCAAAATATATGTATATATATTCTTTTATTTGGATCATGACACTCGTAAAGAATTCCTATATTGTGAACTATCTCGTAAGACACGTAAAAGACGAACTATACAACAATCCCCAAATCATAATACATTTTCTCGCATAAACAAGATTAATCTTGAGTGACCTGCAGGAATCATTCTCCGTAGACTTGATGCACTAGTCACCAATATATCATTCTCGTGCCAATTGACACCATACACGGCTCATAGATACGACCATCACAAAATGGTTGCTAGACACTCACCTTTTAGTTTCCCAGGTCCTTCTTTTGCCAAATTAGCCATTTCCCATTGATGAACTCATTATCCGGATCTTATTCACAAGCAAGTTGACTTGTTCTCTGTACATTTCCTTTAAATCAACAATATCCGCACGAAGTTCCTCCACTTTCTTCATCATGTTCACCCATCAATTCCAAAATAAACGAAACTCACCGTGCTCTCGCCATGGATTCCCATCAATTCCAAAAATAGACAATGGATGTCGTGGGGTGCTAATACCTTCCCCACACATAACGACTCCCGAACCCTAATAATGCCTTGTCTTAAAACTAAAGGGATTTTCCGAATTTGCCCTTAAACTAGAATTTCGGTGGCGGCTTCCTAAGAACCTTTCGAAGAATCCTTTCCCGGATTTTTCGGTCGCTACAGCTGGCGACTTCATCTGGGACTTATCTTTTAGAGAGTCAAAACCTAGTCTAATTATTTAGGATTAATTTAATTTTTACCCTTCCTTTATTTATTTATTTTATTTTTCGCATCTTATACTTTTATGTGATTTATGAACCCTAGGATAGAAGACGATATTTGTATATGTGTTTGTTTGTCTGTTTGCAGCTTTTGGGTTGTTTTTAAATTGCTCCTACACACACTTCACAACTACACTTCTGCACACACATGTGAGAAAGGTCCTCTACCCGGACTTGAGTGTACCCTAAGTTAGAACGAGATTGTGTAATGATGGCATGCGGACGACGTCTCGTTGGGTGGTCATGAAAATCTCACCTAGAGTTTGATTCCTTTTAAGGATGCTATCCCTTCTAATAGCTTGCCTATTGTTGGGGTCAGTGTTCTTGACTGGAGTCCTTGGCTCTTGGGACCATGTGTAGGATTCTTTAGAACCATCCTTGTGAGGTTCACTATCAAAGAAACCTTAGACCCACTCTGTAAGATGCATTTCTAGGGTCACAAAGGAGCTTTATACCCTCGCATTCAAACAAATATTTATGCATACCGCCTTTTATCGAAAAAATAAATAAAAAAACCAAAAATCATTTTTTTTCTTTACTACTTTTTTAGAAAGTATACCACATGCATACAGCAAATAAACATCTACTGTTGCATGCACTTTTATGACCGTCAGGGAATCAAAATCTTTACCTTGGAGAGAAGCCGTGCACGCTGAAGTCAAAATTAAATTTTGTACTTTACTCTCCAAAGAAAAGTTTATAATTCCCCGACATGATAAATAAAATCATATGTTATCATTTCACGCACATGCATTATCATTTCATTCACATTTCATGCACATACATTATCATTTCATTCACACTTCCTGCACATGCATTATCATTTCATTCATATTTCATGCACATTCATTTGCATCCTTACATCGTGCATTATAAAAAAAATAAAAAATCAGCATAATATTAGGAAAAATGTGATGAGAGGTGAGGCATTCTTGTGAAATAAATCATTCTTTTTGGGAAAAGTTTAGTCATACTTCGTTGCAAGCTCAAGTTGTTTCAAGTCATTCAGTCTTTCAAATTTTTAGTTTGCTCACATTTTTAACCGAACGACCGAAATGTCCATAAAAAATTTTCTATTATGTTTTAACTAATGAAGCATTTGTGTAGAGACTGGGATAACATGTGTGTTTATTTTTGTTTGAGTCAGTTAGCGTCCCTACCTTGCCATCATCCCCTGTCAAAGTCTAATCCCACCCCGACCGCCCATAAAGTACATACTCCCCACATCTGTACATAGTTGACGATTCTGGTTGGTTCCCCTAAGTGAAATAACACTTTAGGCCCTCCATGCTGGGGCAAACATGTGATCTCTAAAATACCTTGTCAACGTTGTATTCCCTTGGTGCAAGTCCTTTACAAAAAAATAAATTCAAAAAGGCCCGTTAGGTTGAAAACTCGTAAGAGCGGCTTAAGCGAAAATTAGGACATAAAAAAAAAGAGAAATAAAGAAAAAAGAGCAAATATATAAAAATAAATAAATTATTGTCCTTAAGTTAATTTTTGAGAAAACTAGCAATCATGTTTTGAAATGAAGTTTGACCATCTTCCCCTATCCTCAAAAAAATCCTTTGCCACCCACCTTAAGCCAAAAATCCCAAACCCTAGACAAAGATCGATTCCGCATCAAAAAAATGGTGCATTAGTTTTATCACCACTCACTCAAAAAGAAACAAAAATCACAAAAGAGTGAAGTCAAAAAGAGGATTAAAAAAAATCCCAAAAAAAAATCATCAAAAAAAACCAAAAATAGTACAAATCGTGAGCTGATACTTCATTACCATCAAAACACAAGAGATCCTTGTCTGAAATAAACCCCCAAACACTTCCCTTGTCCTCAATATCCTTTCCTTCATAAATCATCACCCATTAGCCAAGTTACATCACCAAATTATTCGTCCCATCAATCATCAAACACTTCATTGAGCCTAATAACCCCTTCTTTCACAAACCATTAACCATTAGCCGAGTCATACCGCTCAAAAAAATCATCCGTCCCATCAATCCCCAAACACTACTTTGAGCCCAATTATCATTTCCTCATAAATCACTAAACCATCGCCACGCATACAACCCTCTCTAGAGTTCATTCCGATCAATGATCGATTGCTTTTGTTTTCTCAAAATTTTAATTTTATTTACAATATGTTTGCTCAAAAAAAGAATATATCTCAAAAAAATCTCAAAAATATATAAAAAAATAAATCAAAAGGCTTGCACTACAAGATTCATTCAAGTTACAAGTATACCAAGACAAGGTCTAGTGATCACTGCTGAAGTTTCCATCATATCAAAAGCTCAAGACTATCATTAGTCTTCGGGATTCCATTTTAAAGAGAGCCAAAAGTTTGATTTCAAGGTGGGGCACTCCCTTCACTGTTCATTCCACTGTGGGAAGTTTGTCTGTTGTCCATCCCATCCATATAGCCATATTGGACCAATTCCAAAAGCCACTACCTCAACTCCGCCACCTTTCCCAATCTGACTAGAAGCAACCATTCTGAGTGGGGCAACCCTGTCACTCCTCACTCCACCTACAATTGGGGACATTCACCATACACCCATCTCATACCCTTGCTATATCCACATTAACAAAACTATACTGGGGCAATTTCTCAACTCATTACCCTATATGCTGCTCGGGGAAACCTTGTCCTTACTACAATTGGGGCAACACCAAACCCCATACGTTGAGACAAAGTCCCTTGCTTTCCACCTTTCATTCCAAAGTTAGGGCATCCCCAACTCATCATTTCCTCTATCTCCTAGTTATTGTCATCACTAGACAGGGGCAAACTATCGATTCATATCATTGAAAGTCTATATTGGGGCAGTCCTACATTTCTCAAGTTGGGGAGAAAACTACCTTTCATGGCTTTGGTAATAATCATGTCCTTCGTGTGCAACAAATGTCCTCACCCTAGGTCTCTAGAACCCCAAGTTAATCGACTCATTCATCTCAGATTCGCACTACTATACATCTTCACTAAACAATGCTTCGTAGAGAAAAACACAAGTTTGACTGTGTGACCAAAACTTCTGGCCATCATGGGGCATCAAAATGGAAGAGAAAATGAGCGAGCTAGCAAGTTCTTTTCACATCGTTGTCTATAAATAACAACCTTGAGATTGCCGAATTTTGAATCGAATCTAATCTTTCCAAAGAATGGATCAATATTCATCTCCGCCTCTCGCATCCAAAGCCTCACATCTCATCATCGTAAAAATGTTTCTACACCCAATCAATCATTTCATATCATCACGCCATGCACCATAGCATTTGCATTCAAGCATTTCATTTGCATCATATTCACATTTGCATTTCATGCATTTATTACGTAACAAACAAAAAGCAAAAAAAAAAAAAAAAAAAAAAATCATCATTCCACCAGATACTCAATCATTGCACGCGCGCTGCACCATTAATTGCATTGCCAAATGAAGAAACCTTTTCCTCCTCGAAAGATGCATTTGTTAGGTGTGCTCGGATAAACACGATAAGTGTCGCTCCTATGTTTTGTTCCTCTAATATCGCTTTAAGCGTTAATCTCATATCACATCACGATCACCAATTTGATCCTCGCACTCGAGTGGTCCTTCGAGCACTACGCCCTTCGCCCCTAAGTGGCCCAGTCGCAACGTCGGAGTCGAGCCCGCGGACCTTCGCACCCCGAGTGGTCCTTCGCACTAGTTGTGTCACCCTAAGACACGGTGGACGCCCTTCATGGTCAACATATCGCCTAGACCGATCTTGACCCATCATGGCCGCCGAATATAAAAGCCCCCTCGCATCGCTTTAATTAGTACCATAGCTAATTGCGCTCCTTCGCACTACGATGGTCCTTCAATTAAGGCCTAGCACTTTCGGACCTTAAGTGGTCCTTCGTGAGCCTTGTCGCTCCTTCAGACTCGAGTGGTCCTTCGAGCCTTAGTGCTCCTTCAGTCCTTGTTGACCCTTCATTCAAATCTCTTAATGCGCCAAGTATTAACCACTCCTCTTATCTCTCAAACCTTCCACTTCCCCTTAAACGGACAAAATTAGCGTCTATCTTATCTTTATTCCTATTTCTACTACGAAAGTTCTAGAGCTCAAAGACTTTCTAGTAAAATACTAATAAAGAGGCAAATGTTATACCCCAATTTTGTCCGCTTTTGCTCGCTTTAGTCGTTTATTTTTAGTAAAGGCGTGTTTCGGAGTCGCATGATTACGAGAATTATTAGTGTAGAGTCGGTTACTAATTTCAATCACTCCGTTCAACTAAATCGAAACGCCGTTGTGTAAATTAGGCACGCACGCGAATGATCGATCTTTTCGCGCGTTCTTCAATTTAACGTCCGTATTCGAGTTTAGTCGTACGTAAGCAGGTCTACCTAAAGTCTTTTTTTCACAAAAGGTTGGTTTAAATTCAGATTTAATAATGCCATTCCGAGTTAATTTTGGGGTTTTAGTTAACGCGCCCATTTCTTTTATTTTTGCTCTCGTTTTAGCGCAGCTTTGTCGAATCCGCCGCTTCGTCTTTGTATTTGGCCGGACTCCTTTTTTCTTATTGTTATTTTTATTTTTGTTTATTTAATTTATTTAAGCACTTAATAGTTCAAAAATGTCAAAAATTCTACTTATTTTAATTTGCAATCTAAAAGTGTTTAAGAGTCAAATAAGTCCAAAAATGTCAAAAAATTCTATTTAGTTTAATTTACAATTTAAGAGCACTTAATAGTCCAAAAGTCCAAAAATACAAAAATGATAATATTAAAAATACAAAGAATATAAAAACGAAAATTAAATAAAGGAGCAAATACAGTAATCTCTCTGGGGTCTGTTTTCTGCTTCTCCAAGATCGCCACAGATCTGCAAAAGCCTACCAAATAGCAATTAATGCTAAAACCTAATTTTCCACTATAAATAAAAATGTTTTAGATACGGTCCAAAAACACACGTAAATCGAGCGTAAAAGACTGCGAAAATCACCAAAAAAGGATTAGAGTTTCGCACCGAAACCCTAATCCACTAAACACGGTTCCTTCAAAAATCTGAGATTTGAAGATTTGGGTAGCAGCAGTGGCAGTTCAAGGAGGGCACAATAGCGATTCTTTGTCGAGTTACAAACAACAACGTTTAGGAGTCTAATCTGAGGCTGGAGAAAAGGTAGGTTTGTCAAATGTCTCTAACTCTAAAACTGATGTAACAATATGTGTCAATAAATCTGTTTTTTTGTTTTCTATAGCGCACTTTTATTATACATTTTCTTAAAATATCTCAACAAATATGTACATATGATTAAATGACTGTAAAAAATTCTATGACATCGGTGTATAATCTTTGAACTCTCATACATAAACAACCCCAAAATTCATTCACAAATGAATACTATTTTGATCAGACCAAGCAATGAAAAATATATCCTATCAATTGTCATGAGGATAACGTTACATGGTCAAGGATTCAAAATATATGTATATATATTCTTTTTATTTGGATCATGACACTCAGAAAGAATTCCTATATTGTGAACTATCTCGTAAGACACGTAAAGACGAACTATACAACAATCCCCAAATCATAATACATTTTCTCGCATAAACAAGATTAATCTTGAATGACTGCAGAATCATTCTCCGTAGACTTGATGCACTAGTCACCAATATACTCATTCTCGTGCCAATTGACACCATACACGGCTCATAGATACGACCATCACAAAATGGTTGCTAGACACTCACCTTTTAGTTTCCCCAGTCCCTTCTTTTGCCAAATTAGCCATTTCCCATTGATGAACTCATTATCTGGATCTTATTCACAAGCAAGTTGACTTGTTCTCTGTACATTTCCTTTAAATTAACAATATCCGCACGAAGTTCCTCCAGCTCTTCATCATGTTCACCCATCAATTCCAAAAATAAACGAAACTCACCGTGCTCTCGCCGGCGGGATTCCCGTCGCCGGCGCCACCTTCACCACCCAACACCGAAACCGAAGCCGTCCTTTTCCTTCCCTCACTGTCTCGCTCTCTCCCAGGAAACCGGCGATCTTCTCGCTTCCAATCGTTCTCTCACCGTGAAATGGGGCGGAAATTCCGCCAGGTGCTCTCTCTCTCTCTAGCTGCGCCGCAGCAGCTGGGAACGGAAAGGGAAGGGTAGTCTTTTTTTAGGGTTTTCAGTTGTTAAGTGTAGGTTTATATATTGGGCTTTTATTTTTCATTTTTTTTATATTCAGAACACTACCTGCACCCCTTTATTCGTGCGCGCACCTCCCCCCACTTAGAGCCCAGTTTCGCATATTGGGCTCTCCTATGCGAACTGGACCTTCCTTTTTACACCTCCTATTAATTATACAACCCCCTGCGACTAATAAAACCTCAATTTATAATTTCCACTCCCCTTTTTCCATCTTAATTCTTTTCCAATTCAAATATAAATACTTTTTCTCTCGAAATTAAATAAACGGCTAAGTCGGTTGTACAACCGGGTTAGTCATTATTTTAGGCCAATGAGCCAGCATAGCAGTTCAAGAACCCTACAAACTTAATAAATACGAATGAATTATTTTTCTCTAAAAATAACGGCTAAGCTCGGTTGTACAACCTGTTAGTCATTATTTTAGGCCAATAAGTCGCATACCAAGAACCCCGCAAACTTAATAAATACAAATAAACCATTTTTTCTAAAAATAGGGGACTAAGCAGTTGTACAAACCGGGTTAGTCAATGCTCTAGAACTAATGAGTCAGATGCAGCTCAGAGTTCTAGAATACCTATTCTAAAATCAACCCATCTCACAACTCCTTTCAAAAATTCAAAAATCATTTTCAAAAAGTAGGGACTAAGTCGGTTGTACAATCGGGTTAGTCATTCTAGGAATCGAAGTGGAGTCAGATACCAAGGAATCCTAGGACCCCTACATTAAAAAACACCAACCCACAAACCTTTTTCAGGAAGAACTACGTAGCTTTGATTCCTCCATTGCATCCGGAGGTACGTAGGAGCAAGACTCAATCCTTGTCAAGCACTAAAAAACAAAAATCTAAATAAGTCATTTTCTTTACAAGTAAAAGGGTAATAATTAGATAAATCTTAAATTAACTAGACAATGGATGTCGTGGGGTGCTAATACCTTCCCCACACATAACGACTCCCGAACCCTAATAATGCCTTGTCTTAAAACTAAAGGGATTTTCCGAATTTGCCCTTAAACTAGAATTTCGGTGGCGGCTTCCTAAGAACCTTTCGAAGAATCCTTTCCCGGATTTTTCGGTCGCTACACATACTACACTATAACTAACTATTGGATAGATTGACTTTAAAATACTATATATTATAAAAGTAAAAGGTGATTGTAAAAACATAAAAAACCTAAAATTTCAGAGAAATCTTTGAATAAAACATCACGAATCCAACAAATGTAAAAGCACTATTCAACAAAATCATATTCAAACCTAAAATCAAAACAAATCCCTATTTTTCATAGACATGAATCTAATCGAATAGCATAAATGAACCAAACTCATCATTGAAAAGGTGAGATCGAGGGAGAAACGAACTTCAAATGAAATTAGATTAGAAGTAGAAACGAACTCGAAAGTGAAATCGAGGAGAAACGGTCGGTAAGGTGAAATCGAGGAGAAAATGGTCGTGGTTTTAGTTTCTTTGAGAGTGAGAGAGGGAGACTGAAAGAGGATGTTGTAGTGGAAGAGAAGGAGAAGCGAATTGAAGGAGGAACGGTAGTGTTGGGTGGTGGGGTGGTGGGTGGTGGGTCGTGGTCGGGTCGCCGTGGGGTGGTGGGTCGTATGCGATCTATGAGACGGAGAGAGTAAGAGAGGAGAATGAAATGAGAGAGTGGTGTGAAAGGTCTCGAGACCGGGAGAGAAAGAAACCGTGTTTGTGTTTTAAGTGGAATGATTTGCCACGGCTTTGCACGCACCCTCCGTCGCAAATTGCGACCGCTTTTGATATCCGTGGCAAAGTCCAATGGGAAATTTCGCGCCTTCCTTTTTACACATGCCGTCGCAAATCCGTGGCAAACTAGTGACGGATTAGGCTCCGTGGCAAATATTAGTGGCTAAATCTGACTTTTCTTGTAGTGTCAGCTCACTCAAACACCGGAAGGCCATGTGCAAATTCTCCCTGCCGAGGAAGCACAGATCATCCCGCCTCTCGCCGACTCCTCCTACGGCCCAGCCCATCTCCACTATCCGAGGCACTTCCCGCCGGATCCAGTGTGAGTCACATCATCAACCTATTGGAGCACAGCAGAGACCTCGTCCAATAGGAGATCAGAGTAAGTCAAATGGAAGTGGCCGCCGCTACACGCGCCACCACAGTCGTGCCACAAGGTTAGTCACAGCCGGCCTCCCTTGAAACGGTAGTATCGAGGAGACATCATTCTTCACCTCAGCATAAAGAATGACTCCACCACGGATCCCCAATCCTTCGAGAACGGCATGCAGGTAAGCCTCTGACTCTCTTCCATCTCCCCGATTCAAGTCACAACGATGAATCCTCTCTAGACTCTTCATCCTCATGAAGTGCTTCCCCACAAGAAAGGGAAATCAAACATACCAAGACCGACAAGGAAACTCGCCGATCCTGACCTAGCCCTTTCATTGTAGAGATTGCCAACTGTCGTGTTCCGAGATCCCTTGAAACCCCCCCAGCTGAACATGTACGACGCGAAGGGAGACCCTGACGAGGATATCGATACATTCGACCACATGTTGGATTATCGCAACGCCACGAACAATTTAAAATGCAAAATTTTCCCTCTCTCACTATCAAAGAGAACCCTACAGTGGTTCTGGGATCTACCCCTGGCATCGGTTTCCTCTTGGGGAAAATTGACAAAGCTATTCTCTACACTCTTCACTGTGTCGAGACTGAAGCCAAAGTCTGAGGAATGCTGCAGGCAATACAAAAAGGTAAGAAAGAATCGCTTAGAGACTACATCGAACGATACAACAAGGAGATCGACCAAGTCTGTCACCTTGGGGATGAAGTCAGAATCCTGTTTATGAGGCACAACCTCCTCTAGAGATCTCTCTTTCAAGTCAACGTCATCCTCTGCCGACATTGCACGCTGAATGAATTCTTGAGGAGAGCTCAGTGGTTTATTGATTATGAGGAAGCCAACGTTGTCGGCGGCCTCGGTTCAAGTACCACCTCGAAAAGGGAAGGGAATCCATGTAAGGTCGATACAAGAAAGACCACGGATCAAGCTCGCGTGAATTCTGAGGCAGATTCACGGAGTATTTTGAACTTAATGCCCCACGCCACAGAATTATGTCAGAATGTGCCAATGTTGAATTCTGAGATGTAAAGTGGCTGGCCCCGATCCCACATTGAGAAAATACCAACAAGCGCACCTAATGTAGGTATCATAGAAGCCACAATCATGATACTGAGGCATGTCGAGTCCTCAAGGACAATATTGAAGACTTGATTCAACGAGGAAAGTTAAAGAAATACATAAAAGGAGAAGAGAAAAGAGATATCGTCGCTCGCGGCGGAAGGGTAAGGCGGTGGTGAACGAGGTAGCAAAGACCCCAAGGGAAGAAACAAGTGATTCTGCTATAGAAGCACTAAGGTCACTATGACCTCGGCCAGTGGCTTTAGTCATCACCAGAGGGCATTCAGTTGATGGCGGAGAAACATGTCGGTCCATGAAAAGAAGGTAGCAGGAAATCCTCAACCTCGGTGGCAATGCAGTCCCCGCCTCAGTGATATCAGCGAGGCCACCCTTGGTGTTCTCCGACATAGATCTGTTGGACGAGAAGGCAAACAAGTATGTTCCTGTGATAATCTCAGCAGTCATGGTCGGGGTTGATGTCAAAACAATACAGGTGGATCAAGGGAGCTCGACAGATACCTTATTCTGAGAACTCCTACCAAAATTAAACATTTCCAAAACACATCTCTCCCCCATCGTGTTTACGATTCTATTGGGTTTAGTGGGGCGAGGACCAAGCCACTGGGATAATTCGAACTCATGGTCATGTATGGGGGAAGACAAGTTGTCAAGAATACCAAACACACAATTCCTAGTACCACCCTCGTGCTTTGTCGCACTCAAAGGCATAATTGGCAAAGTCGACTTAGGCACGCCGGGCAAAGGGCCTCAACCGTGCATCTTAAAATGAAGTTCTATTCAGAGGAAAACAAAATCGTCACCATAGATTCCGACTTTGAAGGCGCTAAAAGGTGTCACTACATGTCCCTCAAGTCGGACCAGAAGGCCGAGAAAGAGCAAGCAGAAGCAAGTGGAAATTGAATATAAATGTATATAGGGACTCCGAATGAATAAGAAACGAATGTATGCACTTTCAAACATCAATAAGAAGAGATTGAAGACACACACTAGTCAAGAAAATTCTTACTCGACGTCGGAAGAAGAAGTCCACATCGACTTTGACCCCCCTTCGCGTTACGCTTGCTAGCCTCCTCTCTGATCTCCGAGCTCAATAGCTCCATCAGAGACCAGAGGAAGAGGCCCACAGCTGCTTTCCTTCAGCTATGCTTCATTCTTTCACATGCGATGGCGCCGAGACCAAAGAACTATATCGCATTAAAAACAGGCGACCTGCGACGGCCTTGGCCACCACTCAAGTAATCACGACATCTAAACGATAATTCATAGAAAAGATCTAAAGCATTCAAAAGAATGTAAAGTAGCTTGAAATCGGAAAAGTACTGGGGCGAAATGGAAACTAACCTCGGCTCAAAGATGATGATGACTCGGCTCAAGATTGATGTCGGATCAATGAATACTGAATTCAGACCGCAAAGAAACCCAGAAATCACAATGAAGTACGATGAAGACGGGCGTCGACACAGTGATCAGAGAAAAGGTTATCTCACGTCACCAGAGTCACAGAGAAGTCTAAGATTTTCAAATTTGTGAAGTAAGAAATGAACTCTTCGCTCTGACTTATATACACCTCCAAGGGTCGGGAGATGAATCAACGCATTCCATCAATGCGTCCCATCAATGCGCAGACATTGGGGACTGCACTGCCATTATGACAAGCAGCCTTAGTTCCCCGAAAGTCACATCGATTCACTCAATCGTCACGTCAAAACCCAATTCTTGGTACTACCCTGTGCTTCACCGCATCAATTGCATAATTGGCGGGTTGACTGGGCAGCCCGGGCGCAGGCCTCAACCGCATCATCTTAAAATGAAGTTCTATTCAGAAGAAAACGAGGTCATCGCCATAGTTGCCGACTTAGAAGGCACTAAAAGGTGTCACTACATGCCCCTCAAGTCGAACCAAAAGGCCGAGAAAGAGATGGCGAAAGGAATTGAAATTGAATTTAAATGTATACAGGGACTTCGACTGAATAAGAAATGAATGTAAACATCAATAAGAAGAGATTACAGAAGAACATTAGTCAGAAAATGCTTACTCGGCGCCGGAAGAAGCCCACAACGGCTTCAACAAACTGCTCTCCGCGAGCCCGGCCTCCTCTGATCCCCGAGCTCAATAATAAGTCCTAGTGACTTCTCCCCTTTTCTCTTCGCGCGAGCCAACCTTCTCTCCGATCGTCGAGCTCAAAAGCTCCATCAGAGACCGAAGGAAGAAGTCCACAATGATTCGCCCCATTTCGCTTCGCGCGAGCCGACCTCCTCTCTGATCTCCGAGCTCATAGCTCCATCAAAGACCGGAGGAAGAAGTTCACAGCGACTTTAACCCCCTTCGCATTACGTGAGCTCGCCTCCTCTTTGATCTCCGAGCTCAATAGCTCCATCAGAGACCGGAGGAAGAGGCCCACAGCTGCTTCCCTTCAGCTATGCTTCATTCTTTCACATTCGATGGCGCCGAGACCAAAGAACTATATCGCATTAAAAACAGGCGACCTGCGACGGACTTGGCCACCACTCAAGTAATCACGACATCTAAACGATAATTCACATAGAAAAGATCTAAAGCATTCAAAAGAATGTAAAGTAGCTTGAAATCGGAAAAGTACTGGGGCGAAATGGAAACTAACCTCGGCTCAAAGATGATGATGACTCGGCTCAAGATTGATGTCGGATCAATGAATACTAAATTCAGACCGCAAAGAAACCCAGAAATCACAATGAAGTACGATGAAGACGGGCGTCGACACAGTGATCAGAGAAAAGGTTATCTCAGGTCACCAGAGTCACAGAGAAGTCTAAGATTTTCAAATTTGTGAAGTAAGAAATGAACTCTTCGCTCTGGCTTATATACACCTCTAAGGGTCGGGAGATGAATCAACGCATTCCATCAATGCGTCCCATCAATGCGCAGATATTGGGGACTGCACTGCCATTATGACAGGCAGCCTTAGTTCCCGGAAAGTCACATCGATTCACTCAATCGTCACGTCAAAACCCAATTCTTGGTACTACCCTGTGCTTCGCCGTACCAGTGCATAATTGGCGTGTTGACTCGGCGGGCCCGGCAAAGGGCCTCAACCGTGCATCTTAAAATGAAGTTCTATTCAAAAGAAAACGAGGTCGTCACCATAGTTGCCGACTTAGAAGGCACTAAAAGGTGTCACTACATGCCCCTCAAGTCGAACCAGAAGGCCGAGAAAGAGATGGCGAAAGGAATTGAAATTGAATTTAAATGTATACAGGGACTTCGACTGAATAAGAAATGAATGTAAACATCAGTAAGAAGAGATTACAGAAGAACATTAGTCAAGAAAATGCTTACTCGGCGCCGGAAGAAGCCCACAGCGGCTTCAACAAACTGCTCTCCGCGAGCCCGGCCTCCTCTAATCCCTGAGCTAAAAAATAAGTCCTAGTGACTTCTCCCCTTTTCTCTTCAAGGCATGAGCCAACCTTCTCTCCGATCGTCGAGCTCAAAAGCTCCATCAGAGACCGAAGGAAGAAGTCCACAATGATTCGCCCCATTTCACTTCGCGCGAGCCAACCTCCTCTCTGATCTCCGAGCTCATAGCTCCATCAAAGACCGGAGGAAGAAGTTCACAGCGACTTTAACCCCCTTCGCATTACGTGAGCTCGCCTCCTCTCTGATCTCCAACCTCAATAGCTCCATCAGAGACCGGAGGAAGAGGCCCACAACGGCTTCTCTTCAGATAGGCTTCATTCTTTCACATTCGATGGCGTCGAGGCCAAAGAACTATACCGCAATAAAAACAGGTGACCTATAACGGCCTCAGCCACCACTCAATTAATCACGACATCTAAACGATAATTCACATAGCAAAGTGTCTAAAGCGTTAAAAAGAAAGTAAAGTAGCTCAAAATCGGAAATTAAACAAGCAAGAAAAAGATTAGTATTTGAAAGCCGAAAAAGGACGACACAATAATTGTTTATACAGACCAAGAGTGGCACTGGACGAAGCTGAGACCACATTCAAAATTACAAAGTAAAAACCAAAAAATACAATGACCCACTGATCTGCAGGAGTGTCTTTCTCGCAGGGGGTTTCAAGTTCAAAGAAGAGGCTCAGGATCGGCAGGAGTCACAGGGCATGCAAAGATGACATCAACATCGGTTAAAGGAGCATCGTCGGGCAACAACCTGACAATCTTGCCATCCTAAACCTGGTAGCCGAGTTCCAGAAGGTCAAAGTTGAACTCGTTCAACTCATCGCCAAAGAAGCCCATGCAACGCTGAAAGCCGAACTTGGAAGCCTTGGTGATTTGTTGCATTACCTCCTCTTTCTCTTTCTTCACCTTCTCCAACTCCGCCAGGCCTTTTTCCTACCTCAGCCTTCTTCAATTTCCCCTTCATCTCGGAAAACTAGTCCTCAAGAATGGGCACTTGCTCGACAACCCTAGTAGTTTGAGCCACTTGGTTCCTCAGGTCGGCAAGATCCTTTTCCGTTGAGGCAAGCGACGTCAACTTGTCGTTCATGGTCCGATTTTCTTTTGAAAGCTCTGGAAGTATTTTATCCCGGCAATATTTTTGTTTATCTGATTTATCTAACAATTCACCATCAAGCCAAATTTGAACTTCAAGATCGTAGATCTTACCTCGGAGGCAGGCAATCGAGGTATTAGATAACTGCTGCTTGAGTTTCTGAATCATTTCTTCCCTGACTGGACCAAGCCCAACTCGGAGCTGGGCGGGGCCCAATTCGGCTTTGGCTCTGGCACAACCCGCGTCACCAAGCGAAGGACACCTCTGGATGGATCAGATGGAAGCGACCTCTTCCAACGGTTTGGCAGCAGTTCCGACGTCTATAAATAGGACCATACCCCTTCAAAACCAGGTACATTCTCATTTTTACTAGACCTCTCCACTTCTAGTACTGACTTAAGCATCAGAGTGCTTGCAGGGACCACCACCGCGGCGACCTCGACCACATGAGAGCACTTCGGATCCGAGCTACTGTCTACTTATTCGAGTCATCACAACTGATTACCAGGGCCGGATCTCCAAGCCGACCCAAGTACGAACACACAACTTTATTGACATGGTTCGATGCAAATTTTAGAACCACTTATTAAGTTATACTTATTGAATCAGCTCAATGACAAAATTAGAATTATTTGGAATGTAATATACGGTTACGTATTTGATATTTTCATTTTGAATAACTACATGCTCTTGTCATTTGTAGAGGTGTTTTGGAGAAAAATGAAAGTTGTCGAGGTTTGAATTTGACATGATTCGATGCACATTAGAAGTCAAAAGGTGATTTTAAAAACAGTTATGTTATATAGACATATATTTTTAGATAAAATCAACAAAACCAACTTACAACACCAATTAACCAAGTTTTTTAGACTATTAGCCAAGTGATCAATTAACCAAGTTTTTAACAACGCCTCAAAATCGTGAAAAGCAAGTTGGCTAATAGTCTAAAAACTTGATTGATTAATTGGTGTTGTAAAGTTATTTATGTCGCTTTTGTCTAAAAACCTATGTCTAAATAACATTTTTGTTTTAAAAAACCCCCAAAACTTCATAGTTGTACTTGTCCTATGTTACTATTCATGCCACCATTATATAGGTTTTTTTTGGTACCCCTCCCTTCTCTCTCACACCCCCCAAATTACCAAAACGGACAAAAATACACCTCCAAAGTTACAAAAATCATAATTCACAAATCACAACTCATATTTCCAGAAAAAAAGTGAGTAAAAACCGAGAGGAATCCGGATTTACCTCACACGTTAGATAAAGCCGGTTCGTAAATGTGAACCGGATTTACCTAATGTGTGAGGTAAATCCGGATTTCTTCCCGGATTTACCAGTAAATCCAGAAATCTTCAATTTTATTTTTTTAATTTTTATTTACTTTTTTTTTACGCTTTTGTTTTTTTTAACAGTGGCGAGTAGACGAGCAGGCAGTTTAGAGCGATGAGAGTCTTCTGGTGCAGCACCCTGACCCCGATAACGACGACAACATGCTGAGGAGTCCAGCAGTAGTGGTACTCCTTCTCCGGACACCTTGAGAGGCAGAGGATTGTTGGACACGCTTCTGAGCGTCTGAGGTGCGAGAGAGCCAAAGCCATACAAATGGCTGCAGATCAGCAGCTGGATTTTGAGAGGCAGCATCGGCAACAGGATGAGGAGCCTCAGCCTCAGCCCCGCTATGAGCAGCCGTACTATGACCACCCAGACTATGAGTACTACACGCGGCACTACAAGGAGCACCGAGAGTTGTATCAAGACCCTCTAGCTCAGGGTGAGGAGGATGGGGTTCAGGAGGATGAGGTTCATGTTCAAAGGAGGTTCAAGCAGGGAGGAGGGTCGTGCAAATGACTGTGCCGTCCCACCAGACCGTGATCCACCTTTGTTATGCCAGGAGACGCACTGCGCGTCCCTGATAGAGAGAGGACAGGTAATATTTTAATTATTTATTTTAATTTTACTAAACAATAATTATTTATTTATATTTAATAACGTATGTTTTAATTTTAATTTTTTAGACCCTAAGCTAAAGATTGTATCTCACAAATGGAAGTATGTTGGGTTTAGATTAGACCTCGTGTGCACCACCCGATGTAGCCCATCGGTTGCTCGAGGCTAAGCTTATTCGAGCTTGACATGACACTTCTCGGGGCCATCAACCATGAGTTGATATCCGCTGCGGGAGAGGTGGCATCGCCGAGACCAAATTCTTTTCCACATGTTGTTTGGGGAGATGACAATGACGTTGGACGATGTGTCCGCGTTGCTTCAATTGCCGCAGGAGGGCACCCTATTGGTCCATAAGCTCCATGTTACCGCTATTGAGGATGTTGAGCATGATGTCTAGTATCTGGGCATGGATCAGGCCGCTGTGTGGGGGGAGACAAACGCCAACAGGGGGCAGCATTTGAAGTTCATTTTTGTGGAGGACGCATATAGGGAAAACATGGCGCGTGGTGCTTATGATGAGGCTGCACGGTGCTACATGCTCTTCTTGTTGGGCACCACCATACTTGCCGACAAGAGTCACACATTAGTGCCTGTGAGGTGGGTCTATCTGATCCAGGATCTTCAGCAGTGTGGCCAGTGGGCTTGGGTTCTGGCTGCTCTCACTATCCTCTACCATGAGTTGGAGGAAGCGGTCAATTATCGAACCTATCTGTCTAAAGAGGCTGGTTGAATTGGGACGATGTGACGGTCCCCTACATTCCAGACAGGGGTAGTAGACAGGCAGCCTACCACGACGAGTGCGATCTTGATTACCTACCTTGGTATAGTCAGGTATCCTTACCCCGTCTTACTCCAGCGCCAGTTGTTGAGCCAGATGATGAGGCAACTGTTGTAGATCAGGATGCAGATCAGGAGCCAGTTGTCTTAGAGATTGCAGTGGAGAGGATGCAGAGAGCAGCTGCAATTATCCGGGATGCGCTAGATGTGGACCGTTCGCCTACTACTTCACGTCAGATTTTTTCTACACTTTTAGGGATTTTGGACCCTTAGTTGTATTTTAGTTATTTCTTTGACGTATTTTTACTCGTATTTCATATTCGGTATTTAGATCATATATGACGTATATATGATCTAAAATATGTCTAAATATAGGTCTTGTGTAATATAAACAAGACCTACTATTATAAGTTTGCCAGTTTTTTACTTAATTACAGTTCCAACCCAAAAAGTTTTCGATTTTTTACATACTTCTTGTTCTTAATGTAATTTCAGTTTATTTTTTTATTTCACCTAACTTAAATTAAGTTAAACTATTTTTAGCTAGTTAGTTTCAGTTTTTACCTCAATCTAATGTCACCATTTTACTTTCAAACTTGCTTAATTATATTTTAACCCCAGATTTAAATTATCATCCCCAAACCACAAGTTAAAAACAATAGTTTTATTTTAACAAAAATCAGAACCAACCTTCATTTGTCTGGGCGTTGGTGACCAGGAAAGTCGAAAGTACCATCCATGGGAATTGAATCAAAATGACAAAATCTCTTACACTCTTAAATTTAGAGTAATAACAAAACAAGATAATGAAAAAAGGGCCTTTGTAATTCAAAAATAAAGGGATAAAAGGCACTATTATTGATGGCAGATCTGATTTTGTAAAACCCAACCCACATCCTACATCCTTCTTCCCATCGTAACCCAGAAATCTAGTTTTTCATGACGACAAGCAACATCGAATCTTGTTGGATCTGAAAACTTAATGATTCAAAACGAAAACGGAGCCAATGAAAACAAATCAACAAGAAGTTGCTGCAGCAGAAGTTGGATGATGATGGTGGTGCGATTCTGGATTTGCGATTTGGGTTTGATAAAGATGGTGGTGCACTGGTGCGCATCTGGATTTGAAGAAGGAGATTTTCATAGAAAGGGGATTTGAAGAACGTTATGATGAAAGGTGACGACCTGCTGTGAAAGTTTCCCCTCTAAATTTGAACCACACATTCTGATTAAATGAATATCAACGACAACGCGTGTCACTTGTGTATTATACACAAGTTTGTCACTTGTGCATATGATCCGCAGCCTCTCATTTATAATAGAAATTCAAAGTACGTAAAATTCAAATATTTCTAGCAAACAAACCATGCAAAATCCGTATTAGGTTATAGAACATGGAAATTGAAATTGTGCTAAAACAAAAACTCAAATGGTACAACCATGGTCCGATCAAAGGCATAATCAAGAAGCATGCAAAAACAAATATTAAAAAGCGGCCAGAGAGTTTTCCAAACTAACTATCATGCAAGATGCAACAATGAATCTAATCTAATCTTTATCTTAACGTCTTTTAGAATGCAGACTGCAGAAGATGATGGGATGTTAGAGAATGGGCATGACCAAGACCATCTCAATAGCAAATAGAAGTTTATTCTATTGAAGATGAGCACAACGACCAAGATCCTAAGTACGAACAGATGGTAGGGCATCACAAGTGTGGGAGTTGTTGCGTGCCATTTTAGAAATGGCGTCGAATGTAGCACATCGGCGTCTTTCATGCTAATTCCTTGATTCTTATGTGCAGCTGACACTATTGATATTGGGGTATTTAGATTTGGTGTATTTCCGTCGACTGTCTTACGGGGTCTTCCACGTGGTCCTAATAACCCATGCAATGTGTTCTGGATTGGGCCACGAAGCCCACTAACACTCCACGTTGGACCATGATGTCCATGCACAATTTGGACTTAGATTAGCCCATCTCCTTGGATCCACATCCAAGGTCCGATCCATTAAGCCTCGACAGCTCAGATCCTCTCGAACGATGTAACGGCTCGAGCTAGCACAGGAACTCTATAAATAGTGGCTCTCATAACCACATACGGTACACATTCCTTCACCCAGCAACCTCCACAATTCTCTATTGACTTGAGCGTCAGAGTGTCTTTACAGGTACCCCCCTCTCGTTCAAACACACGAAGATCTGACCCAGCCAAGAACACTACCAACTGTAGTCCCCAACCGACCCGAGAAGACAACAAGGTACAAAACAGAATTCTAAATAAGTCCACTGAATGATAATAGAATATTTATTATAAGATAAGCAAAATGGTTAAACTGGTTATAAAATCCATACGAATTTGTATTTAAGCAATATGGATTCTGGTAATGTGGTCACACGATCTCTTTTTTGGTACCAAGGTGTTTTATTTTTATTTTTATATGTACATGGAATGGTCACAACCTCTAAAACTCACACACATAATTGTAAGGTTCCAGCTTTGAACCTGGGATATGGTATCCAAATTTTAACAATTTTTGCAATTGCTAATTGAGCTAGGCCTAACGAATGGTTCAAGGTGTTTTGCTTGTGAGTTGCTGCTAACTCGACAATATTTGTTTTCCCGCTTGAGGTGAAGTATTTTTGTCCATCTCTCTCAAACTATTGTCACATCGCCAGTCACTACCAAAACACCTGCATAAAATTATGGTAAGCATATTATTATTATTATTTTTGACCATAGGTAAGCTTATTATTAAATATATAAAGTTTTACCAATTTAAGATATTAGATGCACCATATATATGCGTCGCGCAGTCCTATGCGGAATAATTCATAGTGATTGGAAAAGGGAATGCCCCATTAATATATTAGTGGCGTTCCTTTTTAAGATCATTAGGCATGTATTGTATATGAGGAAATGATCTTCAAAAAGGAATGCTATTATTTATAATAAATAAGATATCTTTTTAGTATAGCATTAAAAAATTTCAAATTGGTCAGATGATCTTCATACCATTAGTTGGGATAAACCGTAAAATTGGTCAAATGTTAATTAAGCTGGAAAAAATTCTTACCATCTCATTTAAGTGCTCTTAAATAGTCAATTATATGTATTTAATATGCAATATGCAAGTAATAGATAGCATACAATCCTATATGCTGAACCTTCTATGGCTATTATAGATTATAGATAACATACAGCCTGTTTGTAAATCCCTTCATAGTGTATTCGAAATCCCTTCGTGAGAATGGGTTCAAAGGCCAACTGGTTTGAGTCCAAAATCCGGTTTAAAACCCGGTTCACTACAATTAAACCAGTTTATTGCAAGAATCAGTTATAAACGGTACCTGAACCGGTTTATTACTTCATGTGTTTCTAATCGGCGAACGTTTCATAACCCTTATCAGCTATATTTGTGTCTTTTTTTTTGTATAATAAAAAGGCAAACTAGATGATGAAAAAGGAAGAGCAGTAATGTTAAATAGGGTGAACTTGTTATTAGGAAAGAAACCATCGAGATGATATTAGAAACTTTTTGACTGAAACTATTAAAATTATGGGCTTAGGCCCTCTCTCAACTACAAAACAAAAGAAGCTATTAAAATTTCTAACATCGTAAATGTATGATCATATCAGTACCTCAACATTATTTAGTTCTTGAATAATTCTGCCAACTAACCCTTTTTTCCCAAACGAAATTGTTCCAACTATGATAGAGACCATCTGGTTGTACCAACCAATAAACTTTATGGCCCTTGTCAGATCGGGGATCAAATGCATTGAAAGTCGCTTTTTTAAATAATTTCCATTGTGCATCACAAGACTCTACCTCATTAACCCTTACAAGCCATTTATGCGCTTTTCTTTTTGATAATAGTTCAATGGCTCCCCCCTGTCGACAAAAGAAGAACACCAGGCCATCTACTGCCGGTACAACTTCGATACTAATTTCAGTTTTAGGATTAAGATTGATGTTACTAATGGTTTTGTTGTCATTAGATTTGGTATCTGTTGAAGAAATACAGAGAGCATTTACAAGTGTAACAAAAATGAGGACATAGCATGAGTTTAGCATTTTGAAGTTACAAAGTGAAACGACTTCCAAAACTGATTTGAACATGTACAATGAGGCAATTGCAAAATCACAAAAATATATATAATCAAAATTGATCGAAATTTAACGAATGTAATTAAGAGCAACCATTTATTTAAAATTTTCCATTTATTTGTACTTATGAATCGTTTCATTATATTAAAGATGAGGATTTGTTTTGAAAATTTTCATTTAATTTTATTCAGAAAGTTTTTCTTTGTAATAAAGATGAGGTTTATTTGGTCAACTTAAAGTTAGTAACAACGTTATACAATGAAGTTTTTCTTTGTAGTATAATTTATTCCCCTTTATTGAATAAACTTGAAATTAGTAGTCATTTAATATTAAGGGTCAAAATAATCAAACTGTTAGAATTTTTTTTTTTTGACAATAAACTGTTAGAATTTATTAAAATTTGTTATTTTATGATTTTTTCCCTAATATCTAATAAACTATTATTTTAGATTGTTTTGCTTGTTAAATTTTATATTAACAGAGACTCTTTTCTATAGACAGGAACCTAAGACTAGTGGGTGAGTAATGACTGTATGCTTATAGTGTGATTAATTCAGTGATGTTTCTCCAAGGTTCAAAGTGTGAAAACATAATGAACTGTACTGGCTGCATATCTCGGTCAAGCTGAGGGACGAGATGCTCTCCAAGCCCTTGTTCAAGATCCTTCTCGTGAAGGGGTCCACCTGGAATGCGCTTGGGCTGTAACGAGGTGACTTATCCATGAGATGACGGTCTTGGTGGGCACATCGTTCAGGGGATCTCCTTGACCTAGAACGGTGGCGGTGGCGCCTTGGAGATCTATCACGCCTTCGGGATCGATAAAGGGAATTGGATGACGCCAGCGAAGAACTTCTATCAAAAGACTCATCGAGCCAATAAGTGTTGCCAAGAGTGGTCGGGGAGAGCTTGTAGGAGTGGGAGACCTCCGACCTCTGTGGCGGCGTGGAGGGCATCGATAATATGCTCTCCTTCGAGGTGGAGACCTGTGGTGGAGTCTCCTTTGGGATGGAGAGCGGTAGCTCCTCGAGCCTACTGTCTTGGCAGGAGGCGTCTTTTCAAGGGGATGACGCAACTCAGGGAGGACATTTGATCGTGCGAATACCCCTCGCTGCTGAGTGAAGTTTTCTTCTTGCTGAGCCACTGCCTGGGGGCGATCGTTTAAGAGGATCGGGATCTATTGGACTGCCTGGGTAGGAACTGGAACTTCACCATATACGACATGATTCGGCCAGATAGCCGGCCGGCTCGCAGCAGCCTGCATTTCGCCTCGCGTGCGTGAGCCGATCGGGCCGCGAGAACTTGTTTAGGCTGATGAGCCAGAACATCATCGGTGAGTGAGAGTGTAACCGCCACGCCCTTAGAAAACTCAGGGGGTGGAGGTTGAGCAACAACGGTGCTTTGAACACGAGAATTGACACTGGGTTCCATGAAGAACCAGGAGCGAGCTTTACGTAAAGGAACGAGGTAGGAGACATGTTACTCCCATTGTGGTCGCCAATGTTCTGTACCTTACTGTCTTTTTCGGGTCAGTCCGGAACTACAGTTGGTAGTGCTCCTGAGCGGGTCGGATCTTTGTATGTTTGAAAGAGTACCTGCAAAGACACTCTGACGCTCAAGTCAGTAGAGAATCGTGGAGGTTGCAAGGTCAAGGAAAACGTACCTTATGAGGTTATGGGAGCCACTATTTATAGAGTTCGTGTGTTGGCTCTGAGCCGTCAGATCGTTCGGGAGGATACGAGCCGTCAAGGCTTAATGGATCGGATATTGGATGTGGATCCAAGGAGATGGGCTAATCTGAGCCCAAATTGTGCATGGACCTCAAGGTCCAATGTGAAGCATCCGTGGCCAATTGGCTAAGGGGGCCTCGTGGCTCACCCCATCAAGAATCGCTCACAACCTGACCGATCGGGTATCTAGAAGACTCGGCGGATATATCGCACTCAAAGGAAAAAGAACACAAAGAAGAGCTTTTCCACGGTCACCCCACACATTCTCGGTGCAGACGCTACATTATTCATTCGGCCGACTCCTACAACTAACCTGGTCATCGGTTCGGCCAATCCATAACCGCAGAGATAAGCATTAATGGGAATTCTTGTAACTGCTTCTTAGGTCTTGTAATTGCCACAAAGACCATTATGCATAATAAATACTAATAATCACAACTGTACTATATATATTGTGTTGGAGAGCCGTTGAAATGTATATATGTGTGATTTATTTCAAAACTTTGTATACATTAATGTGGAGCATGTTTGGGAACATTTCGGGCATGATAATAAGCAACATTAATTATTGTTTTAGTTATATAGTTCATGAAAATTGTAAAAAATTTTGTTTTTATTAATTTTCAAGTTATTAAAAAATTGAAAAAAAAAAATTATGCAAATAAATATTACAATTTTTATAATTTAATTTTAATATTTCATAAATAAGATAAGTATAACTTAATAAATTAATTATTACCGAAGTAAAATGATATAGAATTATAGTGGGACCTATTTAGTAAACTTTTTGGGGTACTGAGTTGGAGAGGTTGAGTTCTTAAAAGGAACAAATATTAATAAAATATAAAATGAGTGATGTGTACACGTAGGTCCCACTTAAGAAATAAAAAGAGGAGTACTTCATTGTGGATGCTTTCAGAGGCTAATGAAGGGACGAACATTCTCTAGATCTGGATTCAGAGATCTTACTTATTTTTATCCTCTCATATCTGATTATACTTGTGTTCTTGCTAGCTCCTTCCCCAAGGAAATAGTTGGGAACAGTAACTATACAAAAGAATATTTTGTTGAAGCCTAAAGCGAGGAGTTCTTCCGTCTTGTGTTTGGGACCGTCATGGCTAGCATCCTTATGTCTCATCAGTTGGACTATATAGCGCAAGTGTTGAGACATAAGGATATTGGTTTGAATGCTTGTGGGAGAACAATTGAATGCTTGAGGGCTAATTTGGTAAACTAACTCACAATTTCTCTTTCCAATACTAAATTAACTATTTTTCTTAATATGTGTAAAATGATCCAAAACGACATATAATATGCGACAGAGGGAGTATAAGTTATAATTGTGGGAATAAAATATAAATAAGATAAATTTATGAGCTTATAAATGGATTATCATACCAATAGCATCAAATTATTTTATCCTTTTTTTTGTTACAATAGAGTTTAGGGTGATTGGATGACGCACTAGTCTAAGGCAGCGAACAATTTCAGGTTCTTTGAGCAATTACCAAAGTAATTAATTTACCTCACCTTAAAAAGATTAGTGGGAAGTTGAACCGGGAACCTATGAGATACAACTCCACTAGACCAAACCTTTAGGGGGAGTTTGCCAACTAGCTCTTTTTTCCCAAAAAAAATTATCCCAACTATGAAAGAAACCATCTAGCTGCACCAGCCAATGAACAACATGGCCTTTGTCAGATTGGGGATCAAATGCTTTGAAAACTGCATTTGAAAATCTCCAACGCACTTCACAAATCTCTACTTTATTAACAGGAACAAGAAACTTATGAACTTTTCCTGATAATACTACAAAGTGACCCCCTTCACCACAAGAAAAGTACACTCGACCAATTACTGAAGGTAACACTTGGAAGCTAATTTCAGCTGTAGGATTAGGAGTTATGTCACTTATGGTTTGGTTGTCATGAAACTTGGCAATTGTTGTAGAAATACAGAAAACATTTAAAAGACAAAGGAAGAGGACAACATAGCATGAGTTTAGCATTTTAAAGTTATGAAATGAAACGACTTTCGAAGTTGATTGAAACATTTACAATGAGGCAATTGCAAAACCACAAATATATATAGTATCAAAATCTCAGTTTAATGAATATCAATAAATCACAATTTAATGAATACAATTCATAACAACCATTTATATTGTTTCAAAAAAAAAAAAACAACCATTTATATTAAAATTTCATGTAAGTGATTTTATCAAGCGTTTCCTTATATTAAAGATGGGGATTTGTTTTGAGAATTTTCATTTCATTTTACTCATAAAGTTATTCTTTGTAATAAAGATGAGGTTTTATTTAGTCAACTTAAAATTAGTGACACCGTTATAAAATGAAGTTTTACTTTGTAATAAAGTTTTGTTGTTTTGGGTAAATCAATGTGTCCTCAACGCCACCGTGGAGACTAATCTTTCAAGCTATCGGAGATCAATTTAAGAAGTTGATCTCTCCAAACAAATGTTTTTCTATATGCACAAGGCGTAGATCGAACCCATGACCAAAGGTTAAGGGACCCAATTAAGTTTTATTTTTCATCACAAGAAAAAGTACATTTCGTCCCCTTTATTTGATAAACTTGAAATTAGTAGTTATATCGGCGGGGTGTGCGAAAATGTGGACTTGAAGCCCCAAAGATCGAGGAGAGACCCCACTAGCCTAGGAAATGTGCCTAAGGAGCGTAATGGACACTAGGAGACACGGATTGTACTAAAGGAGGCGCTCATATTGTATGCGCCAGATATCTGAGACGTACTCATGCATAGGCAAGAATGTGTCCGACTAGAAGAGAAAAGAGAAAATGTTTGATAAGTGGCAGCGAATCTTTGGGTCGTCTGTATAGTAGTGGCCATCCCACGACCTTAGTGGCGGACATGGGCAACGATACGCTGTATTATAGAACAATATAAGCCCCTTTTTAGTAAAAATAGTCATGTTACTGTTGTACTAAAGATATTTTGATCATTATATATGGGAGGTCTCTCTTTTTTTTAGACAAAAGGAAGGGTTATGGATCCTCCTTAAAACCTTCTGATGAAAATTCCTCCTTAGGGAAAAAACATCAGCAAGGAAAGAGTACTCCCCTAAATTTTATTGATAAAAAAGAGAAAAATAACAGGAAACATGGGGGGACTAGACCAAAACCCATGAGAAAAAACAACAAAACAACTAAGAAAAATAGAAGCAAATCGACTAGGGGTGCAAAAGCATCATTATAGCGACTCTCATCTCAACCAGGTCGGCACCAGAGCCACTAACAATCATCTGCAACACACCAAGAATAGGTGAACCCAGCCCATCAAGGGACAGAGGGACTAGCAAAACTTGTAGTTAGGTCAACCTAATCTATTTCTGTAAAAGTCCTCCGCAATGAAGCTCGGGATAAGATTCCACCAGGTAAAGCCACTTGAGTTAGTTCCATGACTCGCAAGCTTAAAGGCACAAGCATTACCTTCTCTGAAATGTGGGTGCAAACGAAATTCATTTGTCTAGTCAAAGATAAAAAATTGTCCCATCAGTTGCGGAGTTTCCAAGGAACAACATTACAGCTCTTAAAGTCCGAGACAACTAACTGAGAATCACATTCTAACCATAAACACATCCAACCTTTATCAAAAGCAATCGCCAACATAGCTCCAATAAGCTCAGCATTCAAGGCATAACTGTTACCTATATCGAAGCAAAAACACCCAAGGACAGCAGCACTCCTGTCTCTAAAAATACCCCCACAAGCAGTTGGACTAGGGCTCCTTTAGCAACTCCATCTCAGATTGCACTTAACCATGTAGGGAGCATGACGGGTCCAAATAACCTCTTTGATGGCTGAGGAATTTTTGTAATTACCATTGACATTAAAGGCCTTTATAATCATAAATTCAGCAGAAGAGGAAGACATTGTAGATTTAGAGGCATTTCCTGCTAACGATACATTGGAAATAATTAGATTGATAGAAGTATATAAGGAGATCACATGATTATTAAATCTAGCATGGTTCCTGCAATACCAAATCACCCAAAAAATGTTTACAATAGCAGCGTAGACTATGTCACTCAATTGAGGACTCCAACCATGGGAAGTCAAAGATAAAATGCTCTGGAAGGAGACCGTGTCAATATTGAGGGTTAGGATTACTCCTAGCCAATTCAAAATGTGTTTGGCAAAAGGGAAGGCCAGGGAAAGGTGATGAGAAGTCTCTGAATCACTACCACAGATGCTGCAAACAGAAACCACCATGCAACCTCTATTCCACAGTTGGTCGTCTGTTGGTATCTTATTATGAATAGCCCTCCAAAGAATAAAAGATTTTGAGGGCGGAATAAAATTCTTCCAAACTGTTTTAGTCCAAGGGACAACCTTTGCCACCAAGGGCGTGAAAAGGAAAGAATCCTTGAAAGTCAAATCTCTTGAATTAGAGCAACCCACATCAATTTATCAGGCACAGGGATGTTGGGGATAACAATTTTCTGAATTTCAAGGTAAATTTGGGGGAAATGATTTACAAAATCAGAAGGGATAGACCATCTACCGTTTACAATAAAATCACTAACAGTAGCTTTGAGATCACTGTGCACATTAGTAGGTATACCAATAAGATCCACGATAGGCTTAGAGAGCCAAGAGTCCGTACAAAAATTAATATTAACACCATTCCCAAGCTTCCAAGTTTAGTGCTCGAGAATAACAGAAAGACAAGACTTAAATCCAAACCATATAGAAGAAGAGACGTGATAGTTCATCGGCTTATAATTTTTATAGACTCGGGCTTTCAAAAGCAAAGCCCATTGTAAGTTGGTAGAGATGAAACTCCACCCAAGCTTTAACATACCATCCCTATTAATTGTTTTGATAGATCTAAGACCCAAACCACCCTCTTTAAAAGGTTTGCACACTGTATGCCAAGCAACAGTAACAATTCTCCTAGTAGTAACATCTCCAGACCACACAAAATTTCTAATCCAATTGTCCACAGTACTAAGGAGATTTGCAGGCCAGGCATAAATGCGAAAGTTGTATACGAACATGCTCAGAATGACAGAATTTACTAACTGAACTCTACCCATAATGGATAATAACAAACCTTTCCAGGAGGATAATTTAGCGTTAATCCTATCCGCAATAGGCATCAAATGCATTCTCAGAGGCTTTCCTACGAATAAAGGGACACCAAGGTAAGTAAATGGGAGAGATACTTTAGAGAATCCGAGCAAAGCAGAGATGGCATTGACACGAGAGGAAGAGATGCTGCCAGTGAAAAATTTAGACTTGTCTTTACGAATAACCTGGCCTGAAACTTGTTCATAAGAGGAAAAGAGTTTCATCAGACTAGAAATACTCTTTTTAGAAGCTCTACAGAAGATCATTATATCATTAGCATATAACACATGACTTGGCATACGGAAACCTCGCATGCCAACCATGAGTTGCAGCTTACCATCTGCCACAAGTTGGAAAATTCCACGACTTAGAACATCTTCCGCCAAGCAGAAAAGAAGAGGGGACAAAGGGTCTCCTTGTCTGACCCCTCTTTTGCAACCAAAGAAACCAACAGCAGAGCCATTAACAAAGAAGGAGAGCTTTGCAGAGTGAAAAATAGTATTAATCCAAGAACAAAGCTTCTCATTAAAGCCAAAAGCAGCCAGAACTTGAAGTAAGAATTTGCAATCTATAGTATAAAACGCTTTTTTAATGTCAATTTTTAAGGCTAATTGGCCTCCAAAAGACATTTTCTGAAGCAAATTGATAGTTTCGGAGGTCGTGCGTGGATGCATTCGTGAGATGTTTCTACCTTTCACAAATCCCCGTTGATTATCCGAAATAATGGTGGAAGCGACAAGAGCAAGTCATCACTATATAACTTTAGTAATAATTTTAAATTTAAAATTAGCTAGAGCTATAGGTCTATTACTTAGAACAAGAGTTTTTCAACCCTTCTCAGAACTTTCTAAAGATCATAAAATGTTTTTGAAACTCTTAAAAAGTAGTTTATAAACTAGACACATCATCTACAGCAAATCTCTACCTGGAACAATTGTGAAACAACTGTGAGAAGAGTGAAAGAGATACTAACTGATCCTTCTCAGTTCTATATAACTGTGAAGACAGTTCAATCACCCTTCTAGGCTCATCGACTTAACTAATAAGAATTGTTTCTGTATAACCTATTTCACTCACTCACTTGATTCTCAACCAACACTTGTGAGTCAAAGTTCTTGTATTTCAGGACAATTTTAAAAGGGTCACAATTCCAAAACCCCTTCCTTGTGACACTGGTTGTAACACCCGGAAATAATTTAATTAAATTATTTAATTGGATTATTGATTTTATTGGAAACGTGATTAAATTAATTAAAATGATGGGCGTGGTTCAGGAGGTGGAGCGAGTAAAGGGAGTGGTGTGGACGTGGAGGGCCCAATGTTTACTGAGCCCACTGCTTAAACCCTAGGAGTCTAGCGCAACTCTCTCATTTGTGCAGAAATTGAGAGAGCTGCGAATTGAGAGAGTGAGAAAGAAAGGAGATTGACGCTAAAGAAGAGGAAGGAGGAGAATCTTCTCAAGTTTTGCTCTAGGTAAGAGTTCTTAATCCTTCTAGGTCGTTTTCTCCTTTTCCTAGCGTTGTAGCCTTCAATCCATAACCTCCATGTTGTTGATTTCTCATTGATCTAAAGGTGAGCGTGGCTAGGGTTTCAAAGGGAGAAGGAGAAGCCCGTTCGTTGTGTTCTTTGAGTTTTGTACGTGACTCGTCGCCGTTAATTCGGAACATACAAATTCGAGGTAAGGGGTGAGCGTTTCGGTTAACGCGTGATTGGGTATATGATGGGTTTTGGGGTTTTGATGTTGTTTTAATAACTCTGGAGGTTGTTTTGATGAATTTGATGTCATTGATAAATTTTGATGTGTTGATGAATTTGAGTGATTGGATGAGCTGTGATAATTCTTTTGATGAATCGTTGGATGATTTGTTGGGTGAAATTCGATGAATGCTATGAGGAATTTTAATAAATCCTTTGACAGATTTTTGATGTTTGATGAATTGGCATTGTTTATGAGATTGATGATATTGGATGAATATATATATTGTTGGATGATTTTGGTGTTGTTTTGATGCATTTGATGCATTGGAAGTGTTGGATGACTGAATTGGTAAATAAAACGTGAAATTCCTGCACAATTGACTGTTTAAGCCGCTGCACAATCACGCTTGAGCTGCGCTTGAGTGGCGCTTCAGGCACAATTGAGATGCGCAGAGACCTGATGTTTCTGCCAAATCGCGCTCCGGTCGCGCTCGACTCGCGCGCGCGCGCGAATCATCATGCTTTGCATTGCTTTTCATTTCTTTTTTTTACGCGTTTTGAAAAATTCATATCTTGCGAACCGAATCCGATTGAGATTTTCTAAGATGCGTTGGAAAGCTTATTCAGAGGCCTAACTGAATATTCTACTTTTAAGGCAAAATAAACTGTTTTGTGGTAGTGAATATAAGAATGAAATGTTATACTATTAGTGTGCTAATTGACTATGGCTAGATTGTGGTTTACCACTAAGGTCAGAATTTCTTTCACTGCGTATTTACAAGGGCATCACTGAGAGCCTTGCAAAGGTGGCCAATGCCTGTTGCAAGTAGTATCAGTTACCTGAGTAATCCCATAGTCAATCAGTTCACTATTTTATAACCACTAAACCAAAAGATAACTGAAATATATATATATATATATATATATATATATATATATATATATATATATATATATATATATATGTATATATACTCTATAATGATGTTGGTGTGTATGGTTTGATGGGTTGCGATGAATATTCTCTATGAGTATAATTATGATGGTGTTGTAGTGTGAATTGTGTGAAATGTGATGAGTTCACTCTATGAGTGATTATGATGAAGTAATACTTATGAGTGATGAATTGCGACGAATACACCTATGGGTGTTTTATGATGATGATGGTGAGTATTGTGATGAAATGCACATGTGTACATAGAATCTCATGGCATGTGCATAATTGTGAAGAATAGGCTTCGGCCTCTTGCGAAGAATAGGCTTCGGCCTCCAGTGAAGAATAGGCTTCGGCCTCTTAATTATGATGAATATGGTACCATCATGCATTATGCCCTGGTGGGGGTTGCACTTTCATACATAATCATAACTGTGAATGGTTGCTGTTTGTGATTGGAGTTGGTGTTGTGTGATCATGAAGTGGTGATGATGATGATCTTTGTGTGATTGCTGCTCTCATTTCTCTATTACGATCGATTATGTTTTATTGAAATTCTCGCCTTCGCTGGGATGTTGCTCTATGGTGGCAACGCTGCAGGTAACCGCGAGTGAAGGTCTAGCTGCCTTCTTGTTAGCTGTCGGGAAGTCTGTTTGTGTCGCTCTCTGATACCGTAGCACCTAGGGGGCGTATTTTTGGGATTTGATGTTAAATTACTTAACTGTATGAGGTTTATTTGAGGATTTATGAGGCGTGTTTGAGTGGACTAGTGAGTCAATATTTATTTCCGCTGTGATGAGATGATTTTTGAAGTTTTAACTTTATGATGTATGTGTTGTTGCACAAATTCAATGGTGCATACGATGCGTTAAATTTAATGAAGACGTAACATTTCTTTCTACTACTTAATTAATGTTTTTGAACAGTGGAATACACCGATAATGACGTCGGAAATTAAGGGGTAGAAAAGGGGTGTTACACTGGTGACTTGAATCTGACGATGAACGTAAGCACAGTTTGAAAGCACAAGAGTGAATGAAATTTACGTAAGGAATAAGGTGGAGTTCGCTTGAAAGAGAAAGAAAGCTCAAGTGCAAAGATTTCAGAAAAAGAAGTCAAGTGAAGAGGAAGAGTCTACTTATAGACCTAATGTACCCATTAAAATAAAAGAAGAAATAAAAGAATAAAGAGCAATTATGGCAGTTGCCCTTGGGGATCGTGTTGGCAGTTACAAGAGTAATGGAAGTGATGAAGTGTAGCAGTTACCAATGCCAAAACGTGGCCATTAATACGACGGCGCACTCAAGTGTCAGCGCAGAGAGAAGGTAAACGTCTTTTCAAAGCTGAAAAGTGATGTTACTAACGTTATATTATCTGACACAAGGTTGTCGAAGAGAATTCAAAAAACGTCATTTTCTACCTTCACCCATACCTCAGTAGAAAAAGACATTTTTGGGGGGCAATTTGTTAGCCTGTATTTTCGACAGGCTAAATAAATGCAGTCAACGATGTTTGACCTTTTGCTTTGAAGAAAGCAGTTTGAGCCTTCGACACTAAGAGGGTATGTCAAAGGTGTTTTTCGATCACTAAAGGGATTTAACAGGTTTGAAAGCTTGAAAGATACATTTCGACGAGAAGACGAAAGCGAAGAATGGTGGCAAGCTTAAGCTTGGAAGATGACGTCGAAGGAAGCAGTTTCAATGCTGTCGAAGACCTTCGTGATCAAGTTGTCGAGAGTTTAGCGGTTCTTAGATTAAATTTCAAATGTATTAACCATTGTAGACAATTTTTCTCTCTCTTCTTAGTATATATAGTTTTTCCTGAGAAGGAAAACGGCTCACAATCCCAACATACACATTCTTACGCTCAAAATTCCAAGCGATAGAGAAAACTGAGCAACAGAAGCAAATGTATGGATCTGTGCACCACCCTTTTACATTTTTATGCAATTTGAGTTTATTTCTTTAAACTTTTCTTTATCTTTCGTTTATCTTTAAGAATTCATTGGCTTTCGAGGCAATTCAATAGTTTCTTTTTCTTCGAAATTACTGAGGGGTGCACACAAACACTGGCGAACAGGTTGAAGTTTGGGTATATCCAAATACCTACTACATCAACTCCATGGAACTTTGGTGGGTTTCTCTGGCGAACAGGTTGAAGTTTGGGGTTACATTGACCTCCGAACAACTTTTCGTGAGAACCCACAATAAAAACCATTCGGCTTAATTATCTAGGGGTGTACACAAACACTCCCTAAAATGCATCATCAAAAGGCCAACATTTACCTATCTCGAGGTTGTTGTGTCCTATTCTCACCTTTGTGTTAAGAATTGAAACAAGGTCGGAATTATTTTAAGAAAACAACTAGTCGCTCTAAGGTCTTGCACGGCTAATTTTAAGAAGAAAAACAAAAGCTAGGTAAACGACCAATTTCAGCGGAACTTTAACCTCTTGAAAGGAAAGTCAAGGAGTTCGGAACTCATCCTCAAGGAGAACAAAAGCTAGAATGGCGCGCAATGGATTTAGGAGATCTAGAAATTTTCAAACTGAATTTAGGCAGAACAACAGAATGAAGTTAGCGATAGGAAGGATGGCGCAAATTGAAGCCTTTTAATTAGAAATTGGTCGTTGGTTACAATACTAACTCAAAAGCTAATTTTGTTTCTGAATCCTTTTGAGCTGGTTTGGTTTTTTTTTATCCGTGTTTTTGTTCTTTTTTTTTTCGTTTGGTTGTTATTCTCTCTTACCTTGGGTTTTGGTGTAGTCCCCCCTTATTTTTTTTGTTTTCGTTTTTTTTTCATAGATTCAATTTTCTTTGATTAAAAAACAATAAGTAATTGATGCCGATTAACTAGGTTATTTTCTGGATAAGTTAATTGCTGGATAAGATTGTGATTTTAATTAAAAGGCAATCAACCAAAAAATTATGAATAAGTTGATTGCTGAGTACACAGGTCACTCTCTTGATGAAAACGAAAATTTCTGCGTCACTCTTGTCATGTTGAAAGAATCTGAATCAAATGAAAGAAAGGCTACGTGCCCATGTGCTATTGCATTGTAAAAACCTTATTTGCATTGTAAGAAACTCTAAGTGGACCCAAGGCAAAGCCGAATAGTTGTTTGAAACCCTTGGAACTAATGCAAGAGAGAGCACAAACTCTAAGTGGACCGAGGAAGGTTGGCTTACAAGGTCGTGGGTTCAACTCCATTCTTGATGTGAGGACCTCTTTGGTGGGTGATCTGTAAAAATCTTACATGTAGCACTCAGAAGCGCCTCGAGGCCGCTTCGACCCTGTGAGCCCCTGAGCCCAACTCACCTAAACTTTCTAATCTCAAAAAAAAAAAAAAAAGAGCACAAACACTTAAGCATTCAAGTTGTGTAAAGTATGAGGACAAAGTCTTGAGAATAATGATTATTGAGTTAAGTTTTAATAAATTAGAGCTGCTAGTTATGTTGTTGTGTTGCTCTCTAGAGTTCACTACTCGGGGACAAAAAGTGGTTTAAGTTTAGGCTTGAGATAACTTTTAAAAATAAGAGTTATTTTTGACTAACATAAAATTAAGCTTCTTGAAGAGTAAAGAGTGTAATAATATTTGATTTATGTCATTATATATGTCAACTCACTACTAGAATTTTCGTTATTTCCTATGGAAATTCCTGCGGATTTTTATTAAAAATTCGCAGGAAACGGATTTCCTGCGGAATTTTAAGCGAATTCTGGTTCCCAGTTATTTTGTTCGTGGATAATTGTTTCCTGCGGATATTTAAATCGGCAGGAAAGTTCCGCAGGAAATTCCTCAGGAAAGTCTGCAGGAAGTCCGCACAAAATTCCACAGGAAATATCCGCAGGAAATTCCGCCGGAAATTCAAATATCTGCAGGAAAATCCGCAGGAAATCGTGAAATTTTTTTATTCTCAAATTCACAAGTAATGTTTGTATAGCACTGAAAACAAGTAAAAAAAAAAGTACAGAGAATGCCAAAATCTACTAGAAGTTAGTTCTTTTTATGGTATAGTTAAAGCATCCTAATGTTACTAGCAAATGAGAAATCTTTACATTGTAAGAGACAGAAAATTGTGAAGTACATGTCATTTTAGTTTTGAATTCCAAACTTATCCTCATCAACACAATTTTGTGACCATCATAGTGATGCTCTTGCAGCTAAAGGTGCTCCTGGTAATTTCTTCTTGTTTAGAGAAACAAACATATTTGTGAATGGCTCCTGGAAAATAATAATGCCTATATTCAGGATCACTTACACTCAAATGCTCGTTTATTACTAAATACAACAGTAACATTTCATTGATTAAAAAAGTACAAGATTTGGCATAAAAATGATAAACGAAATGAACTCAGAAATTGCAGTACCTGTAGAGCTGAGAAAAGATTTGGAATATAAGATGACCACTCAAAAGTTCATCATCACAATTTCTACAGATTGCTTCATCTGTGAAAGATTTGGCATATAAGATGAACTCGGAAATGCTTTAATGATCCTATTGTTTGCCACCTTTTAATCTTGTTATTATGAATTCATCCTTGACAGCAACCAAATCTTCTTTAACAGCATGTGCAACCTCCTCTGAGACATGCCCCAAATCACTGAAAATTTGGAATCTGATGGGTTAGTAAAAGGAAATGCAAAGATTCAATAACCAAAATTGCCCCAACACAAACCTGAAAGAGCGGCACCATGTTTGACATGTGATAAACAACCCATTCTGTCATCTTTTTCTTCTGCGTAATTGATGGGGAAAGCAAGTGGTGAAAATAGTGTTATGTTAACATTGAAAGAAACAGACCAAACACAGTAACGTAAGAGTACTAACTCCAAAAACAGCATCAGCCACAGTGTCGACATCGTAAGTTGGTATAGGCTGGGAGGGTTTCTGAGGGAATTATGCATGGTATATGCCTTTGTGCGGATCTCTTCTTTTTCAAATTCTTAATTGGCTGCATAGATTTCTTAGAATCTGACATCTACATTTAAATATAACAAAGCATCATATTCTAATCATAATAACAGGTAACTAAAGATCATACCTTTCAGCTGTGTATATTGAGTAACCTGTTTCTTCACTGTAGAGAACCACATCACACGAATATCCTCAGATTCAGATCACAACATAGACATTTAAATATAACAAAGCATCATATTCTAATCATAATAACAGGTAACTAAAGATCATACCTTTCAGCTGTGTATATTGAGTAACCTGATTGAGTAACCTGTTTCTTCACTGTAGAGAACCACATCACACGAATATCCTCAGATTCAGATCACAACATAGACATGATTAACAAGAAGGATAAATAAGATCAGAATCTAATAACTGAAGCATATCTACTTCCATCACTGGCACTAATCTAATAACTGAAGCATAAATGATCATAAGATATAATCTAATAACTGAAGCATATCTACTTCCACCAAACGTTTAGTCCTTATGAGGAGTTCAAGTAAAGAGCAGTGTTTGCAGCGTGCAGTTTGGTGATAATAATAAAGAAACATATGATAATCATAAAAGAGATAACAGCAGAGGTGAAGTTGGAAATGTGTCAAACCCCTCTGACAGGCATACCCTTTTGGCATTCAGGTTGTTCAGCCAAATAAGAGTCTCCTGTAGATTTTGTGTACGCACGAAGTAATATACTCCACCAAAATCCAGAATCAACAGGAGCAACCCTGCCTATTTGTTAGAGTAGTAGAATACTTTCAACTCAATGTAATTCATATATGTGTAAATACACTTAGTTCATTAGCAATTATGTTCACCATAGCAACAGCAAGTTTGCTTAGACTGTTACCTACTAGTGCAGGTCATCTCCTGTAACGCTAAGTGCACCATATAAGGGACTCCTACTGTACTATTCATTCACAGGAAATACAATCAGATTTACAAATGCTTCTCTCCCACTCTCAGTCTATCTAGAATCTCAACACTATTGCATGCACTTTCACCAAAATTCCACAAAAACTCCACTGATGCTATAAACTTAGATTACTAGAAAACAGAAAATCAAATCATAACTTCTATTGACTGACTAACCACACCAACAAAATCATATTCACAAAGAAGACATTGGTCATTAAAATCATATTCATAGATTGTTGGAAAAGATCAATAGAAAGAAATGGTAGGATGAGAAAAAGAAAGAAGGTTAGTAGCAGTACCTCAGTGTGAGTGAGTTATTATGTTGTCCACAATCCACATCAATTTTTTTGGCCTTCCATTCTTCTTATTTTCATGTGAAACTGTAAGCAGAAGAATTAATGAATATGATTAGACTTCTTCCAGTTTTTGAGGCATAGGTTATGCATATTCAGAATTAAAATTATATAGCAGTTGGGCTAAACTGATTTAGTGGCTATGATACTGACAAGCACTAAAATCTGAATCTCACATGAGATTATCATGTGATTGGCTATTCTCAAATGATGTGGTCATGTGGAGGAAATAGTAGTTACTTGAACTTCATATTTGCACTACCAAAAGAAGGAAATTTCAGAGCACTACTAAATCATTACGTTATCAGAATTAGAAATTGAGTTATATAAACCAAGCAACATATGTTGGTGCAGAAAACTTACTTACAACTTGCACCGTCCCTTGAAAAAAAGCTGAAACGAATGCGTAATTACACACATATCAATCATCATAATTAATCAATAATTTTGATACAACACAATTTAAAAAATTGAATATACTAACTTCTTGGCTAATGAAGGTGATGTAGAACGGTAGCAAATGAAACAATTCGTCGAACACTTTGTGTGCATACTAACAAATGAAACAATAAATTGAATAAAAATTAAAGAGAAGTAAGAAAAGGTAAATAAACAAACGGATGAATGAAGTTGAGAAGAAGCTGAAACAATTACAGTATGAACTAGGAAATAAAATATCTGAAACTAAAAAGATCAAAAATGTAGAGCTTTGTATCAAATATTTTCCAAATCCACTGTGAAGGAATAGCGCATTTCAATCAATTTGTAAAATGAAAGGTTGTCAAGGAAAACGTACCTAACACAACGATGTGGATAAAATCTTCACCAATCACCTCTCAGCATCAGCATCTGCAGCTCGCAAGTAAGCAAATCAAGATCAAAATCTGACCTTGCGATGGTTAAAGGAAAGACATTGTTGAAGATGCTAGGGTTCAAGGGTGAAAGGATTAGGGCTCGTAACGATTTCTTCAAAGTTGTGAAAGAGGATTTCTCTATTTTAGGGTTAGGGTGAGAGACGATTTGATGATTTCATGGTGTGAGACATGATTTCATGGTGAGGATTTGGCTCTCAGCCATGGTTTTAGGGTCTGTGAGAGAAGAAGAATCAATTTTGCGAGAAAGAGTGAGATTTCTGAAGATTCTTTCTCTGAAGACTGAGATTGAACGAGAAAGAGTGAGATTTGTGAAGATTTTTCCTCTGTTGAAGAAGTGAAATTGAAGAGGAAGAGTGAGGTTGAAGAGCGAAAGAGTGAGCTGATTCGTATTTTTTCTTCTTTACGTATAAACAGATTTGTTTTTTTTCTTTTTTTAGGCAAAATTACAGTGAAAATCTTTTAAGTTATTTAATTATAATAGGTTGGTGTTTTAAGTTTTTTTCGTAACACTTAAGTCCTTTAAGTTACATAATGTGTACACCTTAGTAATTTTTTCATTTTTATTACAAAAAAACTCAATTCGCACTAACAGGATTGATGTGGTCGTGACGGAGGGTACCTATCATCTATTTTATAAGAATTTTGTCCTTAAGACTATTGTCATGTATAAACAAAATAATAATACTCTGTTGCAGATGTTTTAAAAACGTTACACCACTCAATTTCTGAAACAAAACCAAGCTTCACTGTTTTAGGCCTTTCGTTTTGTACATCTTTTAAAAAGAAAGAAATTTCCTGCAAACTACTACGGCTCTTAGGAAATTCCATAAGTAAATAAAAAGTTACCTCTGCATATTTAGAAATTGGGCAGAAATTTCTCGAGATATTTCCTGTGGATATTTTCCGCAAAGAAATTTCGCAGGAAATGCCGAGATTTCTAGTAGTGACTGTTCCACAAAGATATAAGGCTTCTTTTTTAGTAATAATGCTTATTATGCGCAACAGCCGGTCACGACGAGTTCATATTCAGATTCGTCAGGCCTTTATCAATATATAATACCTAATTTGAAGCATTTTTTTACCTATCCAAAAGAATTATTTTTTTAGTCCTAAAGGAAGGGCTTGAGCCGCTTTATGCATGGACCTTCCATGACTAACATGCTTATGTCTTATCACATGGGCTATAGCGCAAGTGTACCTAGACATAAGGATATGGGTTTGAATGCGGGTTTGAATGCTTGTGGGTGTTGTAAATAAGACTTGAAACAGCAACAACGAGAACCTGCAAAACAATAAACATCATAGAAAAATCAACCGTAGGGTCTTATCGACGCAAACTAAAGGATTTATCCGCTTCTACCGCGCAAATCTCCGAGTACAAACCTACTCGCCTCCACCGCGAATCACTAATATTAGATAAAAATTAATTCTGATTAATCAAAATAGATTAAAATAATCAGTTTCTAGCAACCGCGCCCGCCACTCAAATTTCACACACGCACACACACACACGGGCGCCAAGTTCCCAGCCGAATGGCGCGCCCCGCACAAACTCACACACCCAGTCACCGTGTCACGCCCACAGGCGCCAAGTTCTAAGGAATTGGCGCCCCACCTCCTGTACCGTGCCACACCACTAGACACAGGCGCCAAATTCCTAGTGAATTGGCGCCCGCACTCGCCAACCTAACACCGCACGCTGGCGACCCAACAACACAAGACACTGGCGCCAATTTGCCTAGCAAATGGCGCCCCCTCTCAAAGAATAAATGCCCAAACCGTGACACAACACACATAGACCAGCGCCATTTCATGTAAATTTGGCGCCTCCCCCTTCTCAAACTCACCAACCAAATTCAACTTAATCACACTTGACTCAACAATTCCACTCTCAACTTAACAACACTCATATAGGCATTTAATCATCATTATTAAATTAACATATTTCCACATTTTCTCATATTGAGACATTTACTCAAACACATAGCATGCAATATCAACAACACATTTATTTCTAACACCAAGCATCATGATAACAACAAATCAAGCACAAATACAATAACAACTACAAAATTAACACAAAATCCACACAATTAAATCATGCTAGGGCTATTTCCCACACAACACATATCATACAACCTATTATAGATGTAAATGAGAATCCCCTAACCTCAAAATTGAAGAATTCTAGTGTTCCCTCCTTCACAACTTCAAGAACCATTAAAACTAGCTTCTCCTAAACTTTGAGCTTCAAATCCTCTTCCATGGCAAGGTAGAAATGGGAGGGAATTAGTGATTAAAACTTATACTAAGAGATAGAGCATGAAAAATGATGAAGATTGGTACCTAACTCACTTACCCTGCCGTAAATGAAATTCTCCTCTCCCTCCCCTTCAAGTCGCCGACCGTCGGCTGCTCCTTCCTCTCTCTCCATTTTCTTCTTTGTTTCTTTCTTTGTTTGGTTCCAATGGCACTACCCTAAGGACCCCTTAGGTTAAAGACTAGGAATTGGGCTTATTAATGGGTTTGGGCCTTATTTACACATCTCCAATCAATTTAATTCACCTCCCAGTAATAAAAATAAATCCTAACTTAATTATTCCACTTAATTAAATTAGACCCTCATTTATTTACTACACCTCACTCTTTGACTAAATTAATTACCTTATTATTATTTAAATATGACCAACTAAAATATTACTTAATTAAATTAGTCAAATAATCACTTAATTAACTAAATTTAATAATCACCTAATTAAATTAGTTAAATACTCATCTAATTAATTTTGGGGTGTTACAACTCTCCCCACTTAGAATATTTTCGTCCTCTCGAAAATCTAACTATCATGAACATATAAACTTAAACACTCACCATAACAAACAATAGATTTCTAGTAAAGCACCCTAACTGAACTCGTACCTCTAAATACTGCCATCACTCCTCTGTCGACTTTGGACACTTGGTACTAATATGCCCCAATCCCTCACAAAGAGCGCGTCCCCACTTGGCTTTTTGCCCGAACTCTCCCCTCCCTTCACTATCTTGTATGAACGATTGCTATCCTCCTCGAAAATCTACGCTAACTCATGAAATCAACATCCACTCTTCTTATCTCCTCTAACCGTTATCATCCCAGTCGTATCATATACGCAACAGATCAAACACTCTTCTCTACACTCTTACTTCCCAATTAGGCATTCTAACCTCGTAGGTTACCAAAATCCTACTCGACTACCCAACACAAGAGACAACAACAATTATGGCCAGAGGCCCAACAACCCTAAAAACCGTAATTACACAACACTACCAATTTCAACAATTTATCATATATCCAAACATCATTTACATCAATAATTAACACAATCATAACAACAAAATTCAAGTTCAACCTATTCCGCAATTAGTCATTTTACTCAACGCTCAAATTAGTTCACCTAAACTCGGATGCAGAAAATTTCAGTAACTTTGCGCCTACTTTGGCGAATTAATTAAAATAGTAAACGACCTCGGATTTCGACAAATAAATACTTGTTGGAAAGCCACGGATGTGTAGTCTCTGAATATATCTTTAAAGTTTCAAGACAATGAGCCATTTAGTACAGTTTTTAGAAACAACCCAAACAGTTTTCAGACTTGACAGATTCTGTCCTCCTATTTCATTTTACGCTAGACTGACTTAAACTTGACCAAATGAGACAAAACTTCAGCCCGAATAAAAGCATTTTGAGCGTAGTTTCTAATGGAAAAACAATCGCTCACAACGGAGTTCATTTGGGGACATAAAACTTGCAACGACCGAACCCACCCACAGATTGACTCTAGAAATTTGACTCGACTTTGGAGATTCATAACCGAGCTACACAACTCCGAATTTAACGAAACTAGTGCCAAAACGACCGGCTTTAAGTCTATTTTCGAAAACACTCAGCCACATAATTTTTGACTCAACCAAACAGTACCAGTTTTCAAAAGACTGAAACAGTGTCCTGAAACGCATAAAAACCGCACGCAAGTAAAACTCTTCATTATCAATCACCGACACCAATTACAATCATCACATACTTATGCATTTCATCAAACATCAATTAAGCATAACCAATTATGCAAACAATTTAAACACACAATTCCGAAAGGATTAAACATATAGGCATCTTCTTCGATTTTCTCTATTCTTAGGGATTGGCTAACATGTAATTTTACAACTTCCCTAGAAAATATCATGGGCATATAATTCTACCAAGTTGAACTGTTTTCCTATCACAAAAGATATAACCAACATATGCATCATAAAACAATTGCTTTGATTCAAGACTTGATATTAGTTCAACCAAACGAAATTAATTACTCTTGTCAACACGTAGCAAGGAAAATTAGTCAAGTAATAGAAATGCACAAAAGTTTCGTGTCTATTTTCATCATTAGATTTATAATCCACGTAAAACAATTTTCAAGAAGTGACAATTAATACTAGTGATAGCAACAACAATGCCAAAGTTAAATCATAAATCAAACAAAATCTTCACAATTGGAATTCATAGTTAGAAGGTACTCAAAATTGTATATGTTTGTTTTCTAAAACCTTGATAGTCATTATTGGACTCACCTTCACGCATCATAAGAACTCTACTTTTTCTAACCATGCAATTAGTGTAAAACTTCATACTTCTTAAACAACATCTAACCACAACCTAATTGGTGCAAAAGCCTAAACCATGCCTCATTTTGAAATAAAATCTTAGAACAACTTGGAAACATAATTCAACACTAATTTGATATTCCCTTCATTCCCAATAGCACAAAATTTTCCAAGTACCGTTTTTCGAAAACCTTAGAACTCACAGTTTGTCAAAAAGGAAACTATATTCGAACTTCAACCTTACTATCACTCAAGCATGCAACCACATAAACAACTACTTGTTAGTTCGAAATTTAATCTCTGACATAAATTCATAAGGTAAGGAAAGTTAATCATTCAATTTTGTCAAGTCATATCATGCTCACCAAACACGCCAAATTGAAACACTGAAAGTGTCGAAATTTCAAGTTATGCAACCTTACAAAGATAATGAAAACATAGCATTACACAGCATTTCATTTTAGCATACTAACTTCGAGACAATTAAGGCCAAATCAAGTTTAACTCATATGCATCACAAAGCAATCAACTTACGGCAAAGACGTCAATCAAATACAACAATTTTCAACAATTTTCAATAACAATCATTAGAAATAATCATAACTAAATTCATTTATACTCATCTCATTGCAAAGTATATTTTGATATTCCTTGTATTAGTACATGTACATGATAACAATTTTTCTCTAAAATTATTATAAATATAACCAATGTTTGTGCCTTTTAAAAAGATCAATGTTTACGTTAAATAAAAATGATTTTAAAACCATTTAAATAAAAAAGTTCTTTAACATCATAAAAAAATCCAAAGAAATTATTTTGAGATAAAGTGCTTACTTGTTATCATTGCTCTTAGTAGTAGTCATGAACCAGAATGTAATAGGAGGTGAAATTTGTTGAAGATGTGAAATGTGGACCTATGGAAGAATTGCATGATTTGTTGTGGTTTATAAAGACAATGAACCAAGAGAGGGTAATGAAAGAAATGGAAGGTCAGCCAAATCATAAGGCACTCTTGATATTCCATAACTGATATTAATTACATATCTTTAACTTCTAAACCATAACATCAATTTGCATTGGTCTTCATTGTGTAGTGAATAGTTCATTGTTAATCTATTAAACTTTTTCTGGTGACTATCTAAATATATTGTTAACAAATTATTTTGATGGCTTATTTTTTAGTATTAGGAATAAATTTTCTTCTTTTGTTCTTCTTTTGTTGATTTTATACATTCTTTTTTTAATTGTTTCAAATGGTTTACAAACGTGTGTACGCTTGTATATATGGTTACCAAATGGTGATTTATTATTTTGTCTACAACAAATCAAATTTTAATGTAGTGAGGCTTTTGAAATTAGACATTTTTAAAAAAATTATATAGCAATGAAAGGAAAAATATAACCGTAGACTAAATTTTCTTAAGTTGTGATATTTTAGAGGTTAAAGTTTCATGGATTCAATGCTATGTAATGTCAGTTTTTTGGGTATGCAAAAAAGAAGAAAGTTAATTTTTAAGTTTCCTTTAAATGATACTATTCAATTGAACATGAATGGTAATATGGAAAGTCATTCCATATTAAAGTAAATAATGAGTATTTCTTTTTCATAATAACTTATTTTAAAAATTAAGCTAAAATATTGATATCTTAGAGCATGGAAAAAAAACTTCCTTTAGAGATTTATATTGATATTAAAAAATATAACATAATTTTTATATTTATAATTTTATTTAATACTATATTAATTTTGAATTTAGTATAATATTTAGTGGGTCAAGAAATGAATTGAAAAAATATTGTCATATTCTTGGTAAAGTGAGTTTTCATTTTAAATATTGGGTTGGATGTCATAATAGGTTGATATTTAATTAAGGAAAAGGAATGTTGAGATATAAGTTGGAAATTAAATGAAGATGATGTGGAGCATCCTAGAACTCGGAAAAAAGCTTCCTTTAGAGATTTACTAGGGGAATACCGTGCGTTGCTGCACAAGTTGTTATAATATTTTTATTTTCTTTTGTAAAGTATATATATAAAAATAAGAAAATTGTTAATATATATTATATATAATAAAAATAAAATATTATCTTGTCAAAAAATATATTATATAAATATGTTGTTGTACTTTTTATATATAAATATTAATTGTTTTAGGTATTGTTCTTATAGAATGTATACGTTTTTAAATACAAATGATTGTAAATAATTTTTATTAGATTAGTCGTTGAAAATATAACCTTATAAAAGTGAAACGAATTTTAGAAACTTTATTGAATACTTTTTTTAAAATATGAAAAATATGTTTTCATATTATTTTATTTGATTAGTAAAATATTTTCCATTATATTTAGTAATACAAAAAATACTATTTAGTATGTTGAAGTTATTGGCATGTATATATGTAAGACATTTAAGTTTTTAAATTAGAATAAGATTTAGGTAAAAAGAGATAAAAATAGTAACTAAAATCTATTATTCATTTCGTTTGGGTAATAATATGAAGGGAAAAAAAAGAACTCAAAAGAGATAAAAATAATAGTGTTTTTTTTTAAATTCTCCCTCTATATTTAACAAAATTAACGATTCTTCATCCATATTGAGTTTTTTTTTTTTTTACAAAACTCAATGAATTTTACGATGTATATAATTGTTCTCTCCAATTTCAATGTCATTTAAGTATTTTATCATTAACTATATTTATATAAAATAAGATTTTTAATATATTAATTAAAGGACTGATCTATTATACATTTATAATTTGAGAGTAGTATTTTGAAGTTGTATTTTTTGATATTTTTCTTTATAAGATAGTAAAATTTAAGTTTTTTTTCTTCTTATAGTTGGTAAGTTTATAAGTGTCTTTAGTTACAATTATATATATATATATATATATATATATATATATATATATATATATATATATATATATATATATATATATATTGCAACTAAAGACACTAATTTTTCTTTATAGAAAGAAGTATAATGTTGTATTTCCTTTTGATATATAGATTTAATAAATTTTATGAACATCATTTGAGTTTTTTTTTAAAGATAGTAAATAACGAATAAGAAAAATTTACGACTAAAAGAGAGGTATGAGGTAGAAGGAAAAAATTGGCAAACACAATATAATTTTAAGTGTAACATAAAGTAAAATCATTTTTGTGTACACACAATTTTTTAAAAAATATTCATTTACACAATTTTAAAAGGAAAATTCTCCTTTTTAGAAGATGCAAGTATACAATAACATACAAAGACATGAAACAAATGATTTAAGAATGTGAAATTTTTCTTATGTTTCGTTCTAAAAGGCTTCATAATAATCGCACTTATAATATTAAAATCTATGTATACATCCCACAAAATAGTAAAATTGATGTTGTAGAAGATTTTGCAAAATGTTATTCTATATGACAATAACTTTTGAAACAATTGAATTTTTCACATCCAATCTCTCGACAAATGCGAAACTATATTCCTTTCGGATTATTGTTCCTACGCTATAGCATTGTTTTATTGGAGGAGATCTCAGATGAATTAATACGTGTTTTGGAAAAACATGATCTATCTCATTCCCGTATACACTTTAATGATTTGACTAATAAATTGATAGGCAAATTTTTTTAAATGATACCACTAAAACTAATGGATTTTCTTCTCAAATATCTAACCTTTAGTGAAAGAAAAAAATCTCCCACCTTTAGCATCCTTCTTTTGTTTAGATCTCAACCTCTTGGCGTGTGCCTCCTTCCATAAAAAATGCATGTTTTTTCATTAGGCTTGGCCTCTATTTGGTATAAACATCTATTGCATGCCTCAAATACAAAGTGATTTTTGATGCCTTTAACAAAGAAGGAACACACATTGAAGTGTTAATAAGTATATATCAAATGATGAATTATAAAGCTAATAGAAATCTACCATATAGAACATATAGTGATGAATAAAGCCAAGAAATATAGAGCCATGCAAACTTAAAATTCTTGAGGAGAAAAAAAAGTGATGTGATCATAAAAATTAAAAAGGAATTATGGAAGAATGTTGGTGGTTAACAAAAATGGTAGGAATTCAGATGTATAAATATATGAATAGAAATTAAAGTGTCGGTTTTATTTTCTTGAGTTAAAACTTCTGTTATGTAATCGAAAAGTCCTGTCATTTAAATCTACAACTACAAAAGTATAAAAAGTTAACTAATAAGACATTCACCCAATAGTAAATAAATAACTAAAATAATTTTGATATAGTTCCATAAAATTATGAGATCAGTTACTTATTTTCAGATATATTAATAAGATAGTATTAAATAACAATAGGAAATGATAGTTAACATAAAATCAATTTTTTCTTTGTCAAAATAATTTTAAAATTATTTTTATTTTTATTTAACATCACAAAATTATACAAAATAATTAATAAGATTGGAAAAACACTCACTCACTAATAAATAAATAAAATTAACGTAAATATAGGTTGTTTCAAACTTGATTTAAAGTGTAATTAAAAAAAATTAGATTTTAAGATGCATGTTAAAAATTTTGATTTATATATTTGAAAGCACATTTAACTATTTATTTTAAAACATAAATATCTGTTAACACACTTAAAAATACTTAGAATAAATAAAAAAAAATTTTAATAGACAATAAATAAAACTATAAGATACACGTTACAATTCCCTAATAGTTAAACATAAGTTTTTTTGGATGAAAGTTAAACATAAATTTAGAATAAGTAATAATAATAATAATCATATGGAAGGCCAACCATCTCCTATTAATGTAACAATTCCCTACTCTGATCATAAATTTTTCATTTAAATTTAACAAATTATCATAAAAGTAGTTTAAGTCTATTTTACATATAAAATATAAATAAATATAATTATAGATCAAAATGATTTGTTTTTAAGTTATTATAATATTGTTTATTTATATATAAATAGAAATAGAAATATAGATAAAAATGAGGAGCATTATGGATGCATCATCTAAGTTGTATTTTTTTTTGTTTAAATATTTAAAAACACCTAAATCCTATACAAACTACCATCTATTTGCTGTCATATTTTAATAGCTAATAAAAAATGTAAAAAGTTAGTAGTGAGTGAGTCTCTTTTTAATTTATAAACTAAAGCTAAAATTTATACTATAAATATAATAATACGCAAAATTTGCAATTACAAATATTAAAGGTTTGTCCTTTCGCATCCAAAACATTTGAATTGCTACTACCAAATGTGACCTTACAAATATTAGACTATTTTGAACTGAAAATATTATTTTAGTTTTTTTGTGAAGAGTAGAACTATTTTAATATACACTATATTACTTTCTTCATGTATTCATTATTCTAGAAATAAAAATAATAATTATCTTTATATCAATAGAAATATTATATAATGAGCACATTAAACAATTTTTCAAAAATATAATTTTGAATGAATATTTCTTTTTGTTAGTTACCATTTGGATATATACAATATCACTATTTTTTAATATATTCATTATTTTTTATAAATAAACAATTAAAAGTGTGTTTCTATATTTTAATTTCTAATAGAAAAACGTAAAAATTAGTAGTAAGTGAGTCCATTATTAATTTGTAAAGTAAAACAAAAATTATTATGAAAATTTTAATTCTAAAATGAAATTATTACTAAGAAGTTTAAAATATTCTACCCCAAAAAAGAATTTTAAATATTCAACCTTTCATTATGATAATTTTTTAATGAGTCAAATTATTTTAAGTTACACTATATTACTATTTTAGTATATCCATTGTTTTAGAATTAAATATAATAATTAGTGATATAACAAAAAATAGTACATTAAGAGTTAAGCAAGTGATTTTTAAGAATATCATTTTGACAAACTAAACTAAAAATTGACAACAAAAAACTTTAAAAATATTTTTCATTAAACCCATTATTTTTACAATTCTATACAAAATTAGAAATATGCTCGGACATAAAAAGTGGATAAAAGGTGAGGAAATAATAGGACCACACTTTTCGAAGTTGCACATGAATAATAGGTTTCTCATGATCTATGAAAAGAACAGTTTCTAAAAATAATACTAAAATTAAACATGATTCCTGGAATTGGATGGCTATGGCTTTACAAAGCAAATATTTGACTCAATTGCATCGTCTACTAAGTGATCCAATTTTTCTCTCCGCCTCTTTGACTACCTCAAAACTGTCAAGAACATGATACTTTTTATTTCTTCTCCGCATTTTTTTTCCTCGTGAATCTCACTCCTTTCTTTTATTCATATGTATATCTTGTTTTCTTTCTAAATGTTTCACCAAAAGCTCTCCACTCACCATCCAAAATTGTCTTCTTTAAATAATGCTTAATGTTATAACCAACTAAAACTCTACCTCTTCCACTTATTTTCTCTTAACTCATGAGTTTATTGTAAATTAAAGAAAAATTAATATTAATGTGAAATTTTAATGCACAACAAGCACTTCAAAAGAATTTCAATGGTCCACTAAATATATGTTGTTTAAGAAAAACTTAGATTAACTGTGATTAAAAAGGCAAATGCATGTGTATTGTAATTTTTTAAATTTATATAAACTATTATCATTATTAAAAAGATAAAGCTTTCTATCATGAGAGTCTTTTCACTTTATGATCAATTGGTTTTTACACTCAAGAAAATGAAACGAAATAATACCTATTATCTATTTAGTTGTTACAAACATTGAGGAGTATTTAAGATATGAAGAATAAAAATATTATTATCTATTTGAATTGACGATATTGAAGAATATTGCTAATTGAAAAATACAAATCTATGTGTCTTGAACTATTCTAAATTCATTTTAATAATTAATATTTGTATGTAATTATTTTTACCCAAATAATTTAGATTTTAAAATTGGTAATCATAATATAATTTACAAAGTTTATTGTCTCATTGATGAGGACCAAGATTGGAGAATAGGAAGAAAAGCAAGAGCATTTTCAAGTCATTGATTATAGGAAAATATTAGTTGTTATTTTCATTTATCATTAAAATTGTAATAATTGTACTTTGATATATTTCCTTTTTTTTTGACCGAAATATATATTTCCTTTTAGAAGCCTAGTGTTTACTCTAAGGCATATAGGATATGATTATGAATTTAGGGTGATGTATTAGCATTGTAATAATAGTATTTTGATGTATTTTCTTTTTAGAAGCCTAGTAGTTGTTCTAAGGCATATAGGATGTGATTAGCAATTTAGAGTGGTGTAGCTAGTAAAGTGTCAAAAGTATAAATTGGCCAAATGCTTTGTAAAATTCAGATTTTGATGAAATTGGCCAAATTCATATTTTTTGCTAATCAATAATAAATTGAGTTGTACATTTTTTTAATGTTTATAAATTTTTTGATTAATGAATAAGTATATCATTTTTAATACTAATATATTAATTTGTTGTTTTAAAAAATTAATTAAATTTTTTATTGTGATATTAAATAATTACTAATAAAGTGGGATTTTATATTAAAAATTGGATGTCATAAAGGTTGAGTAGACATTAATTAAGGAAAAAAGAATGTTGAGATTTAAATTGAAAAGTAAATGAAGATGATGTGGAGCTTCCTAGAGCTTGGAAAAAAGCTTCCTTTAGATATTTTTACTGGGAAAATACTCGCGATGCACGAGTTGTTATATAATTTTTTTACTTTAATTTTATATAGATTTTATACAAATATATACATAAGTTGTCGATATAAATTATGTATTTTAAAAATATAGTATTACATTAATATATTTTTTATTTATGCCATATTCTTATATAGTGTATTTTTTAATATGCACAATTGTCCAAATTTTAGTGAGCTTAATTGTTGAAAATAAAATCTTACTAAACTTCATTTTACTTAGTAATAATAAATGCCATTCTATTTAATATCTTGAATTTATGAGCATGAATTTTAATAATAAAGACATGTGAAAAAAAATATAAATAATAAGAATATTTTTGATATAGCATTTTTTAATATGTGTAAGACAAAGAAGAAAAATAATAATGATAATAATTGAAGATCAATACTAATGAGAATATTTTTTGATATAACATATAGCCTAAATAAACACTACGTAGAAAAAATTCTTTTTGTTTAAAAACAAAAATAATGGTTTAATATGTGAAAGTTTAAGGATGAAAATAATGAGATTTTATATTTCTTTTAAAACATTAGAATAAAAATGACTAAATTATACTAAGAAAGTGATCATAATATATTGATAAACATGTTTGGAAGTGACTTACATTTGTAATATGCGTCTCGCATTTGCTTTTCTCTTATAATGTTATTCTATTTTTATTTTCTTCCAAATTTCAGTGACATCCTCTAAATATTATTATTATATTAAGCTTGGATGAGTTTAAATTAAATAAGTTCATGGTTGTGTATGAATAAATATAAATCATAGAAATTAGAAAGTAACTACTCTTTATTTTATTTTTTCTTTATTTCTTTGTTTATTCATCAATTAATAATTCACAAATATTAATTAAAACAAAATTTGAAACTTAAAACAAAAGTGATAATAAGGAATTTAGATTTAATAGGAAACTTAGAAATAGAAAACAATCAAAATCAAATCTTTATTTTTATTCTTTATAATGATATGAAAAATATATGGCCATTATTCACAATATGAAATGAAAGATTTATTTTATTATAATTGTTTTTTATGCAACTTATAATCTAAATAAGCTACATAAAGTGGAGAGTAAACATATAATATTTGTAAAAGAATTGAAACATTTAAATTTGAAGCTTTATTTGGTTGTTTTTACCTCAAGCACTATTTTTATTTAAAATTAACCATTTTAGATGTGAATTTGTAAATAAAAAGTATTAGATAGAATATATACTAAAGGCATTAGATATGATGATAGTTGAAGAAAATGATATTTTTTCCTTTGTGATATAGAGAAGAGACACCTAATGTAATTTCCTTCTTAGAAGTGACACCAAAGGTTATGAAGTTTCAAGGAACATATATATGCAACTCATTTAGATCTAGCAAATCATACAATTTTACAAAACTATGAAATTAAACATTTTTTTGACAAAAATTAAACATTTTATAAAGAACAATATTAAAATATACATCATTTCTTAATGTCTATAACTTTACAAAAAATCGTTGCCCATTTGTCAACTTCAAACTATCAAGAACACAAAATTCTTTACCCTTTTTGTGATTTCTACATCTTGTGAAACTTGCTCATTTCTTCTACTCATTGTTTTTTATATGATTATTGCACCTAATGTAATTTCTTCTTAGAAGTGACACTGAAGGTTATGAAGGCTCAAGGAACATATGCAACTCATTTAGATCTAGCACATCATACAATTTTACAAAACTATAAAATTTAATATTTTTCTAAAGAACAATATTAAACTATACATCATTTCTCAATGCCTATAACTTTACAAAAAATTGTTGTCTATTTGTCAACTTCAAACTATCAAGAACATGAAATTCTTTATCCTTTTTGCGAATTCTACATCTCGTGCAACTTGCTCCTTTCTTCTACTCCTTTTTTTCATATGATTCTTGCACTTAATGTAATTTCCTTCTTAGAAGTGACACCAAAAATTATGAAGGCTCGTGGAACATATGCAACTCATTTAGATCTAACACATCATACAATCATACAAAAGTAAACATTTTTCTTAAGAACAATATTAAAATATACATAATTTCTCAATGTCTATAACTTTACAAAAATCATTTCCTATTTGTCAACTTAAAACTATAAGAACATAATTTTTTTACCCTTTTTGTGCATTCTACACCTTCTTGTGAAACTTGCTCCTTTCTTCTACTTCTTATTTTTTATATGATTCTTTTTGTCAAATCCTCTACCCTAACCATCCAAAGATCTCTCCTTTAAATAGTCATTTCTTGTTATAATTAGTTTAAACTCTATTTCTTCCACTCATATCCCACTAACTCATGAGTTTATTGTAAATTAAAGCAATAATTCATGTAAATGTGAAACCCTCCATTCAATGCATAATAGTTACATAAAAACGAATTTTAAAGGTCAACTTATTATTTCTTATTTCATCTAAACTATTATAATTGATAAATATATTATTAATAATTTAAATTTTGACCAATTCTAATAATAATATAATTTCTATGTAAATAAATATATAATTTAAAAAAACATTTAGAATAAATAGTAATAAATATAAAAAACAAAACAATAAAAAGTAACTAATATAAGAACATAAAATTGAGTTTAGAATGAACACATAATTGAGCTCATAAGTCTCATGAAGTGAGAATTAACATTGATTAATATAAAAAAAATATTGTTTTTTTATATTTAATTATATATTAAAAATTAAAATCAAAGTCTCATTTATACAAAAATTATGATTAAATATAATATAATGTGTAAATTTATTACTATGTTGGAATTTATTAGTAGTAGTGGGTTGGACACAAAGGTAGGAATTAATAAATAATAAAATAGAAGTTTTTTAGTAGACAAAAATAAAAGCAAAAATTCAAGAATTATTGTGGAGGCTCCATTGGGGATTCTTTCACTTATATGTATAGAAGATATAGATAAACATTTCCCTTCATTGTGTTATGGATAATTTTATGTTTAATTCCTATTAGCAATCCATAATCGTAGGTTTTTATTCTTCTTGAGAATGCTCATAGGCATCACCAAATATTTTATTCCACTAAGAGTAGCATTTAATAATAATAATAATAAGTTAGTGGTAATAATGAATTTAAGTCTCATTTAATTGTAAATTATAAATAAATATTAATAAAATTAAAAATTTATTGAAAAATAAATGGAAATGGTGTGGAGCATCCTAGAGCTTGGAAAAAAGCTTCCTTTAGATATTTACTAGGAGAATACTCGTGCGATGCACGAGTTGTTATATAATTTTTTTCCTTTAATTTTATATAGATTTTATACAAATATATACATAAGTTGTCGATATAAATTATGTATTTTAAAAATATAATATTACATTAATATATTGTTGAATTTTTATTTATGCCATATTCTTATATAGTGTATTTTTCAATATGCACAATTGTCCAAATTTTAGTGAGCTTAATTGTTGAAAATAAAATCTTACTAAACTTCATTTTACTTAGTAACGAGATAGGAGAGAGGGCGGAGAGGGAGATAGGAGTAATGATATTAGAAGATATATAGAAGAGAGATGGAATGTAGAGAGAGAGGGAGAGAAAGGAGAATGATATATGAGATATTAGAGAGAGAGAGAGAGGGAGAGAGAGAATAGAGGAGAGAGAAGATAGAGAAAAGAGATATGAGATAAAAAAATCATTGAATATGAAATAAAAATAGTATTTTTGTAATTTTTGGAGATGACAGAAAATTGTACTATGGAACAGAAAGTTGTACAGTGGTTTTGTTAGGGACAGGAATTTGCGATTTTGTCCAGTCCCTTGCCTCATAAAACTATAAAACAACTTCATAAAACCTAACAGAAAAACTTAGATTGGACTATAACTAGGGGCTAATCCCGTGCGATGCACGGGTTTATACAAAAAATTTGTTTTTTAAATAATATTATAGATAAATTTAAATATGTATAATTAGAAAGAAAGTAATAATAATTTTCATACAATTTATTAAGATATTAAATTTTAAACAAACATAGAGAAAATGAAAATTAATTTTTAAATATTTTAGTTTAGTATTATATGATGTTAATAAATATTATACCAATAAGAACTATAAATATTGTAATGATATTAGTTGAAGCAAATTAAATTTAAGGAACTTAGACTATTCACCATTTTCATATTAATGTTTTAGAATTATCATGAAATATTAACTACTTCTCTCTTGCAATAGACTAAATTAGGCAATAGTTATGTTATTTAGTTTAGAGCAACTTGAATATAATTTTGGCATAATTATCTAATTCATTGTTTAAATATATTATTCAAAAGTTTTATCTAACTTTAACATTAGTACAACTAAAAATTAAATTCAATTTTTTTATATTTACAAAGGAGCACGCTTTAAATGAATTCTATTAAATTTTAAAATAAGTAAGCACAATATGAATGCAAATTAGTAGACAATGTTTAAAATAGAAACACAATGGAGTTTATGTTTCATTCATACCTCTTAAGTTTTTATTCATGTCATAGGTATGCAACATAATATAAACACACGCATGATTTAATTTCTTAAAAAAAATTTACTTTAATTTCATTAGTTATTTGTTAGTAAAATTTGATTAATTAACATCCGATTTCCATAATAAATTTTTTCCATAAAATTGCAAGTTTTTTATTAAGTAATTTTATTTAATTTTATTTTAAAAATTTAAAAGTCAATTTAACTTTATCTATGTCGTTGACTCTATAAAGCAAATAATAGACACTCTAACCTTTCAAAAGTAGGTTTGACTTGCAAGTTAAAAAGAATTAGTGAGATTTCACTAATAAGAGACTAAAACTTATGAAAAAAATTTATCGCTTTTCCTAGCATCCAAGTATTTTACAAATGCCTTTTAAACACCATAACATTTACAATTTGGATTCCTTTTTATTCATAGATTCAAAGATACTTCTTTCCTTGGATTGAATATATATACAACATTACCTTCCCCAATTACCAATAAAACTTCAAACTACTACATGTAATGGCTCTGATCTCCAATTCCATGCATACCCCTATAATCTCCAAAACCTCCAACTCTCTCTTATAGACAATCCAATGCACCAATTACCTTCAACGAATCATTTGCTTATAAATTTGTTGCATGCATGTAGGGCACTCTTTGTTACACTTGTTGTCTGTGGGTAGACTATTAAAATGGTTTGAGATCAGTTGAAGTAATTACTTGTTAGTAGTCATGACTGTAGTGTGACTAAACCAGAATGTGTTAGTAGGTGAAATGGTTGAAGATGCAAAAAGAGAAAGGGTGCACAAATGAGATGAAAAGGGGTACTGTGTATAAAGTCGGGGAATAAAAGTCTCTATATAAATGGATTATAAATCGTGAGTGTGAAGGTTACAAACTTTTTTTTGGTATAAACCGGGTATCCTAACCGCGCAACTGCAGAGACTAATCCCTCGAGCCGGGTAAGACCACAAATGGCGGTAAAGCTCTCCCTCAATTTATATAATGACAATTTACAATTGGCTTATAATGACAATTTATATATTCAATATTAAATAGGGTGATATGTTACAAAGGATTGTAAAATGAGAAGTTAAAGGGATTATAAAACCGTAAGTGTGTGAAGGTTAAAAGAATACGATTGGCTTATAATGACAATTTATCTATGCAATAATAAACAGGTGATATATATCACAACTGATTGTAAGAGTGACAGGCAATGCATGCATAGTGGATCTAAAATTAGATTTACAATTCATTTAACAATCAAATTTAATATCAAATATTATACTTACTAAATAAGGATAAATAAAGTGGAAAAAAGAGATAAAGAGGTTAACAAAAACATACTTTTCTTTTTGAAGCAACAAAAACATACTTAATTGCACAATATGTCTTCCTATTTTTTTTCCCTTATGAAAATTAGAGAATAAATTTGGTTTACAAAACTTCATGTAACACCCTAGTATTTCTAAACAATAGAAATACCAAAACATACATATTAGCTTACATCAGAGTATAAATTTCCTTACTTAGATATGAATCTCTACAAGGAAATCGAAACCAATAAATAACTTAAACAAATTTAAGTCATAAACTAATACAAAAGTAACAAGGAAAACATAAAGACGTAAGGAAGACTAAATATTCAATCTTCTCATGCTCGAGCATGCCACCTACTCGTGCCATACAACCTTCTTCTTCCTCGTTAATCAAAAGCAACAACATTTGTAGGGTGAGATAACAAATCTCGATGAGTCTTACCGTGACCCCTCACCTATCACTCGGTCTTCTATTTATAAAACATTTGTTTACTTCGTGATTTAATTAGTAAACCACGCACAATACCGATCGCACACACACAGTGCTAAATACAAATCGCACACACACAAGTCTTTGATCGTCAAATGCACACACAAGGCATTCATAACGCCCAACAATTGCACAATAGCGGTGAACCCTATCATCGAGCAAATCACTATGTACAATAATTCATCTCGAGCATAACACCGATCGCACATCTCGCTAATCCGGTGAACCCTATCGCCGAAGGCCTAGGTTTAGGGGCTCATGACTTCCCGCCTAGTATGTCATGCGAGCTCGGGTCGTCACCCGCCTCGAATCCTAATTCGATATTGATCATATACCAAAATATCCTCTAATCACAAGACACCCGCATTGGGCCGTCTCATATACACGATATAATATATATATACCGGATTAAGTCTCACACCATAATATGTTGCAATAACATATTATTATCCACATAAATTCTTAAAAATCCGTTTAGTCAACATTTAAGTTGTAAGCCATTTGGTTCCCACACGTATTCTATATTTTACGGTTTTTGAAATACTCATAACATTAATCGTTATTTCAAAACCACTTTGAATTTGTATAAAATTTCCAACGAAAATTCGGCGAGTTTCCTCTGTAATACTGGACATCCCAAAAATAATAATCACCAAAAACCAGTCCGGACATCAATTTGTTCAAAAATCATTAATTTTACACATATACAAAAATTTACGGTTTTTCCAATAGCTTTGAAAATTCAACCAATCACACCAACGACTTTAAAACACATCCCAACAAACAAGATCCCACATAAATTCTCGTGGTGGTTAGGAAAAGGATTTAGAAGAAGTTTGAAGTCGAACGGAGCGTCGAAACGAAACATTGGATATTGGGAACATAGGAACTTCTCGACTTAATGCCCAATTCCGCCTCCGCTTTAGCTTCTCCGATCGATCCCAAACAGTATTTCAATCCTAAACAACCACGCATGACCATACACACAAATATTCCAGCCTGCACAATACAATTCAACAATCAAAATCATATTGTTTCGTTCTATGTTTCAAAAACACATAATCTCGTAAAATACTGCTTTTTGACTCTAAAATTCTCGAAACTCCGAATTTTGAAAAATCATTCGAACATAACTCAAAAACGATATTTAAATTCCTAAGCGAGTAAAACTCACCTCGTGTGATGAAAATCACACAAAACCAAAGCTCTCCAAGCTCACGATTTGAAACTTCACGTACACGCTCGGATCCGCTCCAAACCCGAACCAAACCTCCAATACTCTCTCCCACCGACCCACGCCAAACCAACAAAGAACGGGGTTGAGTTTTCGTGCTTCAACTTCCATTTCTCTCCACTTTAAGCCATATGGTTCAACAATGGTGAAAAGAGATTGAGAAGAAATTAGGGAGTGAAATTGGTATCAATAGATAGAGGAAGAAAAATGGAAGAAAATGAGACGAAGATCACTTACAACCGCTGAGAATCCGCGAGATCTTCCTTCCTTCTCCTTCTCTTCCTCACGCCCCTTTCTCCTTCTCTCTCTCTCGTGTTCTCTGCTCCTTTCTCTTTTACTATTCCTCCCTTTTCTTTTCTTTCCCTTTTATTCTTTCTTTTCTATTTTCTATTCTTTCACTATTCCCTTCTTTCTTTATTTATCTCTTTGCCGTATCACCCTCTCTCATTACTTTTCTTTTCTTAATTTTATCACAAGTGTGGAATGAGAGAGTATTTTGGATACTTTTGTGTACTAGAGATCATTTAACTAAATGGTATAAATCCTAAAATACCCTTAGAGTACTAATTTCCACTCGCTATGTATTTAAATTATTTACTCTAGCAATTATAAATTGCTTTCGTAACATCCTCATATCCAAGACTTGATTTATTACCTATTCGAGTAATAAATCATTCGTTAAATTTCTTAATTTGAAATTAACGAAATTGGGGATGTTACAATCACTCCCAACTTGAAAAATTTTGTCCTCAAAATTTGACAAACATATTTCAAGAGAACATATACGAATATCTAATCCGCATATCGCTCTTCAATTCCCACATAACATCATCGATTTAAAAACGATTACAAACAACTTAAATAATCGTAATTGTTCTCGTCCAAAGTGTCTACTCTCCATGATCTAAGATATTACTTGGATATGGCTTAAATGACGAATTAATCAAAGATCCATCCATTCTAACTCAACGGTTGACGAAATTCTTACAATACAGATCATCATCATTTCAACACTCACCGTTTATTCCTTTTTGCCGACTCGAGCTATTTCCAATTCTCAAGGCATACACAATAGATCCCTATTTAAAATCATGAGTCGAGAATCCTTCTCATGAGGCTTCTCTTACGTGAAAGCATAAGCTATCTCTTGTTGATTCAAAGATCAAAACACCGCCTAAACTCTTCCCAAGCGCCACCGAGCATTTGAAATCCCAGTGACAGATTCGTAAAGATAAAGATTGAAACAGAAATCAACCTCGCCTTTCTACTCTAGAAACATTCTTCACCATCGAAATTTCATTCAAACGATCGACCTTTACGAGGTGACCAAATGAGTGAAATAACTCTCGTGAGAATCTTCTGATAACCTACTATACAAACCAATTAGTTTCCCATCCTTTTGTACCCAACCAACACTTTAACCATTGTACCACTTATCAGAATCGATTTATAGTCGCTCCAAATCCGATCATACTTCTACTTTACTAGAATCCACAATCACACTAGATTGGGATACCACATGTTTCTCCTTTATTGAAATCTATTGACACTCTCGATCGGGATCTCACAAGTTCCCAAAATTTTACTACAGACACTCATAATTCATACTTCTAGGTTTTAGCCTATCCCTTTCCTCTCGAGAGTATATTCGAACAACGCAGAGATGTAAATCACGATTCACAAAGTGATCTTAGTGTACACCAAAATGTTATCGGTGAGAATTTCAACAACTAGTCTAAGTAATGGGTGAAAAACTCTGCTCATGTAATCCATGAATACCATAGGAGAATTAGTTAGGCCGAAGGCATCACTACTCACTCGTAATGTCCATATCTAGTATGGAAAGTCATCTTCTGAGCAACTAAAACCCTAACTTTTAATTAAAGATAACCCGACCTTAGACTAATCTTTGAAAACATCTGCTGCACCTCAAGCCGATTACGCAAATCATCTATACTTGGCAAGGATACTTATTCCTAATAGTAAATTTGTCCATCCAAGTAATCCATACCCGATCTCCCGCTCCCATCTTTCCTTTCAACAAGTCACCCTAACACCCCAACTTGTATTAAACTAGAGGGCATCACGTTCCGATTTTATGGGATACTGTACTATTAGAACTTCTGGTTAAACTCACACCACTACTGAGAGTTCATGATTATCTCACAAATGGGTAAGGGTTTTGTAAAATTTCTTGAAAACATTTGAATATGAAATAATTTCTTCACTTACCCATAGGTGTTTGTTTCTTCGCTAACCCGAAATACTAATAAGACATATTCACCCTCGTGCCTCGATCTTTGAAGCTCAAATCCAAATCCGGATGCTCTCGCACAAATGTATGGCCTTTCAAAACCTATAAGTCGATGACTATTCCAACCAACCATTCCTTTGAATCAAATCTACTATTCATTCACTTGGATTCCATCAACAATAGTGATACAAGGATGTACCCATCTCAAATATCAAAATATTATTTGGATTAGGGACGATTAATAATATTATACAAATGTTACTAACTCAAGAATCATTAACGGTAGTAATCGATAACGATAAGAGTTGCTAATGTAGCTTATGAACCGAAAATCTCATGCATTGCGGATGGATTACGGTCAAAGTCCTTTGACTTTGTTTCATTGAATAGAGACGAGTGAGAGCTGAACCAACTATCTTCCATGCAAAGCAACATTTCTTGACCGATCTGCTTGGAATAGCATCGCCATAAGTTACATTATCTATAGCTAAAGCTTCGTTAAAGTATCACAAACATTCCTCGTACTTCTCCTTCAAATTTGCCGCACCATACCGCTTTCGTTATAACTTATTACATACTTCAAAGAAATTTCATTATCATGATCCTTAGGATCATTAGCTAAGGTATGGATCATATGTCAAACGACTTTTCTAAAGTCGACCATTCTCTTGAATGGAGTCTAAAACTCAATTACTCAAGCCTACGAGAATCTAACAACATAGATTCCTTCCTTGAAGCATAACCGCTTTCCTAGCTAAGTAGGACTTACTAGAAGATTTTGAACTTCATTCGATCACACTGCCTTGTGGACTACTCTAAGCGAAACGTTTATGTTTGGATTCATCACGGAGTCAAACTAGTTATTATAATCATCAAAGAAATAGTCAAAATAGAAGGATTCTTCCACGGAGTCAAACGGGCACAAAATAATGCTTCCAACGTTGATTCCGAGAACAATTCTCACTATGTTACTTATTCCTTTGGTCCCACAACCTCCAAACTCTACAAACCTCCAAACATAACTATAGCCCTAAAGTATCCATTTGGTAAGGAACGTGTCTTGCCTAACGAGAAGTAAGGCATTTAACACTCCGTTGATTCAACCTTCCTGTAGGACAACAACACTTTCAATACTTTAAGTAATTGAAAGTTCTACTCTTGTAGTACACTAGTGAAATGCCTCAACCGGCATCTAGGAATCCATTCTTAACGACTGGAAATCCTCTTTCAACTTCCCAAGCCTCAATTGAAGTTTATGGCCTACAACTACTTAGGGTAAGGTAGAAGTATACTTCAGAATACAACGGAACAATCAGTTCACAATCTACTCAGATGTGTAGACATTTTCGTTAGCTTTCCAACGCATCCCGGAACATAAAATTCGGAGTTCCGGATTAGAAGTTATGAATCAAATAAGTTGGTGAACTATCGAAAATTTCTCACAAACTGAGACTAGCTTCCACATAATATACATCAATCAACTCGAATATATTTTCCTCACATGTGACATCTCATGTTCCTTCTCGCAATCATTTCTTAGAAGCAAATAACGGTCCATGAGTGCCATCCAAATATCGGTACGCCATGCCCATTGCATAACTTGATTGGAAACAAGTTTTCGTGAATAGATTGAAAAGATGATCCTCAAGTTCCTCATCTAAAAGTTTAACAATATAATCCAATATAGGTGCAGTCTTTCAATAAATAATCACTCTTTCCAAATATTGCCATAGCGGAAAAATGTTTGAATCCCAAAGACATGTCACTATCAAAGTCACCTTCTCGATCTCCTCTTGATGGAGACTTGGTTCTCAAACCGTGATCGCACTAATTCTATCAAGATTGGGTTCTCAGAGCCAATCCGAGATTGCACTACACTTAATATATCGCCTTCATAGCATTTCATAAGGCGGCTTTGAGGAAAAGAACATGGTCAAGACTCGCAGCCTATCCGGAGAATGTCTCTAATCGCGATCTAAGTTGGGGTTTATTCTAACCATAAGGTAATGTTAACTATGAAATAATGTTTCCATAATCGCTAGATCGACTAATCAACGGTCCAGATCTCGGGTGCCGCTTAACCCTAACCGGTCTTACAATACGGTCATTATTATCGCCTAAAGGCTTCTCTTAATTGTAGTTCCTGTAGGACCTACAATAACTTCCACCGCAATTCTACAATTGCACTGTTCACCGATTGAACATTCGCCCACCGCTTCCTCGAACCAACTTGGCTGCCCATTACTTGCTTCGAACACCAATCGTAGCCCTTTGCTTCCGCTGCGTGCTCGATAAACCGAGAAGGCCGTAATTCCTATGGTGTAGGGTTTGGACATTTTCGGCCGAGGCAACTAATCGTCATAATTCTCGAGAATTCGGATGAAACATTGAGTGGATCCTGACTCAATACTTCACATAATATACTGAAAGGTTCTGACATTTAATTGTCTAAGTCCCTAGCTGACACTATCTAACCTTTTGACCATAAGGTCTTTACGTCCGACGAGGTCGAACCGCTCTGATACCAAAATGTAACACCCTAGTATTTCTAAACAATAGAAATACCAAAACATACATATTAGCTTACATCAGTATAAATTTCCTTACTTAGATATGAATCTCTACAAGGAAATCGGAAACCAATAAATAACTTAAACAAATTTAAGTCATAAACTAATACAAAAGTAACAAGGAAAACATAAAGACATGTAAGGAAGACTAAATATTCAATCTTCTCGTCTCGAGCATGCCACCTACTCGTGCCATACAACCTTCTTCTTCCCCTCGTTAATCAAAAGCAACAACATTTGTAGGGTGAGATAACAAATCTCAAAGTGAGTCTTACCGTGACCCTCACCTATCACTCGGTCTATTTATAAAACATTTGTTTACTTCGTGATTTAATTAGTAAACCACGCACAATACCGATCGCACACACACGATTAAGGTAAATACAAATCGCACACACAGTCTTGATCGTCAAATGCACACACAATTGCATTCATAACGCCCAACAATTGCACAATAGCGGTGAACCCTATCATCGAGAGCAAATCGCTGCTATGTACAATAATTCATCTCGAGCATAACACCGATCGCACATCTCGCTAATCCCGGTGAACCCTATCGGGCTGAAGGCCTAGGTTTAGGGGCTCATGACTTCCCCGCCTAGTATGTCATGAGCTCGGGTCGTCACCACCCGCCTCGAATCCTAATTCCGATATTGATCATATACCAAATATCCTCTAATCACAGACACCCGCATTGGGCCGTCTCATATACACGATATAATATATATATACCGGATTAAGTCTCACACCATAATATGTTGCAATAACATATTATTATCCACATAAATTCTTAAAAAATCCGTTTAGTCAACATTTAAGTTGTAAGCCATTTGGTTCCCACACGTACTCTATATTTTACGGTTTTTCGAAATACTCATAACATTAATCGTTATTTCAAAACCACTTTGAATTTGTATAAAAATTTCCAACGAAAATTCGGCAGAGTTTCCTCTGTAATACGGACATCCCAAAAATAATAATCACCTGAAAAACCAGTCCAGACATCAATTTGTTCAAAAATCATTAATTTTACACATATACAAAAATTTACGGTTTTTCCAATAGCTTTGAAAATTCAACCGAATCACACCAACGACTTTAAAACACATCCCAACAAACAGTATCCCACATAAATTCTCAGGGTGGTTAGGAAAAGGATTTAGAAGAAGTTTGAAGCCGAACGGAGCGTCGAAACGAAACATTGGATATTGGGAACATAGGAACTTCTCGACTTAATGCCCAATTCCGTTCCGTTTCGTTCTCCGATCGATCCCAAACTGTATTTCAATCCTAAACAACCACGCATGACCATACACACAAATATTCCAGCCTGCATAATACAATTCAACAATCAAAATCATATTGTTTCGTTCTATGTTTCAAAAACACATAATCTCGTAAAATACTGCTTTTGACTCTAAAATTCTCGAAACTCCGAATTTTGAAAAATCATTCGAACATAACTCAAAACGATATTTAAATTCCCTAAGCGAGTAAAACTCACCTCGTGTGATGAAAATCACACAAAACCGAAACTCTCCGGCTCACGATTTGAAACTTCACGTACACGCTCGAATCCGCTCCAAACCCGAACCAAACCTCCAATACTCTCTCCCACCGACCCACGTCAAACCAACAGCAACGGGGTTGAGTTTTCGTGCTTCAACTTCCATTTCTCTCCACTTTAAGCCATATGGTTCAACAATGGTGAAAAGAGATTGAGAAGAAATTAGGAGTGAAATTGGTATCAATAGATAGAGGAAGAAAAATGGAAGAAAATGAGACGAAGATCACTTACAACCGCTGAGAATCCGCGGAGATCTTCCTTCCTTCTCCTTCTCTTCCTCACGCCCCTTTCTCCTTCTCTCTCTCGTGTTCTCTGTTCCTTTCTCTTTTACTATTCCTCCCTTTTCTCTTTCTTTCCCTTTTATTCTTTCTTTTCTATTTTCTATTCTTTCACTATTCCCTTCTTTCTTTATTTATCTCTTTGCCGTGTATCACTCCCTCTCTCATTACTTTTCTTTTCTTAATTTTATCACAAGTGTGGAATGAGAGAGTATTTTGGATACTTTTTGTGTACTAGAGATCATTTAACGGAAATGGTATAAATCCTAAAATACCCTTAGAGTACTAATTTCCACTCAGTTATGTATTTAAATTATTTACTCTAGCAATTATAAATTGCTTTCGTAACATCCTCATATCCGTGACTTGATTTATTACCTATTCGAGTAATAAATCATTCGTTAAATTTCTTAATTTGAAATTAACGAAATTGGGGATGTTACACTTCACAATATAGTATTTAACACCTTTTTAATATTTTAAATAAATAGAATAATTTAACATATTTTTAATGTTTATAATTTTATTTAAATAATATATTAATTTGAATTTTAAAATTATATTTAGGGAGTCAGTAAAAAATGAATTGAAAATATATTGTGATATTTAATAATTATTGGGAAAGTGAGATTCATTTTAAATATTGGATGTCATATTGGTTGAGTGGACATTAATTAAGTAAAATAGGAATATTGAGATATAAGTTGGAAATTAAATGAAGATGATGTGGAGCATCCTAGAGCTTGGAAAAAAGCTTCCTTTAGATATTTATATAGATATAGATATAGATATAGATATATATATATATATATATATATATATATATATATATATATATATATTGATTACATATTTTTTTGACACATTGATTACATATTATTAGTTGTCGAACGTTAATATCTAAATCTATATTAACATATTTATTTAAAGGGTTTTTTTCCACCCCCTCCTTATACCCCATATTGATTTTTTCCCAAAAATACCACTTAATTATTTAAAAAAAATCTAAAAAAAATCTGGAATTAAAGGCATTTCCGAATTGATTTTTCAAGGATTTCGGAATTACGTGAAAATTTCCATAAATAAGGGGTATATTACATCACAGAGAGGGAATTACGTGAAAATTTCCGAATTATTGTGAAAATTCCCCTTATTTCAAGAAATAAGGGGAATTACGTGGAAATTTCCGAAAATTTCCGGGAATGCATTCAACGCACCTGATAACCAACACCAGCAGCAACTACGGAAACATCTTCAATTTGGTATTTCCGAAATCCGGATTTATCTCAGAGGGATGTTTCCGAAAAACACAAAAATAGTTACGTTTTTGTCTTTTAGTAAGGGCAAAAGCGCGATTTAGGTCAAATGGGGGTAAGGAAGCCAAAGTGGGGGGTACAAAAGTCAAAACCCGGGAAAAAAACCCTTATTTAAATAGTAAAAGTAAAATTATGAAGTAAATATAATTTATTATTTTTCACTATGTAGCTACTTTTATTGTACTGCTTAAAAAGATGCATTTTCTTGTAATCTGTATTAGATTTAGAAATGACGTTAGGGTGGGACCCGGATAGGCACGCTTGTCCTATTCCCCGATTCCCCCACAGGGAATTAACACGTCCCTTCCTTGTCACCAAAGATTCCCGTAGGCGTTGCGGATAAGGGTGAGCAAAGGACGGGTTGGGGCGGGGTTTTACTTGTCCCTTACCCGGCCCTAAATTTTTATAGGGTCATTTTTAGACCCTAACCCTTCCTTAGACCGAACAAACCCGATGTTCTTAGGTCAAAGTAAAACCGGGTTTATTTAGGACGAGATCGGGTTGACCCGAAGGACAATTGAAGTAAAATTATAAAGTTGAATTTTTTAGTATTTTATCATGTAATTAAAACTCAAAATATGACTTTTACAATAATACATTACAACAATGTTTCTACCTAGACTAACATAGATTTCAAATTGAATATTTTATTTATAAAAATCTCATTACCAATGTAATAGTGTTAAAAATTAGGTGTTGAGTGAGTAAGGGGCGGGTTATACCTAACCCAACCTGCTCCTAATTTTTGGTCGGGCCAATTCTTTAGACCCTAACCCATCCTCGGATCTCAAACAAACCCGATACTTTGCGGGTTAAAAGGGACAAAGACGGGACAGGTCTTAGGGTTGGGACGGGTCTTGCTCACCCCTAGTTGCGGAGACCCTAAAAATTCATTAGAATTTATCAAAAACATAAATTAGGGTCTAATAAAATTGAAAACAATATAAAAGTGTGACTAAAAAAATAAATTAATATTTCAACATAACAACATAAAAATTATTTATAAAAATATAAACCGTCATTTATTTATAACAAAACCAGTCTATTTAATAAAATGATAACCAGATTTGTAAAGTAAATATAATAGAAAGTCATTTATTTATAACTCCCGATGTTGGAATTTCAAATGGGTGAAAGAGGTAAATGTATCTGGACATATTTTTGTGTTATACCATTAAATGAGAATAATACCATATTTTTGTGTTATACCATTAAATGAAAATGTATCCGTTTTTTAATACCATGTTATAATTATTTGATAAAAAACCATATTATAATTATAATAATATTAATTGAAAATTATTTCAAAAAATATATTAATTGCAAATGAGAAAAGAGGAAAATGTCATTTTGAATTTGAACAAAGAATGAGAATAGGTACACATTCTCTATTTAATAAGGAGGATTTAGTGGATACGTTTATGAAAAGTTTAATCCACCTCATAAATTTGGTTGTTTATTTGAATAGGTGTCGAGTAATTATGACTATTTTTTTTTTTTTTTTTAAGTTATGCGTTTTTTTAATTTGTGATGGAAATAATGTTGTTGTTGTGTTGGCATTGAGATGAGTACATGTGTGATTATTTAATCCTAAGTGGACCAATCAGGTTTTGTTTATAGGCTTAGTCATTATAGAGTGTATTCGTGAATGTATTATATATAAATATATAAATATAAATATAGATATAGATTAGATGCACCTATATATATATATGCGTCACGCAGTCCTATGCGGAATAATTCATAGTGATTGGAAAAGGGAATGCCATTAATATATTAGTGGCATTCCTTTTTTAAGATTATTAGGCATGTATTGTATATGAGGAAATGATCTTCAAAAAAGGAATGCTATTATTTATAATAAATAAGATATCTTTTTTAGTATAGCATGGAAAAATTTCAAATTTTTTTTTTGACGCAAATGAAAAAATTTCAAATTGGTCAGATGATCTTCATACCATTAGTTGGGATAAACCGTAAAATTGGTCAAATGTTAATTAAGCTAGAAAAAATTCTTATCATCTCATTTAAATGCTCTTAGATAGTCAATTATATGTATTTAATATGCAATATGCAAGTAATATATAGCATACAATCCTATATGCTGAACCTTCTATGGCTATTATAGATTATAGATAACATAGAGCCTGTTTGTAAATCCCTTCATAGTGTATTCGAAATCCCTTCGTGAGAAATGGTTCAAAGGCCAACTGGTTTGAGTCCAAAATCTGGTTTAAAACCTGGTTCACTACAATTAAACCAGTTTATTGCAAGAATCAGTTATAAACGGTACCTGAACCGGTTTATTACTTCACGTGTTTCTAATCGTGAACGTTTCCTGCGCAGCTTTTAATAAAGTCTATAACCCTTATCGATTATATTTGTGTCTTTTTTTGTCTAATAAAAAGGCAAACTAGATGATGAAAAAGGAAGAGCAATAATGTTAAATAGGGTGAACTTGTTATTAGGAAAGAAACCATCGAGATGATATTAGAAACTTTTTGACCAAAACTATTAAAATTATGGGCTTAGGCCCTCTCTCAACTACAAAAACAAAAGAAGCTATTAAAATTTCTAACATCGTAAATGTATGATCATATCAGTACCTCAACATTATTTAGTTCTTGAATAATTCTGCCAACTAACCCTTTTTTCCCAAACGAAATTGTTCCAACTATGATAGAGACCATCTGGTTGTACCAACCAATAAACTTTATGGCCCTTGTCAGATCGGGGATCAAATGCATTGAAAGTCGCTTTTTTAAATAATTTCCATTGTGCATCACAAGACTCTACCTCATTAACCCTTACAAGCCATTTATGCGCTTTTCTTTTTGATAATAGTTCAATGGCTCCCCCTTGTCGACAAAAGAAGAACATCAGGCCATCTACTGCCGGTACAACTTCGATACTAATTTCAGTTTTAGGATTAACATTGATGTTACTAATGGTTTTGTTGTCATTGGACTTGGTATCTGTTGAAGAAATACAGAGAGCATTTACAAGTGTAAGAAAAATAAGGACATAGCATGAGTTTAGCATTTTGAAGTTACAAAGTGAAACGACTTCCAAAATTGATTTGAACATGTACAATGAGGCAATTGCAAAATCACAAATATATATAATCAAAATTGATCGAAATTTAACGAATGTAATTAAGAGCAACCATTTATTTAAAATTTTCCATTTATTTGTATTATGAATCGTTTCATTATATTAAAGATGAGGATTTGTTTTGAAAATTTTCATTTAATTTTATTCAGAAAGTTTTTCTTTGTAATAAAGATGAGGTTTTATTTGGTCAATTTAAAGTTAGTAACAACGTTATACAATGAAGTTTTTCTTTGTAGTATAATTTATTCCCCTTTATTGGATAAACTTGAAATTAGTAGTCATTTAATATTAAGGGTCAAAATAATCAAACTGTTAGAATTTATTAAAATTTTTTTATTTTATGATTTTTTCCCTAATATCTAATAAACTATTATTTTAGATTGTTTTGCATGTTAAATTATATATTAACAGAGACTCTTTTCTATAGACAGGAACCTAAGACTAGTGGATGAGTAATGACTGTATGCTTATAGCGTGATTAATTCAGTGATGTTTCTCCAAGGTTCAAAGTGTGAAAACATAATGAACTGTACTGGCTGCATATCTCGGTCAAGCTGAGGGACGAGATGCTCTCCAAGCTGACAAGCTAGCTAGCTCCCTCCAAGCCCTTGTTCAAGATCCTTCTCGTAAAGGGGTCCACCTGGAATGCGCTGGGCTGTAACGAGGTGACCTGTCCCTGAGATGACGGTCTTGGTGGGCACATCGCTCGTGGATCTCCTTGACCTAGAACGGTGGCGGTGGTGCCTTTGAGATCTATCACGGCTTCGGGATCGATAAAGGGAATTGGATGATGCCAGCGAAGAACTTCTATCAAAAGACTCATCGGGCCAGTAAGTGTTGCCAAGAGTGGTCGGGGAGAGCTTGTAGGAGTGGGCGACCTCCGACCACTGTGGCGGTGTGGAGGGAATCGATAATATGCTCTCCTTCGAGGTGGAGACCTGTGGTGGAGTCTCCTTTGGGATGGAGAGCGGTAGCTCCTCGAGCCTACCGTCTTGGCGGAGGCGTCTTTTCAAGGGATGACGCAACTCGGGAGGACATTTGATCGTGCGAATACCCTCCCCCGCCGAGTGAAGTTTTCTTCTTCTTTGAGCCACTTTGCACGGGGTGGTCGTTCAAGAGGCTCGGGATCTATTGGACTGCTGGTAGGAACTGGAACTTCACCATATCACGACATGATTCGGTGGGTAGTAGGCGGGGCTGCAGGTGTGCGACTGCATTCGCCCTCGTGGGCGAGAGCCAACCGGGCGCGGAACTTGTTTAGGCTAATGAGCCGAATATCATCGGTGAGTGAGAGTGTAACCGCCACGCCTCAAAAACTCAGGGGGTGGAGGTTGAGCAACAACGGTTCTTTGAACACGAGAATTGACATTGGGTTCCATGAGGAACCAGGAGCGAGCTTTACGTAAAGGAACGAGGTAGGAGACATGTTACTCCCATTGTGGTCGCCAATGTTCTTTACCTTACCTCGTCTTTTCGGTCGATCCCGAACTACGGTTGGTAGTGCTCTGAGCGGTCGATCTCTGTATGTTTGAAAGAGTACCTGCAAAGACACTCTGACGCTCAAGTCAGTAGAGAATCGTGGAGGTTGCAAGGTCAAGGAAAACGTACCTTATGTGGTTTTGGGAGCCACTATTTATAGAGTTCGTGTGTTGGCTTTGAGCCATCAGATCGTTCGGGAGGATACGAGCCGTCAAGGCTTAATGGATCGGATATTGGATGTGGATCCCAGGAGATGGGCTAATCTGAGCCCAAATTGTGCATGGACCTCAAGGTCCAATGTGAAGCACCCGTGGCCAATTTGCTAAGGGGGCCTCGTGGCTCGATCGAATAAAGAATCGCTCACAACCTGACCGACGGCCCGGTATCTAGAAGGCTCGGCCAGACATACTGCACTCAAAGGAAGAAGAACACAGCAGGAGCTTTTCCGCGGTCAGCCCACACATTCCTCGGGCGGTCCGCCTACATTATTCATTCGGTCGACTCTTACAACTAACCGATCATCGGTTCGGCCAATCCATAACCGCAGACAAGCATTAATGGGAATTCTTGTAACTGCTTCTTAGGTCTTGTAATTGCCACAACGACCATTATGCGTAATAAATACTAATAATCACAATTGTACTATATATTGTGTTGGAGAGCTGTTGAAATGTATATATGTGTGATTTATTTCAAAACTTTGTATACATTAATGTGGAGCATGTTTGGGAACATTTCGGGCATGATAATAAGCAACATTAATTATTGTTTTAGTTATATAGTTCATGAAAATTGTAAAATATTTTGTTTTTATTAATTTTCAAGTTATTAAAAAAATTGAAAAAAAATTATGCAAATAAATTTTACAATTTTTATAATTTAATTTTAATATTTCATAAATAAGATAAGTATAATTTAATAAATTAATTATTACCGAAGTGAAATGATATAGAATTATAGTGGGACCTATTTAGTAAACTTTTTGGGGTACTGAGTTGGAGAGGTTGAGTTCTTAAAAGGAACAAATATTAATAAAATATAAATGAGTGATGTGTACACGTAGGTCTCACTTAAGGAATAAAAAGAGGAGTACTTCATTGTGGATGCTTTCAGAGGCTAATGAAGGGACGAACATTCTCTGGATTCAGAGATCTTACTTATTCTTATCCGATCCTCTCATATCTGATTATACTTGTCTCCTTCCTAGCTCCTTCCCCAAGGAAATATATAGTTGGGAACAGTAACTATACAAAAGAATATTTTGTTGAAGCCTAAAGCGAGGATCTTCCGTCTTGTGTTTGGGACCGTCATGGCTAGCATCCTTATGTCTCATCAGTTGGACTATATAGCGCAAGTGTTGAGACATAAGGATATTGGTTTGAATGCTTGTGGGAGGACAATTGAATGCCTAGGGCTAATTTGGTAAACTAACTCACAATTTCTCTTTCCAATACAAAATTAACTATTTTTCTTAATATGTGTAAAATGATCCAAAACGACATATAATATGCGACAGAGGGAGTATAAGTTATAATTGTGGGAATAAAATATAAATAAGATAAATTTATGAGCTTATAAATGGATTATCATACCAATAGCATCAAATTATTTTATCCTTTTTTTTGTTACAATAGAGTTTAGGGTGATTGGATGACGCACTAGTCTAAGGCAGCGAACAGCTTCAGGTTCTTTGAGCAATTAATTTACCTCACCTTAAAAAGATTAGTGGGAAGTTGAACCGGGAACCTATGAGATACAACTCCACTAGACCAAACCTTTAGGGGGGGGGAGTTTGCCAACTAGCTCTTTTTTCCCAAAAAAAATTATCCCAACTATGAAAGAAACCATCTAGCTGCACCAGCCAATGAACAACATGGCCTTTGTCAGATTGGGGATCAAATGCTTTGAAAACTGCATTTGAAAATCTCCAACGCACTTCACAAATCTCTACTTTATTAACAGGAACAAGAAACTTATGAACTTTTCCCGATAATATCGCAAAGTGACCCCTTCACCACAAGAAAAGTACACTCGACCAATTCTGAAGGTAACACTTGGAAGCTAATTTCAATTTGTAGGATTAGGAGTTATGTCACTTATGGTTTGGTTGTCATGAAACTTGGCATTTGTTGTAGAAATACAGAAAAACATTTAAAAGACAAAGGAAGAGGACAACATAGCATGAGTTTAGCATTTTAAAGTTATGAAATGAAACGACTTTCGAAGTTGATTGAAACATTTACAATGAGGCAATTGCAAAACCACAAATATATATAGTATCAAAATCTCAGCTTTAATGAATATCAATAAAAAATCACAATTTAATGAATACAATTAATAACAACCATTTATATTAAATTTCATGTAAGTGATTTTATCAAGCGTTTCCTTATATTAAAGATGGGGATTTGTTATTTTCATTTCATTTTACTCATAAAGTTATTCTTTGTAATAAAGATGAGGTTTTATTTAGTCAACTTAAAATTAGTGACACCGTTATAAAATGAAGTTTTACTTTGTAATAAAGTTTTGTTGTTTTGGGTAAATCAATGTGTCCTCAACGCCACCGTGGAGACTAATCTTTCAAGCTATCGGAGATCAATTTAAGAGGTTGATGTCTCCAAACAAATGTTTTTCTATATGCACAAGGCAGAGATCGAACTCATGACCAAAGGTTAAGGGACCCAATTAAGTTTTATTTTTCATCACAAGAAAAAAATACATTTCGTCCCCTTTATTTGATAAACTTGAAATTAGTAGTTATACCGGCCGGGGTGTGCGAAAATGTGGACTTGAAGCCCCAAAGATCGAGGAGAGTCCCCACTAGCCTAGGAAATGTGCCTAAGGAGCGTAATGGACACTAGGAGACACAGATTGTACTAAAGGAGGCGCTCATATTGTATGCGTCTGTATATAGACCATGCATAGGCAAGAATGTGTCCGACTAGAAGAGAAAAGAGAAAAATGTTTGATAAGTGGCAGCGAATCTTTGGGTCGTACAGAAGTAGTGGCCATCCCACGACCTTAGTGGCAGACATGGGCAACGATACGCTGTATTATAGAACAATATAAGCCCCTTTTTAGTAAAAATAGTCATGCTACTGTTGTACTAAAGATATTTTGATCATTATATATGGGAGGTCTCTATTTTTTTTAGACAAAAGGAAGGGTTATGGATCCTCCTTAAAACCTTCTGATGAAAATTCCTCCTTAGGGAAAAAACATCAGCAAGGAAAGAGTACTCCCCTAAATTTTATTGATAAAAAAGAGAAAAATAACAGGAAACATGGGGGGATTAGACCAAAACCCATGAGAAAAAACAACAAAACAACTAAGAAAAAATAGAAGCAAATCCCTCGAAGGGTGCAAAAGCATCATTATAAATGACTCTCATCTCAACCAGGTCGGCACCAGAGCCACTAACAATCATCTGCAATACACCAAGAATAGGTGAACCCAGCCCATCAAGGGACAGAGGGACTAGCAAAACTTGTAGTTAGGTCAACCTAACCTATTTCTGTAAAAGTCCTCCGCAATGAAGCTCGGGATAAGATTCCACCAGGTAAAGCCACTTGAGTTAGTTCCATGACCTGCAAGCTTATCGGCACAAGCATTACCTTCTCTCAGTAAATGTGGGTGTAAACGAAATTCATTTGTCTAGTCAAAGATAAAAAATTGTTCCATCAGTTGCGGAGTTTCCAAGGAACAACATTACAGCTCTTAATTAAAGTCTGAGACAACTAACTGAGAATCACATTCTAACCATAAACACATCCAACCTTTATCAAAAGCAATCGCCAACATAGCTCCAATAAGCTCAAGCATGCAAGGCATAATCATTACCTATATCGAAGTAGAAAAACACCCAAGGACAAAGCAGACTGTCTCTCTAAAAATACTCCCACAAGCGGTTGGACTAGGGCTCCCTTTAGCGACTCCATCCAGTATTGCACTTAACCATGTAGGGAGCATGACGGGTCCAAATAACCTCTTTGATGGTCGAGAGAATTTTTGTAATTACCATTGACATTAAAGGCCTTTATAATCATAAATTCAGCAGAAGAGAAGACATTGTAGATTTAGAGGCATTTCTGCTAACGTTACATTGGAAATAATTAGATTGATAGAAGTATATAAGGAGATCACATGATTATTAAATCTAGCATGGTTCCCGCAATACCAAATCACCCAAAAATGTTTACAATAGCAAACGTAGACTATGTCACTCAATTGAGGACTCCAACCATGGGAAGTCAAAGATAAAATGCTCGGAAGGAGACGTGTCAATATTGAGGCTTAGGATTACTCCTAGCCAATTCCAAATGTGTTTGGCAAAAGGGAAGGCCAGGGGAAAGGTGATGAGAAGTCTCTCGAATCACTACCACGAGATCTTTATAAAACGAAACCACCGTGCAACCTCTATTCCACGCTTGGTCGTCTCATTGGTATCTTATTATAAATAGCCTCCAAAGAATAAAAGATTTTGAGGCGGAATAAAATTCTTCAAAACTGCTTTTAGTCCAAGAGACAACCTCGCCCAATCAAGGCGTGAAAAAGGAAAGAATCCTTGAAAGTCAAATCTCTTGAATTAGAGCAACCCACATCAATTTATCAGGCACAGGGATGTTGGGGATAACAATTTTCTGAATTTCAAGGTAAATTTGGGGTAAATGATTTACAAAATCAGAAGGGATAGACCATCTACTGTTTACAATAAAATCACTAACAGTAGCTTTGAGATCACTGTGCACATTAGTAGGTATACCAATAAGATCCACGATAGGCTTAGAGAGCCAAGAGTCCGTCCAAAAATTAATATTAACACCATTCCCAAGCTTCCAAGTTTAGTGCTCGAGAATAACAGAAAGACAAGACTTAAATCCAAACCATATAGAAGAAGAGACGTGATAGTTCATCGGCTTATAATTTTTATAGACTCGGGCTTTCAAAAGCAAAGCCCATTGTAAATTGGTAGAGATGAAACTCCACCCAAGCTTTAACATACCATCTCTATTAATTGTTTTGATAGATCTAAGACCCAGACCACCCTCTTTAAAAGGTTTGCACACTGTATGCCAAGCAACAGTAACAATTCTCCTAGTAGTAACATCTCCAGACTACACAAAATTTCTAATCCAATTGTCCACAGTACTAAGGAGATTTGCAGGCCAGGCATAAATGCGAAAGTTGTATACCAACATGCTCAGAATGACAGAATTTACTAACTGAACTCTGCCCATAATGGATAATAACAAACCTTTCCAGGAGGATAATTTAGCGTTAATCCTATCCGCAATAGGCATCAAATGCATTCTCAGAGGCTTTCCTACGAATAAAGGGACACCAAGGTAAGTAAATGGGAGAGATCCTTTAGAGAATCCGAGCAAAGCAGAGATGGCATTGACACGAGAGGAAGAGATGCTGCCAGTGAAAAATTTAGACTTGTCTTTACGAATAACCTGGCTTGAAACTTGTTCATAAGAGGAAAAGAGTTTCATCAGACTAGAAATACTCTTTTTAGAAGCTCTACAGAAGATCATTATATCATTAGCATATAACACATGACTTGGCATACGGCAACCTCGCGGGCCAACCATGAGTTGCAGCTTACCATCTGCCACAAGTTGGAAAATTCCACGACTTAGAACATCTTCCGCCAAGCAGAAAAGAAGAGGGGACAGAGGGTCTCCTTGTCTGACCCCTCTTTTGCAACCAAAGAAACCAACAGCAGAGCCATTAACAAAGAAGGAGAGCTTTGCAGAGTGAAAAATAGTATTAATCCAGGAACAAAACTCCTCATTAAAGCCAAAAGCAGCCAGAATTTGAAGTAAGAATTTGCAATCTATAGTATAAAACACTTTTTTAATGTCAATTTTTAAGGCTAATTGACTCTCCAAAAGACATTTTCTCAAGCAAATTGATAGTTTCGAGGTCGTGCGAGATGCAATCGAGAGATGTTTCTACCTTTCACAAATCCCCGTTGATTATCCGAAATAATGGTGGAAGCGACAAGAGCAAGTCTCATCAACTATAACTTTAGTAATAATTTTAAATTTAAAATTAGCTAGAGCTATAGGTCTATTACTTAGAACAAGAGTTTTTCAACCCTTCTCAGAACTCTCTAAAGATCATAAAATGTTTTTGAAACTCTTAAAAAGTAGTTTATAAACTAGACACATCATCTACAGCAAATCTCTACCTGGAACAATTGTGAAACAACTGTGAGAAGAGTGAAAGAGATACTAACTGGATCCTTCTCGGTTCTATATAATTGTGAAGACAGTTCAATCACCCTTCTAGGCTCATCGACTTAACTAATAAGAATTGTTTCGGATAACCTATTTCACTCACTCACTTGATTCTCAACCAACACTTGTGAGTCAAAGTTCTTGTATTTCAGGACAATTTTAAAAGGGTCACAATTCCAAAACCCCCTTCCTTGTGACACTGGTGACTTCAGATACAACAGTAAACGTAAGCACAGGAAGGGTTTTGAAGTGATGTGGTACTTCAATGGTGTAAAGCACAAGAGTGAATGAAATTTCTGGTAAGGAATAAGGTGGAGTTCGCTTGAAAGAGAAAGAAAGCTCAAGTGCAAGATTTCAGAAAAAGAAGTCAAGTGAAGAGGAAGAGTCTACTTATAGACCTAATGTACCCATTAAAATAAAAGAATAAAGAGCAATTATGGCAGTTGCCCTTGGGGATCGTGTAGCAGTTACCAATGCCAAAATGTGGCCATTAATACGACGGCACGCACTCAAGTGTCAGCGCAGAGAGAAGGTAAACGTCTTTTCAAAGCTGAAAAGTGATGTTACTAACGTTATATTATCTGACACAAGGTTGTCGAAGAGAATTCAAAAAACGTCATTTTCTACCTTCACCCATACCTCAGTAGAAAAAGACATTTTTGGGGGGCAATTTGTTAGCTTTGTATTTTCGATAAAGCTAAATAAATGCAGTCAACGATGTTTGACCTTTTCCTTTGAAGAAAGCAGTTTGAGCCTTCGACACTAAGAGGGTATGTCAAAGGTGTTTTTCGATCACTGAAGGGATTTAACAGGTTTGAAAGCTTGAAAGATACATTTCGACGAGAAGACGAAAGCGAAGAATGGTGGCAAGCTTAAGCTTGGAAGATGACGTCGAAGGAAGCAGTTTCAATGCTGTCGAAGACCTTCGTGATCAAGTTGTCGAGAGTTTAGCAATTCTTAGATTAAATTTCAAATGTATTAACCGTTGTAGACAATTTTTCTCTCTCTTCTTAGTATATATAGTTTTTCCTGAGAAGGAAAACGGCTCACAATCCCAACATACACATTCTTACGCTCAAAATTCCAAGCGATAGAGAAAACTGAGCAACAGAAGCAAATGTATGGATCTGTGCACCACCCTTTTACATTTTTATGCAATTTGAGTTTATTTCTTTAAACATTTCTTTATCTTTCGTTTATCTTTAAGAATTCATTGGCTTTCGAGGCAATTCAACAGTTTCTTTTTCTTCGAAATTACTGAGGGGTGCACACAAACACTGGCGAACAGGTTGAAGTTTGGGTATATCCAAATACCTACTACATCAACTCCATGGAACTTTGGTGGGTTTCTCTAGCGAACAGGTTGAAGTTTGGGGTTACATTGACCTCCGAACAACTTTTCGTGAGAACCCACAATAAAAACCATTCGGCTTAATTATCTAGGGGTGTACACAAACACTCCCTAAAATGCATCATCAAAAGGCCAACATTTACCTATCTCGAGGTTGTTGTGTCCTATTCTCACCTTTGTGTTAAGAATTGAAACAAGGTCGGAATTATTTTAAGAAAACAACTAGTCGCTCTAAGGTCTTGCACGGCTAATTTTAAGAAGAAAAACAAAAGCTAGGTAAACGACCAATTTCAGCGGAACTTTAACCTCTTGAAAGGAAAGTCAAGGAGTTCGGAACTCATCCTCAAGGAGAACAAAAGCTAGAATGGCGCGCAATGGATTTAGGAGATCTAGAAATTTTCAAACTGAATTTAGGCAGAACAACAGAATGAAGTTAGCGATAGGAAGGATGGCGCAAATTGAAGCCTTTTAATTAGAAATTGGTCGTTGGTTACAATACTAACTCAAAAGCTAATTTTGTTTCTGAATCCTTTTGAGCTGGTTTGGTTTTTTTTTATCCGTGTTTTTGTTCTTTTTTTTTTCGTTTGGTTGTTATTCTCTCTTACCTTGGGTTTTGGTGTAGTCCCCCCTTATTTTTTTTGTCTTCGTTTTTTTTTCATAGATTCAATTTTCTTTGATTAAAAAACAATAAGTAATTGATGCCGATTAACTAGGTTATTTTCTCGGATAAGTTAATTCTTTGGATAAGATTGTGATTTTAATTAAAAGGCAATCAACCAAAAAATTATGAATAAGTTGATTGCTGAGTACACAGGTCACTCTCTTGATGAAAAGGAAAATTTCTGCGTCACTCTTGTCATTGTAAGAAACTCTAAGTGGACCAAGGCAAAGCCGAATAGTTGTTTGAAACCCTTGGAACTAATGCAAGAGAGAGCACAAACTCTAAGTGGACCAAGGAAGGTTGGCTCACAAGGTCGTGGGTTCAACTCCCGCCACACGCGTGAGAGGGCTCTCTTTGGTGGGTGATCTGTAAAATCTTTTGTAGCGCTCAAAGAGCCTCGAGGCTCTTTCTCGACCTTGAGTGAGCCCCTGAGCCCAACTCACCTAAACTTTCTAATCTCAAAAAAAAAAAAAAAGAGCACAAACACTTAAGCATTCAAGTTGTGTAAAGTATGAGGACAAAGTCTTGAGAATAATGATTATTGAGTTAAGTTTTAATAAATTAGAGCTGCTAGTTATGTTGTTGTGTTGCTCTCTAGCGTTCACTACTCGGGGACAAAAAGTGGTTTAAGTTTAGGCTTGAGATAACTTTTAAAAATAAGAGTTATTTTTGACTAACATAAAATTAAGCTTCTTGAAGAGTAAATAGTGTAATAATATTTGATTTATGTCATTATATATGTCAACTCACTACTAGAATTTTCGTTATTTCCTGTGGAAATTCCTGCGGATTTTTATTAAAAATTCGCAGAAACGGATTTCCTTCGGAATTTTAAGCGAATTCTGGTTCCCAGTTATTTTGTTCGTGGATAATTGTTTCCTGCGGATATTTAAATCGGCAGGAAAGTTCCGCAGGAAATTCTTCAGGAAAGTCTGCAGGAAGTCCGCACAAAATTCCACAGGAAATATCCGCAGCAAATTCCGCCGGAAATTCAAATATCTGCAGGAAAATCCGCAGGAAATCGTGAAATTTTTTTATTCTCAAATTCGCAAGTAATGTTTGTATAGCACTGAAAAGAAGTAAAAAAAAAAGTACAGAGAATGCCAAAATCTACTAGAAGTTAGTTCTTTTTATGGTATAGTTAAAGCATCCTAATGTTACTAGCAAATGAGAAATCTTTACATTGTAAGAGACAGAAAATTGTGAAGTACATGTCATTTTAGTTTTGAATTCCAAACTTATCCTCATCAACACAATTTTGTGACCATCATAGTGATGCTCTTGCAGCTAAAGGTGCTCCTGGTAATTTCTTCTTGTTTAGAGAAACAAACATATTTGACATTTGTGAATGGCTCCTGGAAAATAATAATGCCTATATTCAGGATCACTTACACTCAAATGCTCGTTTATTACTAAATACAACAGTAACATTTCATTGATTAAAAAAGTACAAGATTTGGCATAAAATGATAAACGAAATGAACTCAGAAATTGCAGTACCTGTAGAGCTGAGAAAAGATTTGGAATATAAGATGACCACTCAAAAAGTTCATCATCACAATTTCTACAGATTGCTTCATCTGTGAAAGATTTGGCATATAAGATGAACTCGGAAATGCTTTAATGATCCTATTGTTTGCCACCTTTTAATCTTGTTATTATGAATTCATCCTTGACAGCAACCAAATCTTCTTTAACAGCATGTGCAACCTCCTCTGAGACATGCCCCAAATCACTGAAAATTTGGAATCTGATGGGTTAGTAAAAGGAAATGCAAAGATTCAATAACCAAAATTGCCCCAACACAAACCTGAAAGAGCGGCACCATGTTTGACATGTGATAAACAACCCATTCTGTCATCTTTTTCTTCTGCGTAATTGATGGGGAAAGCAAGTGGTGAAAATAGTGTTATGTTAACATTGAAAGAAACAGACCAAACACAGTAACGTAAGAGTACTAACTCCAAAAACAGCATAAGCCACAGTGTCGACATCGTAAGTTGGTATAGGCTGGGAGGGTTTCCGAGGGAATTATGCATGGTATATGCCTTTGTGCGGATCTCTTCTTTTTCAAATTCTTAATTGGCTGCATAGATTTCTTAGAATCTGACATCTACATTTAAATATAACAAAGCATCATATTCTACTCATAATAACAGGTAACTAAAGATCATACCTTTCAGCTGTGTATATTGAGTAACCTGTTTCTTCACTGTAGAGAACCCCATCACACGAATATCCTCAGATTCAGATCACAACATAGACATGATTAACATGCAGGAGGATTGCATACAAGAAGGATAAATAAGATCAGAATCTAATAACTGAAGCATATCTACTTCCATCACTGGCACTAATCTAATAACTGAAGCATAAATGATCATAAGATATAATCTAATAAATGAAGCATATCTACTTGCAGCGTGCAGTTTGGTGATAATAATAAAGAAACATATGATAATCATAAAAGAGATAACAGCAGAGGTGAAGTTGGAAATGTGTCAAACCCCTCTGACAGGCATACCCTTTTGGCATTCAGGTTGTTCAGCCAAATAAGAGTCTCCTGTAGATTTTGTGTACGCATACGCAGTAATATACTCCACCAAAATCCAGAATCAACAGGAGCAACCCTGCCTATTTGTTAGAGTAGTAGAATACTTTCAACTCAATGTAATTCATATATGTGTAAATACACTTAGTTCATTAGCAATTATGTTCACCCGCAACAGCAAGTTTGCTTAGACTGTTACCTACTAGTGCAGGTCATCTCCTGTAACGCTAAGTGCACCATATAAGGGACTCCTACTGTACTATTCATTCACAGGAAATACAATCAGATTTACAAATGCTTCTCTCCCACTCTCAGTCTATCTAGAATCTCAACACTATTGCATGCACTTTCACCAAAATTCCACAAAAACTCCACTGATGCTATAAACTTAGATTACTAGAAAACAGAAAATCAAATCATAACTTCTATTGACTGACTAACCACACCAACAAAATCATATTCACAAAGAAGACATTGGTCATTAAAATCATATTCATAGATTGTTGGAAAAGATCAATAGAAAGAAATGGTAGGATGAGGAAAAGAAAGAAGGTTAGTAGCAGTACCTCAGTGTGAGTGAGTTATTATGTTGTCCACAATCCACATCAATTTTTTGGCCTTCCATTCTTCTTATTTTCATGTGAAACTGAAGCAGAAGAATTAATGAATATGATTAGACTTCTTCCAGTTTTTGAGGCATAGGTTATGCATATTCAGAATTAAAATTATATAGCAGTTGGGCTAAACTGATTTAGTGGCTATGATACTGACAAGCACTAAAATCTGAATCTCACATGAGATTATCATGTGATTGGCTATTCTCAAATGATGTGGTCATGTGGAGGAAATAGTAGTTACTTGAACTTCATATTTGCACTACCAAAAGAAGGAAATTTCAGAGCACTACTAAATCATTACGTTATCAGAATTAGAAATTGAGTTATATAAACCAAGCAACATATGTTGGTGCAGAAAACTTACTTACAACTTGCACCGTCCCTTGAAAAAAAGCTGAAACGAATGCGTAATTACACACATATCAATCATCATAATTAATCAATAATTTTGATACAACACAATTTAAAAATTGAATATACTAACTTCTTGGCTAATGAAGGTGATGTAGAACGGTAGCAAATGAAACAATTTGTCGAACACTTTGTGTGCATACTAACAAATGAAACAATAAATTGAATAAAAATTAAAGAGAAGTAAGAAAAGGTAAATAAACAAACGGATGAATGAAGTTGAGAAGAAGCTGAAACAATTACAGTATGAACTAGGAAATAAAATATCTGAAACTAAAAAGATCAAAAATGTAGAGCTTTGTATCAAATATTTTCCAAATCCACTGTGAAGGAATAGCGCATTTCAATCAATTTGTAAAATGAAAGGTTGTCAAGGAAAACGTACCTAACACAACGATGTGGATAAAATCTTCACCAATCACCTCTCAGCATCAGCATCTGCAGCTCGCAAGTAAGCAAATCAAGATCAAAATCTGACCTTGCGATGGTTAAAGGAAAGACATTGTTGAAGATGCTAGGGTTCAAGGGTGAAAGGATTAGGGCTCGTAACGATTTCTTCAAAGTTGTGAAAGAGGATTTCTCTATTTTAGGGTTAGGGTGAGAGACGATTTGATGATTTCATGGTGTGAGACATGATTTCATGGTGAGGATTTGGCTCTCAGCCATGGTTTTAGGGTCTGTGAGAGAAGAAGAATCAATTTTGCGAGAAAGAGTGAGATTTCTGAAGATTCTTTCTCTGAAGACTGAGATTGAACGAGAAAGAGTGAGATTTGTGAAGATTTTTCCTCTGTTGAAGAAGTGAAATTGAAGAGGAAGAGTGAGGTTGAAGAGCGAAAGAGTGAGCTGATTCGTATTTTTTCTTCTTTACGTATAAACAGATTTGTTTTTTTTCTTTTTTTAGGCAAAATTACAGTGAAAATCTTTTAAGTTATTTAATTATAATAGGTTGGTGTTTTAAGTTTTTTTCGTAACACTTAAGTCCTTTAAGTTACATAATGTGTACACCTTAGTAATTTTTTCATTTTTATTACAAAAAAACTCAATTCGCACTACTAACGAGATTGATGTGGTGCGTGATTTAAGTCACACTATCATCTATTTTATAAATTTTGTCCTTAAGACTATTGTCATGTATAAACAAAATAATAATACTCTGTTGCAGATGTTTTAAAAACGTTACACCACTCAATTTCTGAAACAAAACCAAGCTTCACTGTTTTAGGCCTTTCGTTTTGTACATCTTTTAAAAAGAAAGAAATTTCCTGCAAACTACGGCTCTTAGGAAATTCCGCAAGTAAATAAAAAGTTACCTCTGCATATTTAGAAATTGGGCAGGAAATTTCTCAGATATTTCCTGTGGATATTTTCCATGAGAAATTTCGCAGGAAATGCCGAGATTTCTAGTAGTGACTGTTCCACAAAGATATAAGGCTTCTTTTTTAGTAATAATGCTTATTATGCGCAACAGCCGGTCACGACGAGTTCATATTCAGATTCGTCAGGCCTTTATCAATATATAATACCTAATTTGAAGCATTTTTTTACCTATCCAAAAGAATTATTTTTTTAGTCCTAAAGGAAGGGCTTGAGCCGCTTTATGCATGGACCTTCCATGACTAACATGCTTATGTCTTATCACATGGGCTATAGCGCAAGTGTACCTAGACATAAGGATATGGGTTTGAATGCGGGTTTGAATGCTTGTGGGTGTTGTAAATAAGACTTGAAACAAAGAACAACGAGAACTCGCAAAAAACAATAAACATCATAGAAAAATCAACTGAGAGGGTCTTATCGACGCAAACTAAAGGATTTATCCGCTTCTCTACCGCGCAAATCTCCGAGAGTACAACCGGCCTCGTCTCAATTCGCGAATCACTAATATTAGATAAAAATTAATTCTGATTAATCAAAATAGATTAAAATAATCAGTTTCTAGCAAACTGGCGCCCTGTGCCCAGCCCCACACACGCACACACACACTGGGCGCCAAGTTCCCAGCGAACTGGCGCCCCCTGCACAAACTCACACACCCAGTCACCGTGTCACGCCCACAGGCGCCAAGTTCTAAGGAATTGGCGCCCCACCTCTGCATCTGCGTGCCACACCACTGACACAGCGCGCCAAATTCCTAGTGAATTGGCGCCCGCACCCTGCCCAACCTAACACCGCACGCTCGGCACCCTCAACACAAGACACTGGCGCCAATTTGCCTAGCAAATGGCGCCCCCCTTCTCAGCAACAGCCCCAAACCGTGACACAACACATAGACCAGGCGCCATTTCATGTAAATTTGGCGCCTCCCCCTTCTCAAACTCACCAACCAAATTCAACTTAATCACACTTGACTCAACAATTCCACTCTCAACTTAACAACACTCATATAGGCATTTAATCATCATTATTAAATTAACATATTTCCACATTTTCTCATATTGAGACATTTACTCAAACACATAGCATGCAATATCAACAACACATTTATTTCTAACACCAAGCATCATGATAACAACAAATCAAGCACAAATACAATAACAACTACAAAATTAACACAAAATCCACACAATTAAATCATGCTAGGGCTATTTCCCACACAACACATATCATACAACCTATTATAGATGTAAATGAGAATCCCCTAACCTCAAAATTGAAGAATTCTAGTGTTCCCTCCTTCACAACTTCAAGAACCATTAAAACTAGCTTCTCCTAAACTTTGAGCTTCAAATCCTCTTCCATGGCAAGGTAGAAATGGGAGGGAATTAGTGATTAAAACTTATACTAAGAGATAGAGCATGAAAAATGATGAAGATTGGTACCTAACTCACTTACCCCAAGCCAGAAATGAAATTCTCCTCTCCCTCCCCCTTCAAGCTGCTGACCGTTGGCCTGTTCCCTTCCTCTCTCTCCATTTTCTTCTTTGTTTCTTTCTTTGTTTGGTTCCAATGGCACTACCCTAAGGACCCCTTAGGTTAAAGACTAGGAATTGGGCTTATTAATGGGTTTGGGCCTTATTTACACATCTCCAATCAATTTAATTCACCTCCTGTAATAAAAATAAATCCTAACTTAATTATTCCACTTAATTAAATTAGACCCCTCATTTATTTACTACACCTCACTCTTTGACTAAATTAATTACCTTATTATTATTTAAATATGACCAACTAAAATATTACTTAATTAAATTAGTCAAATAATCACTTAATTAACTAAATTTAATAATCACCTAATTAAATTAGTTAAATACTCATCTAATTAATTTTGGGGTGTTACAACTCTCCCCCACTTAGAATATTTTCGTCCTCGAAAATCTAACTATCATGAACATATAAACTTAAACACTCACCATAACAAACAATAGATTTCTAGTAAAGCACCCTAACTGAACTCGTACCTCTAAATACTGCCATCACTCCTCTGTCGACTTTGGACACTTGGTACTAATATGCCCCAATCCCTCACAGTAGCGTCTCCCCCACTTGGCTTTTTGCCCGAACTCTCCCCTCCCTTCACTATCTTGTATGAACGATTGCTATCCTCCTCGAAAATCTACGCTAACTCATGAAATCAACATCCACTCTTCTTATCTCCTCTAACCGTTATCATCCCAGTCGTATCATATACGCAACAGATCAAACACTCTTCTCTACACTCTTACTTCCCAATTAGGCATTCTAACCTGTAGGTTACCAAAATCCTACTCGACTACCCAACACAAGAGACAACAACAATTATGGCCAGAGGCCCAACAACCCTAAAAACCGTAATTACACAACACTACCAATTTCAACAATTTATCATATATCCAAACATCATTTACATCAATAATTAACACGATCATAACAACAAAATTCAAGTTCAACCTATTCCGCAATTAGTCATTTTACTCAACGTTCAAATTAGTTCACCTAAACTCAGATGCAGAAAATTCTGTAACTTTGCGCCTACTTTGGCGAATTAATTAAAATAGTAAACGACCTCGGATTTCGACAAATAAATACTTGTTGGAAAGCCACGGATGTGTAGTCTCTGAATATATCTTTAAAGTTTCAAGACAATGAGCCATTTAGTACAGTTTTTAGAAACAACCCAAACAGTTTTCAGACTTGACAGATTCTGTCCTCCTATTTCATTTTACGCTAGACTGACTTAAACTTGACCAAATGAGACAAAACTTCAGCCCGAATAAAAGCATTTTGAGCGTAGTTTCTAATGGAAAAAGAATCGTTCACAACGGAGTTCATTTGGGGACATAAAACTTGCAACGACCGAACCCACCCACAGATTGACTCTAGAAATTTGACTCGACTTTGGAGATTCATAACCGAGCTACACAACTCGAATTTAACGAAACTAGTGCCAAAACGACCGGCTTTAAGTCTATTTTCGAAAACACTCAGCCACATAATTTTTGACTCAACCAAACAGTACCAGTTTTCAAAAGACTGAAACAGTGTCCTGAAACACATAAAAACCGCACGCAAGTAAAACTCTTCATTATCAATCACCGACACCAATTACAATCATCACATACTTATGCATTTCATCAAACATCAATTAAGCATAACCAATTATGCAAACAATTTAAACACACAATTCCGAAAGGATTAAACATATAGGCATCTTCTTCGATTTTCTCTATTCTTAGGATTGGCTAACATGTAATTTTACAACTTCCCTAGAAAATATCATGGGCATATAATTCTACCAAGTTGAACTGTTTTCCTATCACAAAAGATATAACCAACATATGCATCATAAAACAATTGCTTTGATTCAAGACTTGATATTAGTTCAACCAAACGAAATTAATTACTCTTGTCAACACGTAGCAAGGAAAATTAGTCAAGTAATAGAAATGCACAAAAGTTTCGTTGCCCAGTTTTCATCATTAGATTTATAATCCACGTAAAACAATTTTCAAGAAGTGACAATTAATACTAGTGATAGCAACAACAATGCCAAAGTTAAATCATAAATCAAACAAAATCTTCACAATTGGAATTCATAGTTAGAAGGTACTCAAAATTGTATATGTTTGTTTTCTAAAACCTTGATAGTCATTATTGGACTCACCTTCACGCATCATAAGAACTCTACTTTTTCTAACCATGCAATTAGTGTAAAACTTCATACTTCTTAAACAACATCTAACCACAACCTAATTGGTGCAAAAGCCTAAACCATGCCTCATTTTGAAATAAAATCTTAGAACAACTTGGAAACATAATTCAACACTAATTTGATATCCCCTTCATTCCCAATAGCACAAAATTTTCCAAGTACCGCTTTTTGAAAACCTTAGAACTCACGGTTTTGTCAAAAAGGAAACTATATTCGAACTTCAACCTTACTATCACTCAAGCATGCAACCACATAAACAACTACTTGTTAGTTCGAAATTTAATCTCTGACATAAATTCATAAGGTAAGGAAAGTTAATCATTCAATTTTGTCAAGTCATATCATGCTCACCAAACACGCCAAATTGAAACACCGAAAGTGTCGAAATTTCAAGTTATGCAACCTTACAGAGATAATGAAAACATAGCATTACACAGCATTTCATTTTAGCATACTAACTTCGAGACAATTAAGGCCAAATCAAGTTTAACTCATATGCATCACAAAGCAATCAACTTACGGCAAAGACGTCAATCAAATACAACAATTTTCAACAATTTTCAATAACAATCATTAGAAATAATCATAACTAAATTCATTTATACTCATCTGTTGCAAGTATATTTTTGATATTCCTTGTATTAGTACATGTACATGATAACAATTTTTCTCTAAAATTATTATAAATATAACCAATGTTTGTGCCTTTTAAAAGATCAATGTTTACGTTAAATAAAAATGATTTTAAAACCATTTAAATAAAAAAGTTCTTTAACATCATAAAAAAATCCAAAGAAATTATTTTGAGATAAAGTGCTTACTTGTTATCATTGCTCTTAGTAGTAGTCATGAACCAGAATGTAATAGGAGGTGAAATTTGTTGAAGATGTGAAATGTGGACCTATGGAAGAATTGCATGATTTGTTGTGGTTTATAAAGACAATGAACCAAGAGAGGGTAATGAAAGAAATGGAAGGTCACCAAATCATAAGGCACTCTTGATATTCCATAATCGATATTAATTACATATCTTTAACTTCTAAACCATAACATCAATTTGCATTGGTCTTCATTGTGTAGTGAATAGTTCATTGTTAATCTATTAAACTTTTTCTGGTGACTATCTAAATATATTGTTAACAAATTATTTTGATGGCTTATTTTTTAGTATTAGGAATAAATTTTCTTCTTTTGTTCTTCTTTTGTTGATTTTATACATTCTTTTTTTAATTGTTTCAAATGGTTTACAAACGTGTATGCGCTTGTATATATGGTTACCAAATGGTGATTTATTATTTTGTCTACAACAAATCAAATTTTAATGTAGTGAGGGTTTTGAAATTAGACATTTTTAAAAAATTATATAGCAATGAAAGGAAAAATATAACCGTAGACTAAATTTTCTTAAGTTGTGATATTTTAGAGGTTAAAGTTTCATGGATTCAATGCTATGTAATGTCAGTTTTTGGGTATGCAAAAAGAAGAAAGTTAATTTTAAGTTTCCTTTAAATGATACTATTCAATTGAACATGAATGGTAATATGGAAAGTCATTCCATATTAAAGTAAATAATGAGTATTTCTTTTTCATAATAACTTATTTTAAAAATTAAGCTAAAATATTGATATCTTAGAGCATGGAAAAAAAACTTCCTTTAGAGATTTATATTGATATTAAAAAATATAACATAATTTTTTATATTTATAATTTTATTTAATACTATATTAATTTTGAATTTAGTATAATATTTAGTGGGTCAAGAAATGAATTGAAAAATATTGTCATATTCTTGGTAAAGTGAGTTTTCATTTTAAATATTGGGTTGGATGTCATAATAGGTTGATATTTAATTAAGGAAAAAGGAATGTTGAGATATAAGGAAATTAAATGAAGATGATGTGGAGCATCCTAGAACTCGGAAAAAAGCTTCCTTTAGAGATTTACTAGGGGGAATACCCGTGCGTTGCACAAGTTGTTATAATATTTTTTATTTTCTTTTGTAAAGTATATATATAAAAATAAGAAAATTGTTAATATATATTATATATAATAAAAATAAAATATTATCTTGTCAAAAAAATATATTATATAAATATGTTGTTGTACTTTTTATATATAAATATTAATTGTTTTAGGTATTGTTCTTATAGAATGTATACGTTTTTAAATACAAATGATTGTAAATAATTTTTATTAGATTAGTCGTTGAAAATATAACCTTATAAAAGTGAAACGAATTTTAGAAACTTTATTGAATACTTTTTTTTTTTAAATATGAAAAATATGTTTTCATATTATTTTATTTGATTAGTAAAATATTTTCCATTATATTTAGTAATACAAAAAAATACTATTTAGTATGTTGAAGTTATTGGCATGTATATATGTAAGACATTTAAGTTTTTTAAATTAGAATAAGATTTAGGTAAAAAGAGATAAAAATAGTAACTAAAATCTATTATTCATTTCGTTGGGTAATAATATGAAGGGAAAAAAAAGAACTCAAAAGAGATAAAAATAGTAGTGTTTTTTTTTTTAAATTCTCCCTCTATATTTAACAAAATTAACGATTCTTCATCCATATTGAGTTTTTTTTTTTTTTTACAAAACTCAATGAATTTTACGATGTATATAATTGTTCTCTCCAATTTCAATGTCATTTAAGTATTTTATCATTAACTATATTTATATAAAATAAGATTTTTAATATATTAATTAAAGGACTGATCTATTATACATTTATAATTTGAGAGTAGTATTTTGAAGTTGTATTTTTTGATATTTTTCTTTATAAGATAGTAAAATTTAAGTTTTTTTTCTTCTTATAGTTGGTAAGTTTATAAGTGTCTTTAGTTAAAGGACTAATTTTTCTTTATAGAAAGAAGTATAATGTTGTATTTCCTTTTGATATATAGATTTAATAAATTTTATGAACATCATTTGAGTTTTTTTTTAAAGATAGTAAATAACGAATAAGAAAAATTTACGACTAAAAGAGAGGTATGAGGTAGAAGGAAAAAATTGGCAAACACAATATAATTTTAAGTGTAACATAAAGTAAAATCATTTTTTGTGTACACAATTTTTTAAAAAAATATTCATTTACACAATTTTAAAAGGAAAATTCTCCTTTTTAGAAGATGCAAGTATACAATAACATACAAAGACATGAAACAAATGATTTAAGAATGTGAAATTTTTCTTATGTTTCGTTTCTAAAAGGCTTCATAATAATCGCACTTATAATATTAAAATCTATGTATACATCCCACAAAATAGTAAAATTGATGTTGTAGAAGATTTTGCAAAATGTTATTCTATATGACAATAACTTTTGAAACAATTGAATTTTTCACATCCAATCCTCGACAAATGCGAAACTATATTCCTTTCGGATTATTGTTCCTACGCTATAGCATTGTTTTATTGGAGGAGATCTCAGATGAATTAATACGTGTTTTGGAAAAACATGATCTATCTCATTCCCGTATACACTTTAATGATTTGACTAATAAATTGATAGGCAAATTTTTTTAAATGATACCACTAAAACTAATGGATTTTCTTCTCAAATATCTAACCTTTAGTGAAAGAAAAAAATCTCCCACCTTTAGCATCCTTCTTTTGTTTAGATCTCAACCTCTTGGCGTGTGCCTCCTTCCATAAAAAATGCATGTTTTTTCATTAGGCTTGGCCTCTATTTGGTATAAACATCTATTGCATGCCTCAAATACAAAGTGATTTTTGATGCCTTTAACAAAGAAGGAACACACATTGAAGTGTTAATAAGTATATATCAAATGATGAATTATAAAGCTAATAGAAATCTACCATATAGAACATATAGTGATGAATAAAGCCAAGAAATATAGAGCCATGCAAACTTAAAATTCTTGAGGAGAAAAAAACAGTGATGTGATCATAAAAATTAAAAAGGAATTATGGAAGAATGTTGGTGGTTAACAAAAATGGTAGGAATTCAGATGTATAAATATATGAATAGAAATTAAAGTGTCGGTTTTATTTTCTTGAGTTAAAACTTCTGTTATGTAATCGAAAAGTCCTGTCATTTAAATCTACAACTACAAAAGTATAAAAAGTTAACTAATAAGACATTCACCCAATAGTAAATAAATAACTAAAATAATTTTGATATAGTTCCATAAAATTATGAGATCGATTTACTTATTTTCGATATATTAATAAGATAGTATTAAATAACAATAGGAAATGATAGTTAACATAAAATCAATTTTTCTTTGTCAAAATAATTTTAAAATTATTTTTATTTTTATTTAACATCACAAAATTATACAAAATAATTAATAAGATTGGAAAAACACTCACTCACTAATAAATAAATAAAATTAACGTAAATATAGGTTGTTTCAAACTTGATTTAAAGTGTAATTAAAAAAAATTAGATTTTAAGATGCATGTTAAAAATTTTGATTTATATATTTGAAAGCACATTTAACTATTTATTTTAAAACATAAATATCTGTTAACACACTTAAAAATACTTAGAATAAATAAAAAAAATTTTAATAGACAATAAATAAAACTATAAGATACACATTACAATTCCCTAATAGTTAAACATAAGTTTTTTTGGATGAAAGTTAAACATAAATTTAGAATAAGTAATAATAATAATAATCATATGGAAGGCCAACCATCTCCTATTAATGTAACAATTCCCTACTCGATCATAAATTTTTCATTTAAATTTAACAAATTATCATAAAAGTAGTTTAAGTCTATTTTACATATAAAATATAAATAAATATAATTATAGATCAAAATGATTTGTTTTAAGTTATTATAATATTGTTTATTTATATATAAATAGAAATAGAAATATAGATAAAAATGAGGAGCATTATGGATGCATCATCTAAGTTGTATTTTTTTTTTGTTTAAATATTTAAAAACACCTAAATCCTATACAAACTACCATCTATTTGCTGTCATATTTTAATAGCTAATAAAAATGTAAAAAGTTAGTAGTGAGTGAGTCTCTTTTTAATTTATAAACTAAAGCTAAAATTTATACTATAAATATAATAATACATAAAATTTGCAATTACAAATATTAAAGGTTTGTCCTTTCGCATCCAAAACATTTGAATTGCTACTACCAAATGTGACCTTACAAATATTAGACTATTTTGAACTGAAAATATTATTTTAGTTTTTTGTGAAGAGTAGAACTATTTTAATATACACTATATTACTTTCTTCATGTATTCATTCTTCTAGAAATAAAAATAATAATTATCTTTATATCAATAGAAATATTATATAATGAGCACATTAAACAATTTTTCAAAAATATAATTTTGAATGAATATTTCTTTTTGTTAGTTACCATTTGGATATATACAATATCACTATTTTTTAATATATTCATTATTTTTTATAAATAAACAATTAAAAGTGTGTTTCTATATTTTAATTTCTAATAGAAAAACGTAAAAAATTAGTAGTAAGTGAGTCCATTATTAATTTGTAAAGTAAAACAAAAATTATTATGAAAATTTTAATTCTAAAATGAAATTATTACTAAGAAGTTTAAAATATTCTACCCCAAAAAAAGAATTTTAAATATTCAACCTTTCATTATGATAATTTTTTTAATGAGTCAAATTATTTTAAGTTACACTATATTACTATTTTAGTATATCCATTGTTTTAGAATTAAATATAATAATTAGTGATATAACAAAAAAATAGTACATTAAGAGTTAAGCAAGTGATTTTTAAGAATATCATTTTGACAAACTAAACTAAAAAATTGACAACAAAAAAACTTTAAAAATATTTTTCATTAAACCCATTATTTTTACAATTCTATACAAAATTAGAAATATGCTCGGACATAAAAAGTGGATAAAAGGTGAGGAAATAATAGACCACACTTTTCAAGTTGCACATGAATAATAGGTTTCTCATGATCTATGAAAAGAACAGCTTTCTAAAAATAATACTAAAATTAAACATGATTCCGGAATTGGATGGCTATGGCTTTACAAAGCAAATACTGACTCAATTGCATCGTCTACTAAGTGATCCAATTTTTCTCTCCGCCTCTTTGACTACCTCAAAACCGCAAAGAACATGATACTTTTTATTTCTTCTCCGCATTTTTTTTCCTCGTGAATCTCACTCCTTTCTTCTATTCATATGTATATCTTGTTTTCTTTCTAAATGTTTCACCAAAAGCTCTCCACTCACCATCCAAAATTGTCTTCTTTAAATAATGCTTAATGTTATAACCAACTAAAACTCTACCTCTTCCACTTATTTTCTCTTAACTCATGAGTTTATTGTAAATTAAAGAAAAAATTAATATTAATGTGAAATTTTAATGCACAACAGTTACTTCAAAAAGAATTTCAATGGTCCACTAAATATATGTTGTTTAAAAAAAACTTAGATTAACTGTGATTAAAAAGGCAAATGCATGTGTATTGTAATTTTTTTAAATTTATATAAACTATTATCATTATTAAAAAGATAAAGCTTTCTATCATGAGAGTCTTTTCAGCTTATGATCAATTGGTTTTTACACTCAAGAAAATGAAACGAAATAATACCTATTATCTATTTAGTTGTTACAAACATTGAGGAGTATTTAAGATATGAAGAATAAAAATATTATTATCTATTTGAATTGACGATATTGAAGAATATTGCTAATTGAAAAAATACAAATCTATGTGTCTTGAACTATTCTAAATTCATTTTAATAATTAATATTTGTATGTAATTATTTTTACCCAAATAATTTAGATTTTAAAATTGGTAATCATAATATAATTTACAAAGTTTATTGTCTCATTGATGAGGACCAAGATTGGAGAATAGGAAGAAAAGCAAGAGCATTTTCAAGTCATTGATTATAGGAAAATATTAGTTGTTATTTTCATTTATCATTAAAATTGTAATAATTGTACTTTGATATATTTCCTTTTTTTTGACCGAAATATATATTTCCTTTTAAAAGCCTAGTGTTTACTCTAAGGCATATAGGATATGATTATGAATTTAGGGTGATGTATTAGCATTGTAATAATAGTATTTTGATGTATTTTCTTTTTAGAAGCCTAGTAGTTGTTCTAAGGCATATAGGATGTGATTAGCAATTTAGAGTGGTGTAGCTAGTAAAGTGTCAAAAGTATAAATTGGCCAAATGCTTTGTAAAATTCAGATTTTGATGAAATTGGCCAAATTCATATTTTTTTGCTAATCAATAATAAATTGAGTTGTACATTTTTTTAATGTTTATAAATTTTTTGATTAATGAATAAGTATATCATTTTTAATACTAATATATTAATTTGTTGTTTTAAAAAATTAATTAAATTTTTTATTGTGATATTAAATAATTACTAATAAAGTGGGATTTTATATTAAAAATTGGATGTCATAAAGGTTGAGTAGACATTAATTAAGGAAAAAAGAATGTTGAGATTTAAATTGAAAAGTAAATGAAGATGATGTGGAGCTTCCTAGAGCTTGGAAAAAAGCTTCCTTTAGATATTTACTAGGAGAATACTCGTGCGATGCAAGAGTTGTTATATAATTTTTTTACTTTAATTTTATATAGATTTTATACAAATATATACATAAGTTGTCGATATAAATTATGTATTTTAAAAATATAGTATTACATTAATATATTTTTTATTTATGCCATATTCTTATATAGTGTATTTTTTAATATGCACAATTGTCCAAATTTTAGTGAGCTTAATTGTTGAAAATAAAATCTTACTAAACTTCATTTTACTTAGTAATAATAAATGCCATTCTATTTAATATCTTGAATTTATGAGCATGAATTTTAATAATAAAGACATGTGAAAAAAAATATAAATAATAAGAATATTTTTGATATAGCATTTTTTAATATGTGTAAGATGTAACACCCTGAAAATTTTTCACGATTGCAATGCTAATATTACATATCCGAATCTTGATTTATTATTTATTCGGATAATAAATCACTCGTTAATTTCTTAATTTGAAATTAACGAAATTAGGGATGTTACAGTCACCCCAACTTGAAAAAAATTTTGTCCTCAAAATTTGACAAGCATACTTCAAGAGAATATATACGGATATCTAATCCGCATATCGTCCTCTAATTCCCAAATAGCTCCCTGAACCGAAAAACGATTACAAACTCCTTAAGCAATTGTAATTGTTCTCGTCCGAAGCATTTTCTCTTCATGACCTAAGATATAACTTGGATTTGGCTGAAATGACGAATTAGTCAAAAATCAATCATTCCTAACTCCACAGTTGAGTGGGATTAGAGTGTCTTTCCTCAATTAGGATACAAGAAATACTTCATTTAAATTGAACAATGCCCAAGATAAAACTATATAATACTCCACTAGCACAATACACTCGAGAACTGAGTTCTTCGCCGGCAATACTCTACCGGTAACAATGGTTGATGTAACTCTTACAATACAGGATCATCAGATCCAACTCTCGTGGTCTACTCCTTTTGTCAACATAACTCTTTTTGTCGACTCAGAGCTATCTTCAGTTCTCAATGCATACACCTTAGTTATCCATTTCAAATCATGAGTTGGAGAAATCCTTTCCATGAGGCTTCTCTTGCGAATACATAAACTGCTACTTGTTGATTCAGCATCAAACACATACTAAACCCTTCCCAAAGCGTAACCGTAGATGTAAGAAAAAAAAAACTCAGGGACGGATTTAGAAGAATAAGGATTGAAGCAGAAATCAATCCCTCTTACAATTCTAGAAATATTCCTCACAATCGAAATCTCATCCAAACGGCCGACCTTTTCAAGTTAACCGAATGAGTGAAAGAATTACCATGAGAATCTTCCGATAACCCTACTATACCAACCAATTAGTCTCCATAAACTCATTACTTCTGTGAATGACGACGGTAACTCCCAATTCATTACAGCTTCAACTTTACTAGTATCCACTGTCACTTCAGACTGGATACCACATGTTCTCGAAATTCACTACAGACCTCTAGAAATCAAACTTCGATGGATTAGCCTATCATTTCTTCACTCAGAGTACATTCAGACAATGCAGAGACGTAGATTATAATCCCCAATAGTCCTAGTGTACCCCCAGAGGTTATCAGTGAAAATTTCAACAACTAGTCTAAGTACAGGTGAAAAACTTGGTTCATGTAATCCATGTATACCGTAGGAACATTAGTTAGACCAAAGAGCATCACTCACTCGTAATATCCATATCTAGTATGGATAACTATCTTCGGAATACCTAAGTCCTAACTTTTAATTAGAAATAACCCGACTTTAGACCACACTTTCGAAATCACTGCTTCACCTTGAAGCTAAACAACCTAAGCATAGATTCTTATTCTTAACCATAACTTTATCCAACTGGAGGTAATTTATACCCGACCTCCTGCTCCCATCTTTTCTTTCCAACAAGTAACACAGGAGCACCCCAACTTGTGGGAAAACTAGGTAATATCATGTTCCGATTTTATGGGATACCGTACTATTAGAACTTCGGGTTAAACTCTGTCACTAATGAGTTCATGACTATCTCACAAATGGGTAACGGTTTTGTAAAAATTTTCTTGGAAATATTTGAATGTGAAATAATCTTCCCACTTACCCATAGGAGTTTGTTTCTTTGTTAACCCGACATACTAATGAGACGTATTTTCACCTTGTGACTCAGTCTTTGAATCTCAATTCCTAAATCCGGATATTTTCACACACACGACTGGCCTTCGTAACTCGGAAATCGATGACTATTCCAAAACTAACCATTTTATTGAACTGAGTCTATTATCCATTCACTTGGATTCCATCAACACTAGTGATACAAGGATGTACCCATCCCAAATATCAAAATGTTCTTTAGATTAGGGACCATTAATAATATTATACCAATGTTACTAACTCAGTAACTAATCACAGTAGTTGCAAATCTAACTTGTGAACCAAAATTTCATGCATTACACATGGATTACAGATCAAAGTCCTTTGACTTTATTTCATTGAATATAGACGAGTAATTTCCGAACTAGCCACTTTCCAATCAAAACAACAATTCTTGACTGATCTGTTTGGAATAGCATAGTCTTAAGTTACATTTTTTTGTAGTTAAAGCTTCGTTAAAAGTACCATAAATACTCCTCATACTCTCCTTCAAATTTGCAGCACCGTACAGTTCCCGTTATAACTATTATATACTTCAGCAGCCTCATCATCATGGTCCTTAGGGTCATTAACTAAGGTATGGATCATATGCCAAACAACTTTTCTCAAGCCAACCATTCTCTTGAATGGAGTCTAATACTCAAATACTCAAGCATAAAAGAATCTAACCACATAGATCCCTCGCTTGATACATAACCGCTTTCCTAGCTAAGTAGGACTTTCTCTGCGGAACGTTTATGTTTGGATTCATCACGAAATCAAACCGCTTATTATACTCATCAAAGAACTAATCAAAATAGAAGGATTCTTCTACGGAATCAAACGGGCACAAGATAATGCTTCCAACGTTGATTCCGAGAACAATTCTCACCACTTTAGTCATTCCTTTGGTCCCACAACTCTCCAGCTCCACAAACGTTCAAACATAAACATAACCTCTTTAACGTATCCATTTGGCATGGAACACGTCTTGCTTAACAATAAGTAAGGTGTCTCACGCTCACTTGATTCCGTCTTACTATAGAACAACAACACTTTAAGAAATTGAATGTTCCACCCTTGGATATACTGGCGGCATATCTCATAATCGATCGCTTTTGGAAGCTCCACCGACTGTGGAAAAGCTATAGCTACTAACAACCGTGTCCGGGGAATAAATCCATTGGGAAACTATAATGAGTATCATCCTAAAACAGTGTTTAGGAATCTCATCTTAACTGCTGGAAGTTCTCTTTCCAATTCCCAAGCCTATAATAGGTTTATGTCCTACAACCGCTTTAGTACCAAACAACTTGGGATAATACAGAGATACAGTTCAGAATACCACTGAACAACTGATTCACAAACTACTCGGATGTGTAGACATTTTCGTTAGCTTTCCAACGCATCCCGGAACATAAGAATCGGAGTTCCGGATTAGAAGTTATAAATAAAACAAGTCGGAGAACTATCGAAAATTTCTCACATACCGAGACTAGCTTCCTCATAATATATATATCAATCATCTTGAATATATTTCCCTCACATGTGACATCTCATTTTCCTCACTGCTGTCATTTCTTAGAATCGAATAACGGTCCATGAGTGCCATCCAGCTATCGTCTTCCATGCCCATTCTATAACTTGATTGAAAACGAGCTTTCAGGAATAGATTAAAAATATGCCCTTCCAAATTCCTCATAACTCCTTACTTTGGTAACTGAAAACGACAATTCCCAGTACCTTGCATGAAAAATTGAGTTGATCAAGCTCAAAGCTTCACATAACATACTGGAAGGTTCTAACAATTGCCTGTCACAGTCCCTAAGTGACTCTATCTAATCTCTTGACCATAAGGTCTCTACGTCCGACTAGGTCGAACCGCTCTGATACCAAATGTAACACCCTAAAAATTTTTCGCGCCTTAAACGCGAATTATACAAAACATTACATATCAGAGTATATCAGAGTAGCGGAAATATAACTTACAACTTGTATCAAGTCAAGTTATACAATATATATATATTACAAAGAAACAATACTGAATATCGAAAGCATGAAAGCTCCGTATCCATCTTCCACACAAGCAATCAACTGCCCGTGCTTCTTCCCTTTTCTTTTATCCTGTTTCTCTGTAAAATAACCACAATATATTGGGTGAGACAACTTGTCTCAGTGAGCTTTACCGTGACCCCTAGCCACACTCATGAGCCAATTAAAATCATATACACACAGAAGTTAGTACTTATCGATCTCTTAGCAATTCTATTATATGAATTGCGAAACATAAAACATAGACACACGACAAGTTAATCTCGATCGGATCTCTTAGCAATTCTATTATATGAATTGCCGAAACATGGTAATCCAAGAATGAATTACAATAAAGTTTTATTAATTTTAGTAACCACCAACAACCTAACAGAAGCATGGGTGGACCCCGGTCATAGCCAATAAGTGTACAACTCTCAAAGGCGGAATAATTTTTTTAACATTGGGGCCTAGGGCCAGGGCTCATGACTGCCCTCCCCTAGCATACTAACACATAGAGGTCGTCACCTCAACTCGATATATTTATATATCGTAACATAACGGATAGAGCATATCATTTTCCGCAAGCATTATTTCAATTCCATATAATTTATAATTATAGGTTTCATGGATAGGTTTAGATGATTTATAATCATCCCTAGCCAAATCATAAAAAAAAGAACATTTCGTTCGGTTTATTTTCCAAGACATAAGTCCACACACGTTCACTAGTTCGGTTTTTCGAAATAATAATAATATTAATCGTTATTTCAAAACCAATTGGATTTGTATCAAAATTTCTAACAAAATTTCGCAGAGAGTTTCCTCAGTAATACTGGACATCCCAAAAATAATAATCACACAAAAACCAGCCAGGACATCAATTTGTTCAAAATCATTAATTTCGCACATATACAAAATTTACAGTTTTCCAATAGATTTGAAAATTTATCCGATTCACACCAAACAACTTTATTCCACATAAATGCTCTAGATGGTTAGGAAAAGGATTTAAAAGAAGTTTGAAGCCGAACGGAGCGTCGAAACGAAACATTGGATATTGGGAACATAGGAACTTCTCGACTTAATGCCCAATTCCGTTCCGCTTTCGTTTCTCCGATCGATCCCAAATCGTATTTCAATCCTAAACAACCACGTCTGACCATACACACAAATATTCACCAAACATAACAATCCAAAAATCAAATCATTATGGTTGCGTGTTAAATTTTCAAACGCGTCATTTTCGCAAAATAGCGTTTTGACTCTAAAATTCTCGAAACTTCAAAATTTGAAAAATCATTCAAACATAGTTCAAAAACGATGTTTAAATTCCCTAAGCGAGTAAAACTCACCTCTCGTGATGAAAATCACGAAATACCGAAAATGTCGGAATTTGCTCACGAACGAGAAAACACACGAACAATCCCCGTATTCTCGAACTCAACCGAACACGATCCAGTCACCTCCAACACTCCCAAACCGAAGCCAAAGCTACCCAAACCGAAATTCAGCTCAATCCAAGCTTCCAATTCAAAACCCCTAAGCCGCAACTCCTCCAAATCACTATTCATCGTCTTCAAGCTTCAATTCACTATTCACCCATAATCCCAATTTGAACCCTAACCTTTTGATTCTTCACAAACCCCAAATTGGACCTCAATATATGCACAATCCACCTTAAACTCGCTCCCAAACACCATTCAAAGCTTTCCTTTGAGCTTGAACAACAAAACCTCCATTTTGAGCTTCAAATTCGAAAATGGCAAAGTGAGAGAGTGTGAGTTGTTGATGATGATTTTGGTACCAAATCGAAGAGGATGATGAGGAGATCATTTTTGGTGAAGGAAGAATTGTGTTTTGATGAGTTTAAGGCTTCCATTTTTCCTCTTCTTCCTCCATACCCATTCTTCCTCTTCTCACGCCATTTCCTCTTCTTTCTCTCGGGTCTCTCTCTCTCTGATTCTCCTTCTTTTCTATTTTTTTTTTCTTCTTTATTCCTTTCTTATCTCTCTCTCTGTTCCGTGGCCCTCTCTCTCTCTCAATCCCTTACTTTTCTTTCCATTATTTTAACTCTATTGGGGAATGAGAGAGTATTTGGATATTTTTGATGTCTCGGAGATCATTTTGGGTGAGTGGCATAAATACTAAAATACCCTTAGAGTACTAATTTCCGCTCAATCATGCCTTTAAATTATTTTCTCTAGCAATTATAAATTGCTTTCGTAACAACCTCATCTGAAAGTTTAACATTAGCATCCAATATAGGTGCAGGTCTTTCAATCCATGAATCACTCTTTCTAAAATATTGCCATAACTGGGAATAGTTTGAAATCCAGTACATGTCACCATCAAGTCACCTACTGCTCTTATCTTGATTGAGACTTGGTTCAAAAACCGTGATCATAACTAACTCGATCAACATTGGGTTCCGTAGCCAATACAGAGATTGAACTACAACCTACTAGGTCGGCTTCATAGCATTTCGCAATATGGCGTAAAGGAAAAAGAAACATGATCAAGACTCGCAGCTATCCAAAAGGATATCTCTAACTGCGATCTAAGTTGGGGTTTACTCTAACCATAAGGTAAGGTTATTGTAAAACAATATTTCGGTAACTGATAGACCGGCTAATCAATAATTAGGATTCCGGGGTGTCCGTTAATCTTAACAGATCTTACGATACTGTCATTATTCCTGCCTAAAGGCTTTTCTTAATTGTAGCTCTTTGTATGACCTACAATAACTTCCACTGCAATTCTACAATCGCACTTGGTTCACTGATTGAACATTCGCCCACAATTTCCTCGAACCAATTTAGCTGCCCATTGCTTACTTCAAAACACCAACTGTAGCCCTTTGCTTTCGCTGCGTGCTCTGATAAACTGAGAAGGCCAGAATTCCTATGGTGTAGGGTTTGGACAATTTCGGGGCTGAGGCAACTAACTGTCATAATTCTCAGTAACTCACATGAAACATTGAGTGGATCCTGACTCAATACTTCACATAATATCTTTGAAAGGTTCGACATTTAATTGTCTAAGTCCTAGCCGACTTTCTATCTAACCTCTTGACCATAAGGTCTCTATGTCCGACTAGGCCGAACGGCTCTGATACCAAATGTAACACCCTGAAAATTTTTCACGATTGCAATGCTAATATTACATATCCGAATCTTGATTTATTATTTATTCGGATAATAAATCACTCGTTAATTTCTTAATTTGAAATTAACGAAATTAGGGATGTTACATAAGACAAAGAAGAAAAATAATAATGATAATAATTGAAGATCAATACTAATGAGAATATTTTTTGATATAACATATAGCCTAAATAAACACTACGTAAAAAAATTCTTTTTGTTTAAAAACAAAAATAATGGTTTAATATGTGAAAGTTTAAGGATGAAAATAATGAGATTTTATATTTCTTTTAAAACATTAGAATAAAAATGACTAAATTATACTAAGAAAGTGATCATAATATATTGATAAACATGTTTGGAAGTGACTTACATTTGTAATATGCGTCTCGCATTTGCTTTTCTCTTATAATGTTATTCTATTTTTATTTTCTTCCAAATTTCAGTGACATCCTCTAAATATTATTATTATATTAAGCTTGGATGAGTTTAAATTAAATAAGTTCATGGTTGTGTATGAATAAATATAAATCATAGAAATTAGAAAGTAACTACTCTTTATTTTATTTTTTCTTTATTTCTTTGTTTATTCATCAATTAATAATTCACAAATATTAATTAAAACAAAATTTGAAACTTAAAACAAAAGTGATAATAAGGAATTTAGATTTAATAGGAAACTTAGAAATAGAAAACAATCAAAATCAAATCTTTATTTTTATTCTTTATAATGATATGAAAAATATATGGCCATTATTCACAATATGAAATGAAAGATTTATTTTATTATAATTGTTTTTTATGCAACTTATAATCTAAATAAGCTACATAAAGTGGAGAGTAAACATATAATATTTGTAAAAGAATTGAAACATTTAAATTTGAAGCTTTATTTGGTTGTTTTTACCTCAAGCACTATTTTTATTTAAAATTAACCATTTTAGATGTGAATTTGTAAATAAAAAGTATTAGATAGAATATATACTAAAGGCATTAGATATGATGATAGTTGAAGAAAATGATATTTTTTCCTTTGTGATATAGAGAAGAGACACCTAATGTAATTTCCTTCTTAGAAGTGACACCAAAGGTTATGAAGTTTCAAGGAACATATATATGCAACTCATTTAGATCTAGCAAATCATACAATTTTACAAAACTATGAAATTAAACATTTTTTTTGACAAAAAATTAAACATTTTTATAAAGAACAATATTAAAATATACATCATTTCTTAATGTCTATAACTTTACAAAAAATCGTTGCCCATTTGTCAACTTCAAACTATCAAGAACACAAAATTCTTTACCCTTTTTGTGATTTCTACATCTTGTGAAACTTGCTCATTTCTTCTACTCATTGTTTTTTATATGATTATTGCACCTAATGTAATTTCTTCTTAGAAGTGACACTTGAAGGTTATGAAGGCTCAAGGAACATATGCAACTCATTTAGATCTAGCACATCATACAATTTTACAAAACTATAAAATTTAATATTTTTCTAAAGAACAATATTAAACTATACATCATTTCTCAATGCCTATAACTTTACAAAAAATTGTTGTCTATTTGTCAACTTCAAACTATCAAGAACATGAAATTCTTTATCCTTTTTGCGAATTCTACATCTCGTGCAACTTGCTCCTTTCTTCTACTCCTTGTTTTCATATGATTCTTGCACTTAATGTAATTTCCTTCTTAGAAGTGACACCAAAAATTATGAAGGCTCGTGGAACATATGCAACTCATTTAGATCTAACACATCATACAATCATACAAAAAAGTAAACATTTTCTCTAAGAACAATATTAAAATATACATAATTTCTCAATGTCTATAACTTTACAAAAATCATTTCCTATTTGTCAACTTAAAACTATTAAGAACATAATTTTTTTACCCTTTTTGTGCATTCTACACCTTCTTGTGAAACTTGCTCCTTTCTTCTACTTCTTATTTTTATATGATTCTTTTGTCAAATCCTCTACCCTAACCATCCAAAGATCTCTCCTTTAAATAGTCATTTCTTGTTATAATTAGTTTAAACTCTATTTCTTCCACTCATATCCCACTAACTCATGAGTTTATTGTAAATTAAAGCAATAATTCATGTAAATGTGAAACCCCTCCATTCAATGCATAATAGTTACATAAAAACGAATTTTAAAGGTCAACTTATTATTTCTTATTTCATCTAAACTATTATAATTGATAAATATATTATTAATAATTTAAATTTTGACCAATTCTAATAATAATATAATTTCTATGTAAATAAATATATAATTTAAAAAAACATTTAGAATAAATAGTAATAAATATAAAAAACAAAACAATAAAAAGTAACTAATATAAGAACATAAAATTGAGTTTAGAATGAACACATAATTGAGCTCATAAGTCTCATGAAGTGAGAATTAACATTGATTAATATAAAAAAAATATTGTTTTTATATTTAATTATATATTAAAAATTAAAATCAAAGTCTCATTTATACAAAAATTATGATTAAATATAATATAATGTGTAAATTTATTACTATGTTGGAATTTATTAGTAGTAGTGGGTTGGACACAAAGGTAGGAATTAATAAATAATAAAATAGAAGTTTTTTAGTAGACAAAAATAAAAGCAAAAATTCAAGAATTATTGTGGAGGCTCCATTGGGGATTCTTTCACTTATATGTATAGAAGATATAGATAAACATTTCCCTTCATTGTGTTATGGATAATTTTATGTTTAATTCCTATTAGCAATCCATAATCGTAGGTTTTTATTCTTCTTGAGAATGCTCATAGGCATCACCAAATATTTTATTCCACTAAGAGTAGCATTTAATAATAATAATAAGTTAGTGGTAATAATGAATTTAAGTCTCATTTAATTGTAAATTATAAATAAATATTAATAAAATTAAAAATTTATTGAAAAATAAATGGAAATGGTGTGGAGCATCCTAGAGCTTGGAAAAAAGCTTCCTTTAGATATTTATATAGATATAGATATAGATATATATATATATATATATATATATATATATATTGATTACATATTTTTTTGACACATTGATTACATATTATTAGTTGTCGAACGTTAATATCTAAATCTATATTAACATATTTATTTAAAGGGTTTTTTTCCACCCCCTCCTTATACCCCATATTGATTTTTTCCCAAAAATACCACTTAATTATTTAAAAAAAATCTAAAAAAAATCTGGAATTAAAGGCATTTCCGGAATTGATTTTTCGAAGGATTTCCGGAATTACGTGAAAATTTCCATAAATAAGGGGTATATTACATCAGCAGAGGGGGATTACGTGAAAATTTCCGGAATTACGTGAAAATTCCCCTTATTTCAAGAAATAAGGGGAATTACGTGGAAATTTCCGAAAATTTCCGGGAATGCATTCAACGCACCTGATAACCAACACCAGCAGCAACTACGGAAACATCTTCAATTTGGTATTTCCGAAATCCGGATTTATCTCAGAGGGATGTTTCCGGGAAAAAACAAAAAATAGTTACGTTTTTTGTCTTTTAGTAAGGGCAAAACTGGCAGTTTGGGTCAAATGGGGGTAAGGAAGCCAAAGTGGGGGGTACAAAAGTCAAAACCCGGGAAAAAAACCCTTATTTAAATAGTAAAAGTAAAATTATGAAGTAAATATAATTTATTATTTTTCACTATGTAGCTACTTTTATTGTACCGTTAAAAAAGATGCATTTTCTTGTAATCTGTATTAGATTTAGAAATGACGTTAGGGTGGGACCCGGATAGGCACGCTTGTCCTATTCCCCGATTCCCCCACAGGGAATTAACACGTCCCTTCCTTGTCACCAAAGATTCCCGTAGGCGTTGCGGATAAGGGTGAGCAAAGGACGGGTTGGGACGGGTTTTACTTGTCCCTTACCCGGCCCTAAATTTTTATAGGGTCATTTTTTAGACCCTAACCCTTCCTTAGACCCGAACAAACCCGATGTTCTTAGGTCAAAGTAAAACCGGGTTTATTTAGGACGAGATCGGGTTGACCCGAAGGACAATTGAAGTAAAATTATAAAGTTGAATTTTTTAGTATTTTATCATGTAATTAAAACTCAAAATATGACTTTTACAATAATACATTACAACAATGTTTCTACCTAGACTAACATAGATTTCAAATTGAATATTTTATTTATAAAAATCTCATTACCAATGTAATAGTGTTAAAAATTAGGGTGTTGAGTGAGTAAGGGACGGGTTATACCTAACCCGAACCCGTTCCTAATTTTTGGTCGGGCCAATTCTTTAGACCCTAACCCATCCTCAGACCCGAACAAACCCGATACTTTGCGGGTTAAAAGGGACAAAGACGGGACAGGTCTTAGGGTTGGGACGGGTCTTGCTCACCCCTAGTTGCGGAGACCCTAAAAATTCATTAGAATTTATCAAAAACATAAATTAGGGTCTAATAAAATTGAAAACAATATAAAAGTGTGACTAAAAAAATAAATTAATATTTCAACATAACAACATAAAAATTATTTATAAAAATATAAACCGTCATTTATTTATAACAAAACCAGTCTATTTAATAAAATGATAACCAGATTTGTAAAGTAAATATAATAGAAAGTCATTTATTTATAACTCCCGATGTTGGAATTTCAAATGGGTGAAAGAGGTAAATGTATCTGGACATATTTTTGTGTTATACCATTAAATGAGAATAATACCATATTTTTGTGTTATACCATTAAATGAAAATGTATCCGTTTTTTAATACCATGTTATAATTATTTGATAAAAACCATATTATAATTATAATAATATTAATTGAAAATTATTTCAAAAATATATTAATTGCAAATGAGAAAAGAGGAAAATGTCATTTTGAATTTGAACAAAGAATGAGAATAGGTACACATTCTCTATTTAATAAGGAGGATTTAGTGGATACGTTTATGAAAAGTTTAATGCACCTCATAAATTTGGTTGTTTATTTGAATAGGTGTCGAGTAATTATGACTATTTTTTTAAGTTATGCGTTTTTTTTAATTTGTGATGGAAATATGTTGTTGTTGTGTTGGCATTGAGATGAGTACATGTGTGATTATTTAATCCTAAGTGGACCAATCAGGTTTTGTTTATAGGCTTAGTCATTATAGAGTGTATTCGTGAATGTATTATATATAAATATATAAATATAAATATAGATATAGATATAGATATAGATTAGATGCACCTATATATATATATGCGTCACGCAGTCCTATGCGGAATAATTCATAGTGATTGGAAAAGGGAATGCCATTAATATATTAGTGGCATTCCTTTTTTAAGATTATTAGGCATGTATTGTATATGAGGAAATGATCTTCAAAAAAGGAATGCTATTATTTATAATAAATAAGATATCTTTTTTAGTATAGCATGGAAAAATTTCAAATTTTTTTTTTGACGCAAATGAAAAAATTTCAAATTGGTCAGATGATCTTCATACCATTAGTTGGGATAAACCGTAAAATTGGTCAAATGTTAATTAAGCTAGAAAAAATTCTTATCATCTCATTTAAATGCTCTTAGATAGTCAATTATATGTATTTAATATGCAATATGCAAGTAATATATAGCATACAATCCTATATGCTGAACCTTCTATGGCTATTATAGATTATAGATAACATAGAGCCTGTTTGTAAATCCCTTCATAGTGTATTCGAAATCCCTTCGTGAGAAATGGTTCAAAGGCCAACTGGTTTGAGTCCAAAATCTGGTTTAAAACCTGGTTCACTACAATTAAACCAGTTTATTGCAAGAATCAGTTATAAACGGTACCTGAACCGGTTTATTACTTCACGTGTTTCTAATCGGCGAACGTTTCCTGCAGTTTTAATAAAGTCTATAACCCTTATCAGTTATATTTGTGTCTTTTTTTTTGTCTAATAAAAAGGCAAACTAGATGATGAAAAAGGAAGAGCAATAATGTTAAATAGGGTGAACTTGTTATTAGGAAAGAAACCATCGAGATGATATTAGAAACTTTTTGACTGAAACTATTAAAATTATGGGCTTAGGCCCTCTCTCAACTACAAAAACAAAAGAAGCTATTAAAATTTCTAACATCGTAAATGTATGATCATATCAGTACCTCAACATTATTTAGTTCTTGAATAATTCTGCCAACTAACCCTTTTTTCCCAAACGAAATTGTTCCAACTATGATAGAGACCATCTGGTTGTACCAACCAATAAACTTTATGGCCCTTGTCAGATCGGGGATCAAATGCATTGAAAGTCGCTTTTTTAAATAATTTCCATTGTGCATCACAAGACTCTACCTCATTAACCCTTACAAGCCATTTATGCGCTTTTCTTTTTGATAATAGTTCAATGGCTCCCCTTGTCGACAAAAAAAAGAACATCGGGCCATCTCTGCGCCGGTACAACTTCGATACTAATTTCGGTTTAGGATTAACATTGATGTTACTAATGGTTTTGTTGTCATTGGACTTGGTATCTGTTGAAGAAATACAGAGCATTTACAAGTGTAAGAAAAATAAGGACATAGCATGAGTTTAGCATTTTGAAGTTACAAAGTGAAACGACTTCCAAAATTGATTTGAACATGTACAATGAGGCAATTGCAAAATCACAAATATATATAATCAAAATTGATCGAAATTTAACGAATGTAATTAAGAGCAACCATTTATTTAAAATTTTCCATTTATTTGTATTATGAATCGTTTCATTATATTAAAGATGAGGATTTGTTTTGAAAATTTTCATTTAATTTTATTCAGAAAGTTTTTCTTTGTAATAAAGATGAGGTTTTATTTGGTCAATTTAAAGTTAGTAACAACGTTATACAATGAAGTTTTTCTTTGTAGTATAATTTATTCCCCTTTATTGGATAAACTTGAAATTAGTAGTCATTTAATATTAAGGGTCAAAATAATCAAACTGTTAGAATTTATTAAAATTTTTTTATTTTATGATTTTTTCCCTAATATCTAATAAACTATTATTTTAGATTGTTTTGCATGTTAAATTATATATTAACAGAGACTCTTTTCTATAGACAGGAACCTAAGACTAGTGGATGAGTAATGACTGTATGCTTATAGCGTGATTAATTCAGTGATGTTTCTCCAAGGTTCAAAGTGTGAAAACATAATGAACTGTACTGGCTGCATATCTCGGTCAAGGCGAGGGACGAGATGCTCTCAAAGTGACACAAGCTAGCTAGCTCCTCCTCAAGCCCTTGTTCAAGATCCTTCTCGTAAAGGGGTCCACACGAATGCGCTGGTCAGAATGAGGTGACTGTCCACGAGATAGACGGTCTTGGTGGGCACATCGTTCGAGGATCTCCTTGACCTAGAACGGTGGCGGTGGTGCCTTTGAGATCTATCACGGCCGGGATCGATAAAGGGAATTGGATGATGCCAGTGAAGAACTTCTATCAAAAGACTCATCGGGCGATGAAGTGTTGCCAAGAGTGGTCGGGAGAGCTTGTAGGAGTGGGCGACCTCAGACCACCGTGGCGGTGTGGAGGAATCGATAATATGCTCTCCTTCGAGGTGGAGACACGTGGTGGAGTCTCCTTTGGGATGGAGAGCGGTAGCTCCTCGAGCCTACCGTCTTGGCAGGAGGCGTCTTTTCAAGGGGATGACGCAACTCAGGGAGGACATTTGATCGTGCGAATACCCCTCCCTGCTGAGTGAAGTTTTCTTCTTGCTGAGCCACTGCCTGGGGGTGGTCGTTCAAGAGGCTCGGGATCTATTGGACTGCCTGGGTAGGAACTGGAACTTCACCATATACGACATGATTCGGCCAGTAGTCGGGTGGTGTGTGCGACTGCATTTCGCCCTCGTGGGCAGGAGCCAACTGGGGCGCCGGAACTTGTTTAGGCTAATGAGCCAGAACATCATCGGTGAGTGAGAGTGTAACCGCCACGCCCTCAAAAAACTCAGGGGGTGGAGGTTGAGCAACAACGGTTCTTTGAACACGAGAATTGACATTGGGTTCCATGAGGAACCAGGAGCGAGCTTTACGTAAAGGAACGAGGTAGGAGACATGTTACTCCCATTGTGGTCGCCAATGTTCTTTACCTTACTGTCTTTTTCGGGTCAGTCCGGAACTACAGTTGGTAGTGCTCCTGAGCGGGTCAGATCTCTGTATGTTTGAAAGAGTACCTGCAAAGACACTCTGACGCTCAAGTCAGTAGAGAATCGTGGAGGTTGCAAGGTCAAGGAAAACGTACCTTATGTGGTTTTGGGAGCCACTATTTATAGAGTTCGTGTGTTGGCTTTGAGCCATCAGATCGTTCGGGAGGATACGAGCCGTCAAGGCTTAATGGATCGGATATTGGATGTGGATCCCAGGAGATGGGCTAATCTGAGCCCAAATTGTGCATGGACCTCAAGGTCCAATGTGAAGCACCCGTGGCCAATTTGCTAAGGGGGCCTCGTGGCTCAGTCCGGAACAGTAACTGTTCACAACCGGACTGACTGGTATCTAGAAGGCTCGGCCAGACATACTGCACTCAAAGGAAGAAGAACACAGCAGGAGCTTTTCCGCGGTCAGCCCACACATTCCTCGGGCGGTCCGCCTACATTATTCATTCGGTCGACTCTTACAACTAACCGATCATCGGTTCGGCCAATCCATAACCGCAGACAAGCATTAATGGGAATTCTTGTAACTGCTTCTTAGGTCTTGTAATTGCCACAACGACCATTATGCGTAATAAATACTAATAATCACAATTGTACTATATATTGTGTTGGAGAGCTGTTGAAATGTATATATGTGTGATTTATTTCAAAACTTTGTATACATTAATGTGGAGCATGTTTGGGAACATTTCGGGCATGATAATAAGCAACATTAATTATTGTTTTAGTTATATAGTTCATGAAAATTGTAAAATATTTTGTTTTTATTAATTTTCAAGTTATTAAAAAAATTGAAAAAAAATTATGCAAATAAATTTTACAATTTTTATAATTTAATTTTAATATTTCATAAATAAGATAAGTATAATTTAATAAATTAATTATTACCGAAGTGAAATGATATAGAATTATAGTGGGACCTATTTAGTAAACTTTTTGGGAGTCTTGAGTTGGAGAGGTTGAGTTCTTAAAAGGAACAAATATTAATAAAATATAAATGAGTGATGTGTACACGTAGGTCTCACTTAAGGAATAAAAGAGAGAGTACTTCATTGTGGATGCTTTGAGAGGCTAATGAAGGGACGCACATTCTCTGGATTCAGAGATCTTACTTATTCTTATCCGATCCTCTCATATCTGATTATACTTGTCTCCTTCCTAGCTCCTTCCCCAAGGAAATATATAGTTGGGAACAGTAACTATACAAAAGAATATTTTGTTGAAGCCTAAAGCGAGGATCTTCCGTCTTGTGTTTGGGACCGTCATGGCTAGCATCCTTATGTCTCATCAGTTGGACTATATAGCGCAAGTGTTGAGACATAAGGATATTGGTTTGAATGCTTGTGGGAGGACAATTGAATGCCTAGGGCTAATTTGGTAAACTAACTCACAATTTCTCTTTCCAATACAAAATTAACTATTTTTCTTAATATGTGTAAAATGATCCAAAACGACATATAATATGCGACAGAGGAGTATAAGTTATAATTGTGGGAATAAAATATAAATAAGATAAATTTATGAGCTTATAAATGGATTATCATACCAATAGCATCAAATTATTTTATCCTTTTTTTTGTTACAATAGAGTTTAGGGTGATTGGATGACGCACTAGTCTAAGGCAAAATGTGACGACTTGAGGTTCTTTGAGCAATTAATTTACCTCACCTTAAAAGATTAGTGGGAAGTTGAACAGGGAACCTATGAGATACAACTCCACTAGACCAAACCTTTAGGGGGGAGTTTGCCAACTAGCTCTTTTTCCCAAAAAAATTATCCCAACTATGAAAGAAACCATCTAGTTTGCACTGACCCAATGAACAACATGGCCTTTGTCGATTGGGGATCAAATGCTTTGAAAATCGCATTTGAAAATCTCCAACGCACTTCACAAATCTCTACTTTATTAACGGAACAAGAAACTTATGAACTTTTCACGATAATCTTTGCAAAGTGACCCCCTTCACCACAAGAAAAGTACACTCGACCAATTCTCAAGGTAACACTTGGAAGCTAATTTCAATTGTAGGATTAGGAGTTATGTCACTTATGGTTTGGTTGTCATGAAACTTGGCATTTGTTGTAGAAATACAGAAAACATTTAAAAGACAAAGGAAGAGGACAACATAGCATGAGTTTAGCATTTTAAAGTTATGAAATGAAACGACTTTGAAGTTGATTGAAACATTTACAATGAGGCAATTGCAAAACCACAAATATATATAGTATCAAAATCTCAGTTTAATGAATATCAATAAAAAATCACAATTTAATGAATACAATTAATAACAACCATTTATATTAAATTTCATGTAAGTGATTTTATCAAGCGTTTCCTTATATTAAAGATGGGGATTTGTTTTGAGAATTTTCATTTCATTTTACTCATAAAGTTATTCTTTGTAATAAAGATGAGGTTTTATTTAGTCAACTTAAAATTAGTGACACCGTTATAAAATGAAGTTTTACTTTGTAATAAAGTTTTGTTGTTTTGGGTAAATCAATGTGTCCTCAACGCCACCGTGGAGACTAATCTTTCAAGCTATCGGAGATCAATTTAAGAGGTTGATGTCTCCAAACAAATGTTTTTCTATATGCACAAGGCGAGAGATCGAACTCATGACCAAAGGTTAAGGGACCCAATTAAGTTTTATTTTTCATCACAAGAAAAAAATACATTTCGTCCCCTTTATTTGATAAACTTGAAATTAGTAGTTATCTTGGCCGGGGTGTGCGAAAATGTGGACTTGAAGCCCCAAAGATCGAGGAGAGTCCCCACTAGCCTAGGAAATGTGCCTAAGGAGCGTAATGGACACTAGGAGACCGCAGTTGTACTAAAGGAGGCGCTCATATTGTATGCGTCTGTATATAGACCATGCATAGGCAAGAATGTGTCCGACTAGAAGAGAAAAGAGAAAAATGTTTGATAAGTGGCAGCGAATCTTTGGGTCGTACAGAAGTAGTGGCCATACCACGACCTTAGTGGCGGACATGGGCAACGATACGTTTGTATTATAGAACAATATAAGCCCCTTTTAGTAAAAATAGTCATGCTCTTTGTTGTACTAAAGATATTTTGATCATTATATATGGGAGGTCTCTATTTTTTTTAGACAAAAGGAAGGGTTATGGATCCTCCTTAAAACCTTCTGATGAAAATTCCTCCTTAGGGAAAAAACATCAGCAAGGAAAGAGTACTCCCCTAAATTTTATTGATAAAAAAGAGAAAAATAACAGGAAACATGGGGGGATTAGACCAAAACCCATGAGAAAAAACAACAAAACAACTAAGAAAAAATAGAAGCAAACTGACCAAGGGGTGCAAAAGCATCATTATAGCGACTCTCATCTCAACCAGGTCGGCACCAGAGCCACTAACAATCATCTGCAATACACCAAGAATAGGTGAACCCAGCCCATCAAGGGACAGAGGGACTAGCAAAACTTGTAGTTAGGTCAACCTAACCTATTTCTGTAAAAGTCCTCCGCAATGAAGCTCGGGATAAGATTCCACCAGGTAAAGCCACTTGAGTTAGTTCCATGACCTGCAAGCTTATCGACACAAGCATTACCTTCTCTGTAAATGTGGGTGCAAACGAAATTCATTTGTCTAGTCAAAGATAAAAAATTGTTCCATCAGTTGCGGAGTTTCCAAGGAACAACATTACAGCTCTTAATTAAAGTCTGAGACAACTAACTGAGAATCACATTCTAACCATAAACACATCCAACCTTTATCAAAAGCAATCGCCAACATAGCTCCAATAAGCTCAGCATGCAAGGCATAACTGTTACCTATATCGAAGTAGAAAAACACCCAAGGACAGCAGCACTCCTGTCTCTAAAAATACTCCCACAAGCAGTTGGACTAGGGCTCCCTTTAGCAGCTCCATCTGTATTGCACTTAACCATGTAGGGAGCATGACGGGTCCAAATAACCTCTTTGATGGCTGAGGAATTTTTGTAATTACCATTGACATTAAAGGCCTTTATAATCATAAATTCAGTGAGAGAGAGAAGACATTGTAGATTTAGAGGCATTTCCTGCTAACGTTACATTGGAAATAATTAGATTGATAGAAGTATATAAGGAGATCACATGATTATTAAATCTAGCATGGTTCCTGCAATACCAAATCACCCAAAAAATGTTTACAATAGCAGCGTAGACTATGTCACTCAATTGAGGACTCCAACCATGGGAAGTCAAAGATAAAATGCTCTGGAAGGAGACCGTGTCAATATTGAGGCTTAGGATTACTCCTAGCCAATTCCAAATGTGTTTGGCAAAAGGGAAGGCCAGGGAAAGGTGATGAGAAGTCTCTGAATCACTACCACAGATGCTGCAAACAGAAACCACCGTGCAACCTCTATTCCACAGTTGGTCGTCTGTTGGTATCTTATTATAAATAGCCCTCCAAAGAATAAAAGATTTTGAGGGCGGAATAAAATTCTTCCAAACTGTTTTAGTCCAAGAGACAACACACCCAATCAGGGGCGTGAAAAAGGAAAGAATCCTTGAAAGTCAAATCTCTTGAATTAGAGCAACCCACATCAATTTATCAGGCACAGGGATGTTGGGGATAACAATTTTCTGAATTTCAAGGTAAATTTGGGGTAAATGATTTACAAAATCAGAAGGGATAGACCATCTACCGTTTACAATAAAATCACTAACAGTAGCTTTGAGATCACTGTGCACATTAGTAGGTATACCAATAAGATCCACGATAGGCTTAGAGAGCCAAGAGTCCGTCCAAAAATTAATATTAACACCATTCCCAAGCTTCCAAGTTTAGTGCTCGAGAATAACAGAAAGACAAGACTTAAATCCAAACCATATAGAAGAAGAGACGTGATAGTTCATCGGCTTATAATTTTTATAGACTCGGGCTTTCAAAAGCAAAGCCCATTGTAAATTGGTAGAGATGAAACTCCACCCAAGCTTTAACATACCATCTCTATTAATTGTTTTGATAGATCTAAGACCCAGACCACCCTCTTTAAAAGGTTTGCACACTGTATGCCAAGCAACAGTAACAATTCTCCTAGTAGTAACATCTCCAGACTACACAAAATTTCTAATCCAATTGTCCACAGAATAAGGAGATTTGCCGGCCCGGCATAAATTGCGAAAGTTGTATACCAACATGCTCAGAATGACAGAATTTACTAACTGAACTCTACCCATAATGGATAATAACAAACCTTTCCAGGAGGATAATTTAGCGTTAATCCTATCCGCAATAGGCATCAAATGCATTCTCAGAGGCTTTCCTACGAATAAAGGGACACCAAGGTAAGTAAATGGGAGAGATCCTTTAGAGAATCCGAGCAAAGCAGAGATGGCATTGACACGAGAGGAAGAGATCTTTGCCGATGAAAAATTTAGACTTGTCTTTACGAATAACTTTGGCACGAAACTTGTTCATAAGAGGAAAAGAGTTTCATCGGACTAGAAATACTCTTTTTAGAAGCTCTGAGAAAGATCATTATATCATTAGCATATAACACATGACTTGGCATACGGCAACCTCGCGGGCCAACCATGAGTTGCAGCTTACCATCTGCCACAAGTTGGAAAATTCCACGACTTAGAACATCTTCCGCCAAGCAGAAAAGAAGAGGGGACAGAGGGTCTCCTTGTCTGACCCCTCTTTTGCAACCAAAGAAACCAACAGCAGAGCCATTAACAAAGAAGGAGAGCTTTGCAGAGTGAAAAATAGTATTAATCCAGGAACAAAACTTCTCATTAAAGCCAAAAGCAGCCAGAATTTGAAGTAAGAATTTGCAATCTATAGTATAAAACACTTTTTTAATGTCAATTTTTAAGGCTAATTGACCTCCAAAAGACATTTTCTGAAGCAAATTGATAGTTTCGGAGGTCGTGCAGATGCAATCAGAGATGTTTCTACCTTTCACAAATCCCCGTTGATTATCTGAAATAATGGTGGAAGCGACAAGAGCAAGTCTGTCAGCTATAACTTTAGTAATAATTTTAAATTTAAAATTAGCTAGAGCTATAGGTCTATTACTTAGAACAAGAGTTTTTCAACCCTTCTCAGAACTCTCTAAAGATCATAAAATGTTTTTGAAACTCTTAAAAAGTAGTTTATAAACTAGACACATCATCTACAGCAAATCTCTACCTGGAACAATTGTGAAACAACTGTGAGAAGAGTGAAAGAGATACTAACTGATCCTTCTCAGTTCTATATAACTGTGAAGACAGTTCAATCACCCTTCTAGGCTCATCGACTTAACTAATAAGAATTGTTTCTGTATAACCTATTTCACTCACTCACTTGATTCTCAACCAACACTTGTGAGTCAAAGTTCTTGTATTTCAGGACAATTTTAAAAGGGTCACAATTCCAAAACCCCCTTCCTTGTGACACTGGTGACTTCAGATACAACAGTAAACGTAAGCACAGGAAGGGTTTTGAAGTGATGTGGTACTTCAATGGTGTAAAGCACAAGAGTGAATGAAATTTCTGGTAAGGAATAAGGTGGAGTTCGCTTGAAAGAGAAAGAAAGCTCAAGTGCAAGATTTCAGAAAAAGAAGTCAAGTGAAGAGGAAGAGTCTACTTATAGACCTAATGTACCCATTAAAATAAAAGAATAAAGAGCAATTATGGCAGTTGCCCTTGGGGATCGTGTAGCAGTTACCAATGCCAAAATGTGGCCATTAATACGACGGCGCACTCAAGTGTCAGCGCAGAGAGAAGGTAAACGTCTTTTCAAAGCTGAAAAGTGATGTTACTAACGTTATATTATCTGACACAAGGTTGTCGAAGAGAATTCAAAAAACGTCATTTTCTACCTTCACCCATACCTCAGTAGAAAAAGACATTTTTGGGGGGCAATTTGTTAGCTTTGTATTTTTTCGACGGCTAAATAAATGCGATCAACGATGTTTGACCTTTTCCTTTGAAGAAAGCAGTTTGAGCCTTCGACACTAAGAGGGTATGTCAAAGGTGTTTTTCGATCACTGAAGGGATTTAACAGGTTTGAAAGCTTGAAAGATACATTTCGACGAGAAGACGAAAGCGAAGAATGGTGGCAAGCTTAAGCTTGGAAGATGACGTCGAAGGAAGCAGTTTCAATGCTGTCAAAGACCTTCGTGATCAAGTTGTCGAGAGTTTAGCAATTCTTAGATTAAATTTCAAATGTATTAACCGTTGTAGACAATTTTTCTCTCTCTTCTTAGTATATATAGTTTTTCCTGAGAAGGAAAACGGCTCACAATCCCAACATACACATTCTTACGCTCAAAATTCCAAGCGATAGAGAAAACTGAGCAACAGAAGCAAATGTATGGATCTGTGCACCACCCTTTTACATTTTTATGCAATTTGAGTTTATTTCTTTAAACATTTCTTTATCTTTCGTTTATCTTTAAGAATTCATTGGCTTTCGAGGCAATTCAACAGTTTCTTTTTCTTCGAAATTACTGAGGGGTGCACACAAACACTGGCGAACAGGTTGAAGTTTGGGTATATCCAAATACCTACTACATCAACTCCATGGAACTTTGGTGGGTTTCTCTAGCGAACAGGTTGAAGTTTGGGGTTACATTGACCTCCGAACAACTTTTCGTGAGAACCCACAATAAAAACCATTCGGCTTAATTATCTAGGGGTGTACACAAACACTCCCTAAAATGCATCATCAAAAGGCCAACATTTACCTATCTCGAGGTTGTTGTGTCCTATTCTCACCTTTGTGTTAAGAATTGAAACAAGGTCGGAATTATTTTAAGAAAACAACTAGTCGCTCTAAGGTCTTGCACGGCTAATTTTAAGAAGAAAAACAAAAGCTAGGTAAACGACCAATTTAGTGAACTTTAACCTCTTGAAAGGAAAGTCAAGGAGTTCTGAACTCATCCTCAAGGAGAACAAAAGCTAGAATGGCGCGCAATGGATTTAGGAGATCTAGAAATTTTCAAACTGAATTTAGGCAGAACAACAGAATGAAGTTAGCGATAGGAAGGATGGCGCAAATTGAAGCCTTTTAATTAGAAATTGGTCGTTGGTTACAATACTAACTCAAAAGCTAATTTTGTTTTACGAATCCTTTTGAAATTTGGTTTGGTTTTTTTCAGTCCGTGTTTTTGTTCTTTTTTTTTTCGTTTGGTTGTTATTCTCTCTTACCTTGGGTTTTGGTGTAGTCGCCCCTTATTTTTTTTGTCTTCGTTTTTTTTTCATAGATTCAATTTTCTTTGATTAAAAAACAATAAGTAATTGATGCCGATTAACTAGGTTATTTTCTGGATAAGTTAATTGCTGGATAAGATTGTGATTTTAATTAAAAGGCAATCAACCAAAAAATTATGAATAAGTTGATTGCTGAGTACACAGGTCACTCTCTTGATGAAAAGGAAAATTTCTGCGTCACTCTTGTCATTGTAAGAAACTCTAAGTGGACCAAGGCAAAGCCGAATAGTTGTTTGAAACCCTTGGAACTAATGCAAGAGAGAGCACAAACTCTAAGTGGACCAAGGAAGGTTGGCTCACAAGGTCGTGGGTTCAACTCCCGCTGCTGATGTGAGGACCTCTTTGGTGGGTGATCTGTAAATCTTACATGTAGCGCTCAAAGAGCCTCGAGGCTCGCCTCGACCTTGGTGAGCCCCTGAGCCCAACTCACCTAAACTTTCTAATCTCAAAAAAAAAAAAAAAAAGAAAAACACTTAAGCATTCAAGTTGTGTAAAGTATGAGGACAAAGTCTTGAGAATAATGATTATTGAGTTAAGTTTTAATAAATTAGAGCTGCTAGTTATGTTGTTGTGTTGCTCTCTAGCGTTCACTACTCGGGGACAAAAAGTGGTTTAAGTTTAGGCTTGAGATAACTTTTAAAAATAAGAGTTATTTTTGACTAACATAAAATTAAGCTTCTTGAAGAGTAAATAGTGTAATAATATTTGATTTACGTCATTATATATGTCAACTCACTACTAGAATTTTCGTTATTTCTGGAAAATTCTGCGATTTTTATTAAAAATTCGCGAAAGCGGATTTCTGCGAATTTTAAGCGCAATTCGGTTCCCGCTTATTTTGTTAAGTGGATAATTGTTTCTGCGGATATTTAAATCGGCGGGAAAGTTCCGCAGAAATTCTTCAGAAAGTCTGCGGAAGTCCGCACAAAATTCCACAGAAATATCCGCATGACAAATTCCGCGGAAATTCAAATATCTGCAGGAAAATCCATGGAAATCGTGAAATTTTTTATTCTCAAATTCGCAAGTAATGTTTGTATAGCACTGAAAAGAAGTAAAAAAAAAAGTACAGAGAATGCCAAAATCTACTAGAAGTTAGTTCTTTTTATGGTATAGTTAAAGCATCCTAATGTTACTAGCAAATGAGAAATCTTTACATTGTAAGAGACAGAAAATTGTGAAGTACATGTCATTTTAGTTTTGAATTCCAAACTTATCCTCATCAACACAATTTTGTGACCATCATAGTGATGCTCTTGCAGCTAAAGGTGCTCCTGGTAATTTCTTCTTGTTTAGAGAAACAAACATATTTGTGAATGGCTCCTGGAAAATAATAATGCCTATATTCAGGATCACTTACACTCAAATGCTCGTTTATTACTAAATACAACAGTAACATTTCATTGATTAAAAAAGTACAAGATTTGGCATAAAAATGATAAACGAAATGAACTCAGAAATTGCAGTACCTGTAGAGCTGAGAAAAGATTTGGAATATAAGATGACCACTCAAAAAGTTCATCATCACAATTTCTACAGATTGCTTCATCTGTGAAAGATTTGGCATATAAGATGAACTCGGAAATGCTTTAATGATCCTATTGTTTGCCACCTTTTAATCTTGTTATTATGAATTCATCCTTGACAGCAACCAAATCTTCTTTAACAGCATGTGCAACCTCCTGAGACATGCCCCCAAATCACTGAAAATTTGGAATCTGATGGGTTAGTAAAAAGGAAATGCAAAGATTCAATAACCAAAATTGCCCCAACACAAACCTGAAAGAGCGGCACCATGTTTGACATGTGATAAACAACCCATTCTGTCATCTTTTTCTTCTGCGTAATTGATGGGGAAAGCAAGTGGTGAAAATAGTGTTATGTTAACATTGAAAGAAACAGACCAAACACAGTAACGTAAGAGTACTAACTCCAAAAACAGCATAAGCCACAGTGTCGACATCGTAAGTTGGTATAGGCTGGGAGGGTTTCCGAGGGAATTATGCATGGTATATGCCTTTGTGCGGATCTCTTCTTTTTCAAATTCTTAATTGGCTGCATAGATTTCTTAGAATCTGACATCTACATTTAAATATAACAAAGCATCATATTCTACTCATAATAACAGGTAACTAAAGATCATACCTTTCAGCTGTGTATATTGAGTAACCTGTTTCTTCACTGTAGAGAACCCCATCACACGAATATCCTCAGATTCAGATCACAACATAGACATGATTAACATGCAGGAGGATTGCATACAAGAAGGATAAATAAGATCAGAATCTAATAACTGAAGCATATCTACTTCCATCACTGGCACTAATCTAATAACTGAAGCATAAATGATCATAAGATATAATCTAATAACTGAAGCATATCTACTTGCAGCGTGCAGTTTGGTGATAATAATAAAGAAACATATGATAATCATAAAAGAGATAACAGCAGAGGTGAAGTTGGAAATGTGTCAAACCCCTCTGACAGGCATACCCTTTTGGCATTCAGGTTGTTCAGCCAAATAAGAGTCTCCTGTAGATTTTGTGTACGCACGAAGTAATATACTCCACCAAAATCCAGAATCAACAGGAGCAACCCTGCCTATTTGTTAGAGTAGTAGAATACTTTCAACTCAATGTAATTCATATATGTGTAAATACACTTAGTTCATTAGCAATTATGTTCACCCGCAACAGCAAGTTTGCTTAGACTGTTACCTACTAGTGCAGGTCATCTCCTGTAACGCTAAGTGCACCATATAAGGGACTCCTACTGTACTATTCATTCACAGGAAATACAATCAGATTTACAAATGCTTCTCTCCCACTCTCAGTCTATCTAGAATCTCAACACTATTGCATGCACTTTCACCAAAATTCCACAAAAACTCCACTGATGCTATAAACTTAGATTACTAGAAAACAGAAAATCAAATCATAACTTCTATTGACTGACTAACCACACCAACAAAATCATATTCACAAAGAAGACATTGGTCATTAAAATCATATTCATAGATTGTTGGAAAAGATCAATAGAAAGAAATGGTAGGATGAGGAAAAGAAAGAAGGTTAGTAGCAGTACCTCAGTGTGAGTGAGTTATTATGTTGTCCACAATCCACATCAATTTTTTTGGCCTTCCATTCTTCTTATTTTCATGTGAAACTGTAAGCAGAAGAATTAATGAATATGATTAGACTTCTTCCAGTTTTTGAGGCATAGGTTATGCATATTCAGAATTAAAATTATATAGCAGTTGGGCTAAACTGATTTAGTGGCTATGATACTGACAAGCACTAAAATCTGAATCTCACATGAGATTATCATGTGATTGGCTATTCTCAAATGATGTGGTCATGTGGAGGAAATAGTAGTTACTTGAACTTCATATTTGCACTACCAAAAGAAGGAAATTTCAGAGCACTACTAAATCATTACGTTATCAGAATTAGAAATTGAGTTATATAAACCAAGCAACATATGTTGGTGCAGAAAACTTACTTACAACTTGCACCGTCCCTTGAAAAAAAGCTGAAACGAATGCGTAATTACACACATATCAATCATCATAATTAATCAATAATTTTGATACAACACAATTTAAAAAATTGAATATACTAACTTCTTGGCTAATGAAGGTGATGTAGAACGGTAGCAAATGAAACAATTCGTCGAACACTTTGTGTGCATACTAACAAATGAAACAATAAATTGAATAAAAATTAAAGAGAAGTAAGAAAAGGTAAATAAACAAACGGATGAATGAAGTTGAGAAGAAGCTGAAACAATTACAGTATGAACTAGGAAATAAAATATCTGAAACTAAAAAGATCAAAAATGTAGAGCTTTGTATCAAATATTTTCCAAATCCACTGTGAAGGAATAGCGCATTTCAATCAATTTGTAAAATGAAAGGTTGTCAAGCAAAACGTACCTAACACAACGATGTGGATAAAATCTTCACCAATCACCTCTCAGCATCAGCATCTGCAGCTCGCAAGTAAGCAAATCAAGATCAAAATCTGACCTTGCGATGGTTAAAGGAAAGACATTGTTGAAGATGCTAGGGTTCAAGGGTGAAAGGATTAGGGCTCGTAACGATTTCTTCAAAGTTGTGAAAGAGGATTTCTCTATTTTAGGGTTAGGGTGAGAGACGATTTGATGATTTCATGGTGTGAGACATGATTTCATGGTGAGGATTTGGCTCTCAGCCATGGTTTTAGGGTCTGTGAGAGAAGAAGAATCAATTTTGCGAGAAAGAGTGAGATTTCTGAAGATTCTTTCTCTGAAGACTGAGATTGAACGAGAAAGAGTGAGATTTGTGAAGATTTTTCCTCTGTTGAAGAAGTGAAATTGAAGAGGAAGAGTGAGGTTGAAGAGCGAAAGAGTGAGCTGATTCGTATTTTTTCTTCTTTACGTATAAACAGATTTGTTTTTTTCCTTTTTTTAGGCAAAATTACAGTGAAAATCTTTTAAGTTATTTAATTATAATAGGTTGGTGTTTTAAGTTTTTTTCGTAACACTTAAGTCCTTTAAGTTACATAATGTGTACACCTTAGTAATTTTTTCATTTTTATTACAAAAAAACTCAATTCGCACTAACAGGATTGATGTGGCCGTGACGGAGGGTACCTATCATTTATTTTATAAGAATTTTGTCCTTAAGACTATTGTCATGTATAAACAAAATAATAATACACTGTTTTCAGATGTTTTAAAAACGTTACACCACTCAATTTCTGAAACAAAACCAAGCTTCACTGTTTTAGGCCTTTCGTTTTGTACATCTTTTAAAAGAAATAAATTTCCTGCAAACTACGACTCTTAGGAAATTCCGCAAGTAAATAAAAAGTTACCTCTGCATATTTAGAAATACGCTCAGAAATTTCCTGCGGATATTTTCCGCAGCAAATTTCGCAGGAAATGCCGAGATTTCTAGTAGTGACTGTCCCACAAAGATATAAGGCTTCTTTTTTAGTAATAATGCTTATTATGCGCATCAGCCGGTCACGACAAGTTCATATTCAGATTCGTCAGGCCTTTATCAATATATAATACCTAATTTGAAGTATTTTTTTACCTATCCAAAATATTGCTTTTCCCACACCCCCTCCTACTCAAAACACACCCCATAAGGGTGTGAAAAGACCAAAAGGCCAGCCAAAACCTCTTTTTTTTCACGAAATTTCACCTGTTCGAACACGGGCCTTCGAACAGGTTCGAATGACATCGTTCGTGTGTGTTAAATCTTGACTTCACACCCTCTTGTGCGTAATTTCACCTGTTCGAACGAGGTCATGCGAACAGGTTCGCATGAGGGTGTTCGAACACCCCTATTTTATGACAAAAAATGGACTCTCACACCACATTCACCCATTTTACCTGTTCGGTTGACCTCAACCGAATAGATTCGGTTGACCATCCCCGAATAGGTGAAAACACGCACTCCACTTAAGGGTATTTTTGGAATATTTGGAGTTATGGGGTGTGAAAGAGTAGGAGGGGGTGTGGGAAAAGCAATAGCCCCAAAAGAATTATTTTTTTAGTCCTAAAGGAAGGGCTTGAGCCGCTTTATGCATGGACCTTCCATGACTAACATGCTTATGTCTTATCACATGGGCTATAGCGCAAACCTAGACACAAGGATGCAGGTTTGAATGCGGGTGGGTGTTGTAAATAGGACTTGAAAGAGCAACAACGAGAACCTGCAAAACAATAAACATCATAGAAAAATCAACCGGAGGGGTCTTATCGACGCGAACTAAAGGATTTATTCGCCTCTACAGCGCAAATCCCCGAGAGTACAACCGGTCTCGTCTCAATTCGCGAATCACTAATATTAGATAAAAATTAATTCTGATTAACCAAAATAGATTAAAATAATCATTTTCTCGATAGGCTCATGTAAGTCCATATATATATATATATATATATATATATATATATATATATATATATATATATATATATATATATATATATATATATATATATATATATATATATATATATACACACTAGTATAATTAACTTGTACAAAGACGTGGTCTAAATTCATTTGTTTAGACAATCGTAAGATAATTACTTCAACTATTTTAAATATTTGTATAATAGTAGGAAATTAAATTTAGATTTATATATATATATATATATATATATATATATATATATATATATATCTATATATATATATATATATATAATTTTGAGATCCCGTGAAATCAAATAATACTTTAGTAGTGACAAACCATGATGTATATAATTTCAAATGGTATTTTCATATTGAGATGTTATTACAACAGGAATTACTTATAAGTATTATATGGTCTAAAATAGTATTAGTAAATAGTAACTTACAAATATATAGCAAATATACCTTTGCATAAGGACATGTAGCTTGCTTTTGACTATAAGTTGATTGACGTTGACAACCATAGGATCAATATTCTCTTTCATCTTGTTTATTCTCTCTACTTGTTTTCTAAGTGCAGCTTATAGTGAATAGAAGAATATTAAGCACAAACGTTGTAAACTATAAATATACTAATCGATCAAAGTTGTATATTGATTCTAATTGTATGTGCATCAAGCTGAATACAAAAATATGTGACAAACATTTTTAATATATGACATTATTTATAAGATGAGAATTAAAAAAGGTTGAAATGGATAAAATTACTCATATTTAATGTTGATATTTTCTGTTGGCAAGGATTTTAGTCTAGTCCCCCTTTGCTTTTCTCTGTTTTTTTTACTTTTTTTATTAATAAATTCGGGCAATCTGTCCGTTTGTTAAAAAAAACTCATATTTAATAATATTCTAGTTAGTAAATATATAGAATAAAATCTATGGAATGTGATACAAAGTATTAGATGGTAAATAAATATAATATATAAATGTAATATATAATAACAAATAATATACATGCATCAAAATAAATAATTAATAGATATAAAAAGTTTTGCAATAAAAGAAATAATAGGATAAACATTATGAATATGCTTTAGTAACATGAAATTGTGGTAGCTCAAATGGTCAGCGTTAGGAGGTGGTAGCGTGGGGGAATGAGTTCGATCCCCAGCTTCTGCTTTTTTTGTGATATATTTCGAAATAACATGCTGAAGTGGATTAAAATTGTGCTGATGTCATTATTGACATGGATGCCTAGGTGGACAATCCATGGTTTATTATAATATAGATATATATATATATATACTAGTTTGCAGGACCCGTGCCAGCACGGGTAAATAACTTCAGCTGATAAATATATTAAGATCTTCGCGTAATAGATACCTCGACACCGTTAATTCGCCTATTAGCAGATGTGCCTTAGAGGAGAGGTTTTGTTGTTTTTTTTGTTCATAGAGTACAATAACACCAATCATGCATTCACCTGTAGAAGACTCTTATTCTGTGATAAGTTGAGAAAAACCAGTTATGACACAATTTTAGTCTTGTATAATGTAAGTTCTGTGGTAGCGTAACAACAAAATTAAATGCAGATATAGGTCTTTTTTAAACATTGGGGGTGAAGCTACACCCACTCGATTTGTTATTAGGATACTATGGTGATATGATACCTTTGTAAGAATGAGAGACTGCTTAGAGACGCTGACCATATGCACATGGGGAACAATCACGCTGTTCTTTCTGGAAGCCATTTCGGCTGAGAATTGGGTGTTGATCCTTGTGTAACTCCACGTCGAACTAAGGAACCGTGATATTTATTTTTACCAGTGCTGTTTGTGTGTGAGAATTTATTTAGGTTTATGGTATTAATGTCAAAGTCAAATGGGTGTTGACTGGTACAATAGAATGACAACCTAAATATATTTTGATTTTGCACTGTCCTAAATGATATAAATCTTGCCGTGATTGTAGACAATTTAAATGTAGATTGCGAATAAATCTGCTGTGAGTTTTATGCCCATTCAGTTCTATCATTATAAGTAAATTGATTAATACATTTAAGTGGGAAACCATGACAGTTACAGCTTTTATATGGCATTAAATACTGATAAGGGAAAATCTTAGTGTTAATGCAGCTAGACAGGTTGCGATTATCTGCTTTAATTCCTGTTTAATACGCGCTCGTGTATTTGTTTAGTGTATTGTGCAATTGGTTGAGACATCATTGAAAGATGTTGCGCATGGCGCAGTGGTTGAATGTATGGCTCGGTATCCTACGGTCCCGTGTTCGAGTTTCACTGAGGCCGGAAAAATATATTTTTGTTAAAATAGCAATGAATGCCAGCGTGGATATGTGGGTCCCAATTGATAATGATGTGTAAAGCCACGTATTTACCGTGGTCTACGTGGCCTTTCTGACTTGGATGCTTAGGTGGTAACATTTGTGATTTAAATTACTTATGATATATATATATATATATATATATATATAGAAATTATGATGTTGGGTAAAAAGAATGAGCTATAACCACTCAGTTTGTTAGACTTAAAAAGTGGAAAGTTGAGAGTGCTCAACAAGTACGTATCAAGACACATTTAAGTTAAATGAATGTGGACAATACTTTGAGCCCAAGTAAATAACCATTAGTAAAATATTTAACACTAATATTAGATAAAAATTAATTACGATTAATCAAAATAGACTAAAATAATCATTTTCTGATAGGCTCATGTAAGTCCAAATATATATATATATATATATATATATATATAGAAATTAATATTTCAATAAATAAAAATAACGTAAAGTCAAGCAATGCAGGACTTCCGTACTTTGAAATATCTCATAAAATTACAACAATGGGAGGCAAAAGAATATGATTAAGGATATGAGTATATGATATTAGCACGAGAAATTTGATGGTGATCACTATTAAAAAAAAAGGCTAATCTAATATTCTGATTTGTTAGATAAAAGCAATGGAGTATTAAGGCCTGTTTGTTATGGATTAAAAAATTAGTGACTTTGATGTAAAATAATTTAGAGAATAGTTTTTAGAAATTTTTAAGAAAATTAGAAGTTGTTTTGTGTTTGTGTAACATACTGAAAATCACTTATTTAAAAAAAATCATTCTTAGAGCCCGTTTGTTATGGATTAAAAAATAAGTGATTTTGTTGTAAAATAATTTAGAGATTAGTTTTTAGAGATTTTTAAGAAAATGAGAAGTTACTTTGTGTTTGTGTAACATACTGAAAATCACTTATTTTAAAAAAAAAATATACTTAAAAAACTGTTTTTCATGAGAAGCTACTCTAAACAGCTTCTCATATGAAGCAATTTTTTTGATTATTTTCAGCTTTTCATTTTTTTATGAATCTGTAACAAACGGACAACATGTCCTCATAAGTGATTTTTTTTTTTAAAAAAAAATGATTTTTTAAAAAAATAAGCTATAACAAACAGGCTAAAAAACTGATTTTCATGAGAGGCTACTCAAAACAGCTTCTCATATGAAGTAGTTTTTAGATTATTTTCAGCTTTTTATTTTTTTTTAAATCTGTAACAAACGGCGTCAAAAAAAAATCTGTAACAAACGGACAACATGTCGTCATAAGTGATTATTTTTTAATTTTTTTTTTAAAAATAAACCGTAACAAACAGGCTATAAGATTCACGGGAGTAAAATATAGTTTAAATAAGATAAATTTACGAGCGTATAAATGAATTATCATACCAATAGTATAAACTACATGAAAATTATTTATTTTGATGAAAAAATATCTGTTGAGAGAGGTCAATATCTTAAATAGATTTCAGTACGTCTGAGGTTTAGTCTCTGCAGTTACAGGGTTACATTGATTTACAAAACAAAATTATTTTACTCTTCAATTCAGCCAGTCCAACTAGCTCTTTTTTCCCAGAAAAAATTGTCCCAACTATGATACAAACCATCTGGCTGTACAAGCCAATAAACAATATGATGCCCTTTGTCAACCTCGCCATCAAATGCTCTGAATGTGGTTATTGAAAATTTCCAATGCGCTTCACAAACCTCTAGTCCTCTACCCTATTAATGGGAACAAGCCATAGATGACGGGTTTTTGATAATACTTCAAAGTATCCCCCCTATTGGACAAGAAAAGTTCACCCGACCTGTCACAAAAGGTACAACTTGGATGCTAAGTTTATCTGCAGGAATATCTTTGTTCCGGAGTAGGCTAGCAAGTCCAATAGAGAAGAACATCAAAATATGGGCCAGCGGCCCAATCCAGCGAGACAAGCCCAATTCGGCCCAAGCGCATAACGTGAGGCGCAATTCTCGAGCCCGACCGCATAATGCGCAATAGCCAAGGCGCCTCAGGGGTATAAATACCACCCTCGTCCATAGCATCAGGGACGTTCTATACCCTGTGACCTGCCCGATAGTACACTATTGACTTGAGCGTCAGAGTTTCATTGCAGGTACCACCCGCGCGCAATCAAGACCGGTCTAGTCCGCTCCTCAACGACCGGCCAACACAGCAGCAGCAGTAACTTCACTTCTATTGGTCAAGGTACGATCAATTGTCGACCACAGTGGGAAGCCCGCGCGTTATCCTACCTAAGTCATGCCGCCGCGAAAACCCTCTACGCGGGCATCATCACAGCTCAACCCCTTTGGACAGGACACTCGCCATCAGCATACCCGGAGGGCGTGCCTCAAACCATTCATGAATCATAGGGCAACCCTTGCTAGGAACAATCGGTGCAGGGCGGCCGAGGACCGGTGTTGGAGCCCGTCCAACAACCGGCCCAACAACAGATCCCGGCCTAGCTGGTCGAGGCCAGAATTGCAGAACCCCTGCCAGAACATGTCACCCAGGCATTTCCTCAAGTGCTACAGAACAAGAATCAAATCATTGCTGAACGGGATGAATTGATCTCCCGCTACGAGAGAGGATCGATCTCAGTTCGCCCGCGAGCGGCTGACAGAGACCCCCGAGGTCACAGTCAACCATCTCGCAGACACGGGACGCCCCCCAGAAGGAACGTTCCTCACCGCGGTAGCACTTCTCGTCGATCACCGTCACGCAGAAAACAGGGCCGTGAGATCGCCTGGCCGCAGAACGCAGTGTGCGATCGTCGTTCCCCCTCTTATGACTACGACTACACAGACTCCAGCTACCATCCAGAATCCGGTCGATCTCCTACTAGATATTCTTCCTGTGAGTCCTCTGGTTTTAGAAGGTCGAGGAGCCGGTCTTGGGATTCGTACGACGAATTTGAAGACTATAACCGAAATGAAGGGATCCAAGATGTGTCTCAGTTCGCTTGCCGGCCAAGGAGGGATCCTACTAGATATTCTTCCTGTGAGTCCTCTGGTTCTAGAAGGTCGAGGAGCCGGTCTTGGGATTCGTACGACAAATTTGAAGACTATAACCGAAACGGAGGGATCCGAGATGTATCTCAGTTCGCTTGCCGGCCCAAGAGGCACCAGACCGAGCATTTCGATGGTCCTTCCTCTTCAAGGCTCCCGCCTCGGCGTCACGACCGGCCACAGGCCGACGGAGGATTCCTAGGCCAAACATTTAATGGACTCTTCGGATTTCCGACCAACGAGGCCTATCTCGCCATGCAACCATTCACGCCCGGCTATGTGTCGAGCGGGCAAGGTCCATTCACTAGGGAAATACATCGTTATCGTATTCCCAGGGACCTGAAAAAGCCTCCCAATCTTAATAAATTCAATGGCCGAGGCGATCCAGACAAGCACTTAAGGTACTTCAACAATTATTGCAGCTATAGAGAGCTAGGCCCGACCATGAAATGTAGGCTCTTTCCACAGTCGCTCGAGGAGCGAGCGTTAGAATGGTGGGAAGGACTGCACCCTAACACTATCTCTTCCTGGGACGGCCTAGTCAAGATGTTTTTATCCAACTACACAGCCAACAGGTGTCAAGATCGATACAAAGAGCATTTGGACACTATCGTCCGAGGGGAAAATGAATCGTTGAGGCAGTACATCGAATGGTTCAACACAGAGACCGACATCATTCGCGACCTATCAGACAGGGACAAGCTAAAGTACCTTAAACGTGGTATCAGACCAGACCACGGATTTGCAGAAGAGTTTGGCCTAAATCGTTACATGGACCTGACCATGTTCCTCCGGAGGGCCAACAACCATATGGCCTACGAGGAAGCAAGGCAGGCTAGGATGGGCGCCCGTGAGCGACCGTGAGTAGAGCAAAATAGGTCGGCCAAAGGGCAAGACCCCAACGTGATAGTAGGGCGGAGTACCGACCTATGAAATATGAGCAACGTACAAGGTTGAATACCCCTATAGCACAGATCTACTCGGAATGCCAAAATAGTGAGTTTGTGGATGTGAAGCGGCCCGACCCACTCGTTCTCAAAAAGGGGGCTCGGGCGACCAAAAAGTACTGTAGATATCACAAGAGTAAGGGACATGACACCAACGACTGTATGGCCCTAAAGGATGATATCGAAGATCTTATCCAGAAAGGTAAGTTGAGACAATACGTTAGGGCCGAAGGTCGCGACCGACCAGCAGAAAGAGCCGGGAGGACTGCCCGCCCAAGACAAAGGTAAGGTCGTAGCTACGGATTTGGTTGCGGCTTCCAAAGAAAAGGAAACGACCGAAGAAGATCGCGACACCTGGCAGTCCAGAGGCCAGAATGTCACCATGGTGATTCACGGAGGCAATTCGCTTGACCGCAAAGAGTCCAACAAGGCCATGAAGAGAAAATGGAACGAGATTCTTATGGACGGCACCACCTCAGCGACAAGGTTGGCCTCGTGTAGGCCGCCCATCTCTTTCAGTGATGAAGACCTACTCGACGGATGGACCAACAGGTACGTTCCTTTGGTCGTTTCGGCAGTCATGGCCAACACTGAAGTAAGAAGAATACTGGTCGACCAGGGAAGTTCAGCTGACATAGTGTTTGAAGACCTGGTCGACAAACTGAATGTGGATAGGAGCGAAATCATTCCGCAGGCCGACCCAACTCCTCTGACAGGATTCAATGGATCGACTACATACCCCTTGGGAACTTTGGAACTCTTGGTCACATTTGGAGATGATACCAATGGCAGTACCCTCTACAGGACTATTAGAACGACGTTTCTAGTCCTATCAATCAAGTCGTGTTATCAGTGCATCATAGGTCGTCCCACGCTTGGGAAGTTGGAGGCAGTAGCTTCTACGGTCCATTTAAAAATGAAATTCTATGGCAAAGACGATCGGGTAGTGACCTTGTTGGCCGATATGGAGACGGCCAAACGCTGCCACTACTTGTATCAGGAAATGTGTGAAGAAGCGACCCCTGATTGCGACCCTCGGGACACTGGAGAGGGCCACCAGGTCAATGTAGCTGACCTAGATGCCTGCTACGATCTAGATAGCGACCCTGAGAAAGACGATGACTTAGCCCGCGAGCTGAAGAATAGATTGAAAAGGCCAGAGCCTGATGGGGAGTTGATTGACGTCCAACTAGGGAACGACCCAGCAAAAACAGTTAAGTTGGGGAGCGACCTACCTGAACAGGTCAAGCAAGACCTCATGGGATACCTTAGGGATTATGCAGATCTGTTTGCATGGCAGGCATCAGACATGCCTGGAATTCCCATAGAAATTGCGTGTGACCAACTCTCGGTCGACGAGGCAGCTAAACTGGTCGCCCAGAAAAGGCGGGCTGAGAACGAAAAAAAGGCTCAGGAAGCAGCCCAGGCCGTTGACGATCTAATCAAAGCCAACTTCATTGAAGAGATCAAATATACAACCTGGCTCTCCAACGTTGTATTGGTAAAGAAAAAGAACGGCAAATGACGCATGTGTGTGGACTACACCGACCTGAATAGGGCATGCCCGAAAGATGCCTTTCCTGTGCCCAACATTGATAAATTGGTCGATGGCGCTTCGGGCTACAAACTGCTATCTTTCTTAGACGCATATTGGGGCTATAACCAGATAACCATGTACCCACCAGATCGGCATAAGACAACGTTCATGACCGACCGTGGCAACTTCCAATACAAGGTCATGCCCTTCGGCCTGAAGAACGCAGGGGCGACCTACCAACGAATGATGATTAAGATCTTCAAGAAGCAGATCGGTCGGATAGCAGAAGTGTACTTAGATGACATGATCATCGAGAGTAAGACCGACCAGGATCACCTGGACGACCTGAGAGAGATCTTCGAGGAAGCCAGGAGAAACTTGCTAAGGCTAAACCTAGAGAAATGTACCTTTGGAGTCAGGGCGGGAAAATTTATTGGATTTCACCTAACAGAAAGGGGGATTGAAGCTAATCCGGACAAATGTAGGACAGTCGCCGACATGAGGCCGCCCACCACCAAGAAAGAGATCCAACGGTTGAACGACATGGTTGCTGCCCTGTCAAGGTTCATACCCAAGTCTGCATGCAAGTCGCTTCCCTTGTTCAAGCTATTAAAGAAGGAAGTGGAGTTTGAGTGGACCGAGCAATGTTAACAAGCATTAGACGAGCTGAAAGTAGCGTTGACCAATCCGCCGATCATGACCAAACCGCTACCGGGGGAAACACTGTATTTGTACTTGGCGATCACTGGAGAAGCTTTGAGTGCCGTCCCAATCAGGGAGAACTCAAAACAAAACCCGGTCTACTTCATAAGCAAGGTGTTGCAAGCACCTGAGACCAGGTATTAGAAGATAAAAAAATTGGCCCTTGCACTACTGGTGGCCGCCAGTAGGTTGAGACCATATTTCGTGGCACATCAGGTCGTAGTGAGAACCGATCAGCCCATCAGGAAAATCCTACATCTACCAGACCTGGCACGGCGCATGATCAAGTGGGTCGTGGAACTCAGTGAGTTTGGAATAAAGTTCGAGCCTAGGTCGGCCGCAAAGGCCCAAGTACTGGCTGATTTCATTGTTGAGATGACACCAGTCCCTGATGGCCGGCCGGCGACGATGTGGACCCAACACGTTGACGGTTCTTCCAACAGCAAAGGAAGTGGGGTTGGCCTAATATTGGAGAATTCTGAAGGCCTCATAATGGAGGTATCATTGACGTTTGCCTTCCACACTTCGAACAATCAGGCAGAATACGAGGCGTGCATCAACGTCAATCGCATTGAACTTTATTCATACTCTTTGTTGGTTGTTTCTCAAATCCAAGAGTTGTACGATGCGAAGGACGAGGTCCTAAAGAACTACTTGGCTAGAGTAAGAGAACTACTCCAACAATTCGACCGAGCAGAGGTGAAGCACGTCCCAAGAACTGAGAACGTCCGGGCTGACATCCTTTCGAAGTTGGCCAGCACAAAAACCCCTGGGAATCATAGAAGTTTGATCTAGGAAACACTAACTCATCCGAGTGTTTCAACTAAGCCTGGTCAATCACTAGCAATTCTCTCCATCGATCTAGAGAAAGATTGGATCGCCCCAATACTGCAGTACATCCTGGCAAGAGAGGAACCGGGCGACCCAAAAGAAGCGAAGCTCTTGAGACAGCAGAAGACCAAGTATTTCGTCATTGAAGGAAGATTGTATAGAAGAGGTTTCTCGTCTCCACTATTAAGGTGTCTTACGTCGGTGGAAGCCGACCATGTGTTAAGAGACATACACAAAGGCAATTGTGGAAGCCACCAGGGTGGTCGGTCGGTGGCAAAGAAGGCGCTCAGGGCCGGCAACTATTGGCCGACCATGGACGAAGACGCAAAGAAGCTGGTCCATAAATGTAAGAAGTGCCAGATCCACAACGATGTTCATGTGGCCCCTTCATCAGAGCTACAGAGCCTAACCTCACCATGGTCATTCGCTTGGTGGGGCAAGGATCTCGTGGGTCCGTTCCCACCTGCACCGAGCCAGTTCAAGTTCCTGATTGTTGCGGTCAACTACTTCACCAAGTGGATTGAAGTAGAGCCGCTGGCGACCATCACATCGGCAAAGGTGATGAAGTTTTTCAGCAGAAATGTGCTTGCCCGATTTTGAGTGCCACAGCAGTTGGTGACCGATAATGGGACACAATTCGCAGATAAGAAGTTCAGAGAAATGCTGGTCGACCTAGGGGTGAAGTAGCGCTGTACCTCGGTCGAGCATCCACAGACGAACGGGCAAGCCGAAGCGGCCAATAGGGTCGTGCTGCGAGGGCTAAAAAGAAGGTTGGATGAGTCTAAGGGAAATTGGGTAGAAGAGCTGCAGTCGGTTGTTTGGGCCTATAGAACGACCCCCCATTCGTCAACCGGAGAGTCGCCTTTCAGACTTGTCTATGGAACTGACGCTGTTATCCCAATAGAAATGGGCGAGCTCAGCGGACGTCCAACCCACCGGCAAAGGAAGATAATGAACGGGCCACAAGAGAAGAGTTGGACCTAGTTGATGAATTGCGCACTAAGGCATCACTTAGGGAGCAACTTGTCAAGCAGAAGGTCGCAGCAAGGTACAACGCCCGCGTCCAGATGAGGGAATTCTCCATTGGGCAGCTCGTCCTCAGGTGGGATAATGTTGGAAACAAGAATGCTCGACAGGGTAAGCTCGCCCCAAACTGGGAAGGACCGTACCGTATTGTCAATAAGACCTGCAAAGGAGCTTACGAGCTAGAGACCATGGATGGGGCGACTATCCCCAGGACTTGGAATGCTGACAAACTTAGGAAGTACTATGTTTAGTACCTTAACTTTGTACTGAACCATCGATATATGAATGAATATCAGGCGGACGCTCTTTTTCCCCACTGGGGTTTTTTACAGAGGCTCGACCTTCAAAAATTCCACTTGTAATTTAAATTTCATGCAAGAATGTATGCTCGGTCGCTCACCATGCTCGTAGCAGACGAGCGACCAGAGGCCCATCGATCGGCCTAAAGCGAGTTCCTTCGAAAGACCCAAATAAAGGGCGACGATCGGCCTAAAGCGAGTGCCTTCGAAAGGCCCAACAGAGTGCCTTCGAAAGGCCCAAAACGAGGGCCACCAAACGGCCCAAACAAAGGTCGTCGAGCAACCCATAACGAACGTGGCCAGCAGCGACCGGCCACAACGATAAACCAATTTTTTTATGAACGAGACCGCAACGTTATGCGGCCCATAGAGGTTATGGCCGAACCAGACTCAAACGAGTGCCTAAAGAATTCTCAAAGGAACTTTGGCCAGCGATAACCTTTTCATCGGTCTAACCCTAGTCGACGAATTAAGTAAAGATCAAACAAACATTAAACGAGAGCAGTAATTCATATTACAAAACCAACACGCCCTGTCGAAGCCGAGCACCCAAAATGTTCAGCCGCTCATAGGCGGAGCAAAAGTACTTAAAACTATTGCAAAGTTAAACCGCTCGCAGGCGGGCAAAAAGAGGAGATTAACTACTTCTTGGGACGGACAAAGATGACCGATCGCTTCTGAATCACCTTCCCATCATCATCCTTCTTCAAAGGCAGAACAATCTCCTCACCCTCGACCACATGATCAGGATTCACCACCTTGTCGTCATGCTGAATGCCCCGACCAGAAATTGAAGTCTTAGCAAAAAATAGGAATGGAACAGACAAGGCTCGACCAATAACTTCTCCCCCTGTATAAACAGAATGGCCTGCAAGGGATGTCTCCTTCAGGGTTCTGGGGCAACAAGCTAGACAGTCTTTTAATAATAGACGGAGTTTCTCGATCCTCGTCAACCAGCTCGGCCACAGCGAAGGTGTACTCGCTCGGTTTAGTTGCAAAATGAGTGGCGCGCCAAGAAAGAGGGAAAAAGGGCACGCCCGCTTCGCCGAACGGCAGAATGTCGACAATAGAGGCAGCGGCTTCGACATTGGGAACGACCCAAAAGTATTGGTTTTTCCAACCGTTGGGCAAGGAATCAGAATAAGCTTTGAAAAACTTCTGTGGGAACGACTTCTGATTCTTGAAAGACATTTGTTCCTTGCGCGCCATGTTGGTGCCATACTCACTGTGCCAGCTTAGTTCAAAAATAGTAAGGAAAAGCTGGGTCGACACCGCCCGACCCAATCAATCACACAAATGTTCGAAGGTCTTCATGAAACCCCAAGATGGTTCAAGACATCCCGTTGAAACATCGTGAAGGGGGGGACGATCTCCATTTTCTCGAAGACAACCCGATGCATGGTGAATTTCACATTGGTTGCACAAGTCGATATATTCTCGTCGTCCTGCATCCCTTTCACCTTCCAGCCCGGCTTTTTGAAAAGGGCCTGGAGATCTGCCAAAGAATGGTGGGCCGGTCCAATAACACTCTTAAAAGCTCTCATTTTGTCAGACACCCAAGACATGTCAAAAGGGTCAGAGACAGCGGCCGCCTCGGCATTGTCGCCCCCCGGTCGTCGACCTACTCCATAGCCTCGCCACATTCGGCCGCTCCCTCATCGACTGCGATGACCACGCCCTCCTCACTGCGATCATTTGCATCCAAGTTAATCACCTCCTCATAGAACTCCCCCAGGCTGGGTTGAACGACATCCACCATATCTTCATCTCCCTCGATGTCAATTGAACTGTCACCCCCTCGTCCTCTAGAACAGTCGGTTGGGGCGGTGGCGGGGGGCACCATGAATCATTCAAAGTTGAAAGAGAAACACTGCCGCTCGAACTAGTGCTGGGAGAGATGCCCGAAGAGCTGGAATCGCTGGGTAAAGGGGTGTTCTTTGGCGAATCCTCGCTTGAGGCTGCACTCTCGGCCTCCCGAGCAGATCGGCGATTCGGACCGGCCGCTTCACGCCCCGCGAAGGTCAGGTCATTTGCCGCACAATGGATTGTGCGGGGGCGCCGACGATCCGAGTGATTTGCTTGGTCCTTGCCAGGTCCACCTGTGAAAGGAGAAGTCGTCAGGTCGACCGAGCCAGGAGCCAGCGCGCTCAAGAAAAGGGAGCGACATGGTCGTCCCCTGACCGGACACCCCCCTTTCACGAGGCGCAGAAATTTAAACTAAAGCGCAAGCAAAGAGTAAAGAAAAATTACATCAACGGCGTACCTGAAGAAATGCAGCAACTGAATGGATGAAGACTCGATATGCCGGACGAATAACTTTCACACCAAACAGTACTTCAGGTCGCTAGCAGAACGCTCGGTCGATGGCAGAGTTTCGCTTCCAGAAGTGAGTGGAAAACGAGCTGACTGAGGACACCAATTATAGAAGTGCCGGTAGCGTGTGTCGGGCGAATTTGAAACGACGCGATCGGTCGCGATTCCCCAACTCAGGCGACACAACTGTTCGCGTATTCCCTATCCTAACTGTGACATGGGGAACCCCAGAGGACACCTCGGGAAATGCAAAAGTCACCTCATTAATTGCTCAGTAAACTGAACTGACGTAGGCCAAACGTCACTCATGCACGGCCAAGTTAGGGCGGCAGCGACCGCCAGGAGGCAACGATTCAAGCATCAACCCGCTCCTAAGCGACCTAGGCTTGGGGGGCAACTGTTCCGGAGTAGGCTAGCAAGCCCAATAGAGAAGAACATCAAAAGATAGGCCAACGGCCCAATCCAACGAGACAGGCCCAATTCGGCCCAAGCGCATAACGTGAGGCGCAATTCTCGCGCCCGGCCGCATAATGCACAACGGCCAGGGCGCCTCAGGGGTATAAATACCACCCTCATCCATAGCATCAGGGACGTTCTATACCCTGTGATCCTGCCCGATAGTACACTATTGACTTGAGCGTCAGAGTGTCATTGCAGGTACCACCCGCGCACAATCAAGACCGGTCTAGTCCGCTCCTCAACGACCGGCCAACACAGCAGCAATAACTTCACTTCTATTGGTCAAGGTACGATCAATCTTTTGATGTCGCTAATGGTTTTGTTAACATGAAACTTGGTATCCATTGAAGAAATACATACGACATTTAAAAGAGTAAGGAAAAGGAGGACATAACATGAGTTTAGCATTTTGAAGTTATGAAGTGAAAGAACTTTCGAAGCTGATTCAAGCTTATACAATGAGGCAATTGCCAAAACACAAATATATAACCAAAATTTAACGAATGTAATTAATATCAACCATTTATTTTAAAAATTTCATTTAATTGTACTTATTAACCTTTTTCTTATAAAAAGTTTCCTTATATTAATAATGAGGATTTATTTTGAAAATTTTCATTTAATTTTAGGCTTAAATATGTTTTTACCCACTGCAAATATGGGGTGTTTTGCTTTTACCCCCTGTAATTTTTTTTTTTAAAAAATCCCTTGCAAAATCAACTTTTTTGGTTTTAGTCCTTATGTTAGACGGACGTTTCAAAAATCGTCTACGTGGCTAACAGAAGTGTGATTTGGCATTTTTTTTTCTTGTTTATTAGGCTTAAATATGTTTTTACCCCTGCATATATTGGGTGTTTTGCTTTTACTCCCTGCAAAATTTTTTATTTTAATATTTTTGGCTTCTACACTTCCTCCATTTCTCCGTCTCTCTCAAAGTCTTGTTTCTCTCAATCACTTTCAACAGAACAAAATGGTGCAAACATTAAAACCCAAATAGTGTTCTGGTTTTTCATAGCTTTGGCGTTTCTTCATCTCTCTCAACTTCGTCTCTCTCTCTCTCTCTCTCGTTTTTCACCATCATTATTTCTTCTCATTCCAAATCTCAAACTAGAACCCATCTTCTCTTTCTCACAGAACCAGCACACAGTTTAATTAAACCAACACATTTATTAAACCCATAAAGCGTTGATTTTGAAAATTTGTTGGAAGTGATGGGAAGTGAAAGTTTTTCCTGGGAAGGAAATGAGGGAGAGTGCTAAGAAATGAAAGAGATGAGGTTGTTGAAAGTGATTGAGAGAAACAAGACTTTGAGAGAGACAAAGAAATGGAGGAAGTGTGGAAGCCAAAAAAATTAAAATAATTTTTTTTGCAGAGGGTAAAAGCAAAACGCCCCATATTTGCAGGGGGTAAAAACATATTTAAGACTAATAAACAAGAAAAAAATGCCAAATCACACTTCTATTAGCCACGTAGACTTTTTTGTAATGTCCGTCTAACAGAAGGACTAAAACCAAAAAAGTTGATTTTGCAAGGGGTTTTTTGAAAAAAAATAATTTTGCAGGGGGTAAAAGCAAAACACCCCATATTTGCAGGGGGTAAAAACATATTTATGGGCCTTGTAGATTTCCTTTCATATCCAAAGAGGCCCAACTCATCTGTCGTTGTTATGCAAAAATAGGTAATTATGCAAAAATGTGTGCAAGTATACACAGTCTAAACCGATGTTTTGAAAACTGTGTTAAATTTTGCTCCATTTTTTCGTTTTCTTTATTGTTATCTAACAGGGGTTGTATTATATTGATTTGCAGGGTGCAAATAACACAAGCCTGTCACTGTAGCAAGAGGACCGGCCCAAGAACCACATAACATACCACAAAAGAAGAAAATAACGTGAGACGCTTCAGTCTCACTTCTCTCTCTACCGAGCTTCTTCTTCCTCGTTCTCTTCTCCTTCAACAAGCTCTGCTAGGGTTTCTTCTGAAACCCAGCAGCTCAGCTCCAAACCACAAACAGAAACCACCAATGGAACGATCTCCTTCTCCTCTACAAAACCCCTCAAAGAAATCCTGGATTTGATCAATCTTGGCCAAACCCTAATTTCTTACCTTGGTGAATCTGAAGAACCAGAGCACTACGATGAAGATTGAAGCTGAAAAAGGTAAAAACACTCTTCTCTTGCCTTTTTCTTTGTTGATTCTGAACTACAACAACAAACCCTAATTGTTGTTGATTTTTCTCTTGCATGAACCTTCTTGCAAGCACTGGATGATCTGAATCTTCACCTCTTGAAGATTCTGCACAGACCGAGTATACACACAAAGGTAACCTTCTTCACTCTCTTTGATTTCTCTCTTTCCTTACTCTTTCTTTTACTGTGTTAGAACAAACCCTAACTGGTTTGTTCCTTTCTTGCGAGGTCTCTCTCTCACAATCAACACCAAGAACGTGAAGGGAACTTAGAGAAATTAGAACTCAGAAGAAGAACAGAAAAACTCAGAATATTAAATCAGAAACTCTTTATTTCTCAGTATATGATTGTATCTCAGTATTTACAATGTATGATTTGTACATATATATACACAATAGATAGGCACTTACACGGACATGTTGGTTAGGAGGTGGTTAGTTAGTTACTAACTACCTCTTAACCAAATAAACAGTTTCTAGGTCACAACAAACTTAACTACTTTTTTTTTGAATTTTAGTAGTGTATGTGTGTATGATGTGTCTTTGGTACATTACGGCTCTATTTGAGCCTAATTCAATTAAGGGTAATTTAAACTTAGGGTTTGAAAGATTAGGAATTTCAACACCCCCCCTTAATCTAGAAAGCCCTAAGTTAGTTTAGTGAAACCACTTAGAGCTAGCTTAGGTTAGAGAGAACTACACTTCCAGAACAAGCCTCTGGGATAGCCACTAGTAATAGAACACCTTAGAACAAGCCTCTAAGGAATAGCTTTTAGTTGCTGCCTTCATAGTTTAGAAGGCAACAAGTCCTATCTCTCTTCTAAGCTTTACAAAGGTTTCTCCTTTGAGTACCTTTGTAAACATATCAGCCAATTGATTTTGTGTTGAGCAGTATTCAACACTTAGCCTACCATTGTTAACTTGCTCTCTTAGATAATGATATCTAGCTTCTATATGTTTGGTCCTTCCATGAGCACCAGGGTTCTTTGCTAGATTCAATGCTGATTTGTTGTCTATCATTAGAGTAGGAGGTTGAGTTAGGTCCACTTTAAGCTCCTTGAGTAGTGACTCACCTGCTTTGAGTTCAGTTGCTCCCACAACTCGCCACATACTCGCCTCACAGAGGAGAGCAGAGCCACAATGCTTTGTTTCTTGGAGCTCCATGAAATAGGGGCTCCTTGAAACTTAAACAAAACTGTAGTGCTTCTCCTATCCAATTGGTCTCCACACCAATCGAATCGGAGAAACCAAGGAGAATATTTTTCCTAAGTTAGAACCCTTAGGAAAAAATATTCCATAGTTAGTAGAACCAGAAATATAACGTAGGATTCTCTTAGTGGCATTTAAGTGTACCTGTCTTGGGTCATTCATAAACCTGCTAGTCATACCAGTTGCAAACAGAATACCTGGGCGGCTATGGCATAGGTATCTCAGAGATCCTATTAGCTGCCTATACAATGTAGCATCTACCTTAGCATCACCCTCACTTGGCTCTTTGCTAAGGTTACTTTCTGCAGGATTTGTTGCAGAATTGCAACCTAACAAATCAAACTTAGTTAGCACTTCAGTAGCATACTTAGCTTGATGTAAAATTATACCTTCAGGCACCCTTAGGAACTCAAGTCCCAAAAAATATGACAACTTGCCTAAGTCTGTCATTTCAAACTCACTATGCATAGCAACCTTGAATTTTTCCACCTCACTGGGACTACTCCCAGTGACCAACATATCATCCACATACAAACACACAATTAGTAAATAGGTATCAATACTACCTTTAGTATAGACTCAAAACTCACTAGTGCATTTAGAGAACCCAATTTCCTTGAAAAAAGAGTCAATTCTCTTATTCCAAGCTCTAGGGGCTTGCTTTAGCCCATAGAGAGCTTTATCACGAGAGGTAAACATACTCCTCTTTATCTTTCTTCTCAAACCCAGGTGGTTGAGCAATATACACTGTCTCCTCTAATGGACCATTAAGAAATGCTGACTTAACATCCATATGGAACAACTCCCAACCTCTATTTACAGCCAAAGCAGTCACTAACCGAATAGTCTCATGCACGCCACACAGAAAAACACCTCAGTGTAGTCCACCCCCTCTTTCTGTTGGAAGCCTCTTGCAACCAACCTAGCCTTGTACTTTACAATATTGCCTTTAGGATCAAGTTTAAGCTTGAACACCCACTTGACACTAATAGGTTTCTTACCTTTAGGTATCTGAACTAGAGACCAGGTCTTATTTTTTTCAATAGACTGTAGCTCCTCAATCATAGCTTGCCTCCAATTTTTGTCTTTAACTGCCTCTATGTAATTGAGGGGTTCAGCCCCAGCTATCATGGCATAGTGAATGAGGTCACCTTCCTCAGTCACTTCACCATCATTGACTAGCTCATAGTCATTTAAGTTTCTAGGAAGTCTCCTTTGCCTTTGTGTTCTAGGTAGCACTTGCTGTATAGGGTCATTACCTTGTTCTGCAGGTTCCTCATTCTGAGGAACTTGACCTTCAAATTGTTGCTCCAATTGTTCTGCATCTGGTGTGCCTTCATCCTCTTGATGAGGTGCATCAGGTGTAGTAGTATTAGACTCCTCTAGATTTGTAGAAACCTCTAAGTTGGGTTGCTCAGAGGTTTCCCAAGCCCAACACTTGTCTTCTAGAAAATTTACATCTCTAGATATAGTTATTTTCTCAGTTGTAGGATCATAGAGCCTATAAGCACCAGTAGGGTGATACCCTATTAGGATCATAGGACTACTCTTGTCTTCCAACTTCTTTCTTTTCTGATCTGGAACATGACAGTAAGATAGAGACCCAAATACCTTGAGATGGCCCACACTGGGCTTTTCTCCACTCCATACCTCTTCTGGCACCTTACCTTCAATTTTCTTTGTTGGACATCTATTTAATAGGTAGGTGGCAGTAGAGATAGCTTCTCCCCAGAACCTGTTTGGTAGTTGCTTAAGCTTGATCATGGACCTAGCCATGTCAAGCAAACTCCTGTTCTTCCTTTCAGCCACCCCATTGTGCTGTGGGGTGTATGGTGATGTTACCTCATGTAGGATTCCTTTTGTAGCACAGTATTATTTGAATTCTGTTGAGGTGTACTCCCCACCTCCATTTGTCCTTAGAACCTTTAACTGCTTCCCACATTGCCTTTCAGCAATACCTGAAACTTTTTAAACCGATCCAAAGCTTCTCCTTTGGTCTTTATTAGGTAAGTCCATAATTTCCTTGAGTAATCATCTACAAAGGTGTAGCGACCGAAAAATCCGGGAAAGGATTCTTCGAAAGTTCATAGGAAGCCGCCACCGAAATTCTAGTTTAAGGGCAAATTCGGAAAATCCCTTTTTAGGACAAAGCATTGTTAGGGTTCGGGAGTCGTTATGTGTGGGGAAGGTATTAGCACCCCACAACATCCATTGTCTAATTAATTAAGATTTATTTAATGATTACCCTTTTATTTGTAAAAAAGACTTATTTAAATTTTTTGTTTTTAGTGCTTGACAAGAGTTGAGTCTTGCTCCTACGTACCTCCGGATGCAATGGAGGAATCAAAGCTACGTAGTTCTTCCTGAAAAAGTTTATGGGTTGGTGTTTTTTAGTGTAGAGGTCCTAGGATTCCTTGAACTGTACAGCTCACTGATTCCTAGGACGCTGACTAACCCGATTGTACAACCGACTTAGTCCCCTACTTTTTGAAAATAATTTGAGTTTTTTGAAAGAAATTGGTTTGGTGTGAGGTGGGTCAGTTTTAGAATAGGTATTCTAGGACTCCTGAACTGTACAGCTCATTAGTTCTAGAACGCTGACTAACCCGACTGTACAGCCGACTTAATCCCCTATTTTTTAGGAAAATGGTTTACTTGTATTTATTAAATTTGCAGGGTTACTGAACTGTACAGCTCATTGGCCCTAAAACAATGACTAACCCGGTTGTACAACCGACTTAGCCGTTCATTTAATTTTGCGAGAAAAGTAATTATTTGAATTGGAAAAAGACTTAAAGAGTAAATCAGAGGGTGAAAATAGTAAATTTGGGTTTTTATTAATAGCAGGGTGTTGTATAATTATTAAGGGGTGCAAAGAGGAAAGCCCAGTTCGCATATGGGAGCCCAGAATGCGAAACTGGGCTTAAGTGAGGGAGGGGTGTGTGCGTGAATTAGAGGTGTGCGCCTAGTATTCTGAGAATTAAAAAATAAAAAAAACAAAGCTATGTTATAAAGGCCCAACAGCAAAGGAAAACCTAAACCTAAAAATCCATTCACCCTCCCTTCCATTTGTCACACTGCACAAGCAAAGACATGCAGAGAGAGAGAAGGGCGGAATTTACGGCAGAAATCCAGGGGAGAGGGAGAGCGGAAGATACGGCGAGGTGTTCCGTTCGGTCTGGGGTTGCTGGTGGGTGTGTTACCTCGCGACGATGGGGGGAAGAAGGACGGCGGAGCTAACGCCGGCGAGCTTCGTTTTTTCCTCTGCTCTGTTCTTTACTTTTAGTTTTACTCCTATCTTCAGTTCTCTCTCTCTTCTTCTCCTCTCTTTTAAAAGAGTCTCTGATCTGTTGGTTTTTTTTTGGGTGAACCGTGACAGCCAAGGCTCGCTTTGGGGGAGTGAAGATGACAGTGGAAAAAAGAAGGGTTCGGTTTGTTGTTGTGGTGGTTCGGTTTCGATGGACCTCGCCGGAGCTCTCGCCGGAGAAGACGACCGGAGCTCCGGCGAGCTTGAGGTCGGGCTGCTTTTTCTCAGATCTACTTTATTGCGTCTGATTTTATTGTTTTCTCTGGTCTGGTTCTCTCCTACTCTACCGTTCTTCCAATTTTAATCTTGGATTGATTTTGCCTAAGCTTTAATTTCTCTAGTCTTTACTAAACTTAAAAAGAACCTGTGATTACTCATACTGTTTAAACATGTAGAAGCAAGGCAGTTAACAACACAGATTACATGTACTAGTTTTTGAACAACACAGATTAACAATTCTCAGTTAATGCTAGTTCTAATTTCACATTAAGAAACTGACTAAACCCCAATTTTGACACTAGTACACTCGTACTGCTTATATTTTTCCAGTTATTCTTTGTACTACGTGATGTTTCATTCCTAAAAAAGAATAGAGGACACCAACCTGTTTTTCCAGCCTCTGTTAGGTCTCCAGAATGGTCGATTTGTTTGTGATAGTCACTGCTACTGCTACTATATTCCCTTCAAACTGCCTCTGTTGCTGCTATCTTCCAACTCAGAATTTCAAAACCATATTTTGTGGATTAGGGTTTCAATGTGAAACTCTAATCCTTATTTTTGTATGGGATTTTCGCAGCCTTTTCTGTGTGTTTTTGACTGCTGATTGACTGTTTATTTATAGTTGAAAATTAGGTTAGGGCATTTATTATTTTTGACTGGGTTTTGGATAATTTTTCAGGTCTTGATCCAAGCCCAACAGCAGCTGCAGCAGCTTGGAATGCTGCTTGGAAACCCTAATTTGTTATTTATTGTGTATTTTCGGATTTGGTCTTTTTTGATTTTTTTGGATATATGTTTTTTTGTATTTTTGGACTTTTGGACTCTTAAGAGCTTTAAAATTGTAAAATTAACTAAATAGCATTTTTTTTGACATTTTTGGACTGTTATAGTGTTTTTAAATTATAAATTAAATTGAATTTTTTGACATTTTTAGGCATATTGGACTCTTAAACATTGTAAATTAAACTAAATTGAATTTTGACATTTTGAACTATTAAGTGCTTAAATAAATTAAATAAACAAAATGAGAATAAAAGTAATAATAGGAAAAAGGCCAAATATAAAGACGAGAACGGACCGGACTTGACAACTGCGCTACGACTAGACCGAAAATAGAAGAAATGGGCACGCTTAAGAAGATTAACTCGGAATCGCATTCTTAAGTCTGAGTTCAAGCCAACTTTTGAAAAAAATGAATTTTGGTAGACCTATTCACGTACGAATAAACTTGAATACAGATATTAAATCGAAGAACGCACGAAAGGATCGATCATTCGCGTGCGTGCCTAATTTAAATAACGGTATTTCGGGTTAGTTGAATGTAGTGACTGGAACTGGCTTGGGTTGGTAAATGAGACTCTACCCTAATAATTCTATGAGACTCCGAACAAATAAACAAGAAAAAGAATACGGACAAAATTGGGGTATAACAGCTGCCCCTCTTTATTTATATTTTACTAGAAAATGTGAGGTGTATTCAAATTTTCGTAGTAGAAATAAAAATAAAGATAGAATAGACGTCAATTTTGTTCGTTTAGAGGGGAAATAGAGGGTTTAAGAATATACAGGGAGCGGTTAACACTTGGCGTATTAACCGAGAACAAAATGAAGGATCGCCGGGATTTGAAGGAGCACTAAGGCTCAAGGGCCGCTTTGGGGCCTTAAAGGAACACTAAAGCTCAATGACCACTGGGTCTAGAAGGCGCCTAGGCCTTAATAGAGGACCATCGTGGTCTGAAGGAGCGCTACTAGCTGTGGTACTAGTAAAACGATCTGTGGGGCCTTTAGATTCGAGCGGCCAGGGGTCAAGATCAGATCCAGAACTGATATGTTGACCAATAGAGGACGTCCACCATGTCTTAGGCTGACACAAAGCTAGTCCGAAGGACCACGCGGGTCCGGAAGGTCCGCCGGGCTCGACTACGACGACGTTTGCGACCTGGGCCACTTAGGGCACTGAAGGAGCGTAGTGCTCTGAAGGACCACTCGGGGTCTGAAGGATCAACCTGGTGATCTATGATATGATATGAGATCAACACTTAAAGCGCTGATATTAGAGGAACAAAATATGGGGATCGACACTTAGCGTGTCAATCTGAACACTTAATAAGCGCATTCAAAAAATGAAAAGGCAATCTCCATTTGGCGTATTTAATAATGCAATGATATTGATATGCTTGTATGTGATGTATGCACATGTAATGATTGACATGTGGGATGATGGATGAAATGTGGGGTGACACTTCTCTTTTGTTTTTCCTTTCTTTTGCCTTTTGATTCTTTTCGGCATTTTTCTTTTCTTTTTTTTTGACATTCTTTTTTGACTGGTTTCATCAACTTGTGGAACTTTCGGTGTGAGAGATGAAGCCTTCTTGTGTATTTGTATTGCTGGATCGACATGCTGGTGATTTGATGATTCATTTGAAGTGACCTTAAGTGCATTTGTTCATTTCCTGTGATGAGAGATTATGTCCTTTCTGTGATTTCCAAAAATTTCGTAACGGTCGTAATGCTTATGATATGCCGCATGTTTCACAATTCAGTATCATTTATCATAAAACACCATTTCGAAAATGAGGGAGAATAAAAGAGAAGGGAAAGTGTTTGATATTTCATATTGGAAGCCGGGTATGCGGAAGGCACACCGACTAGAGATTATATCAGTAATGAAAGGAAAAGAAAAGCTGAAATGCTAAGCAGGTTCGTTGATAGCTAGTGTCCTTGAGATAACGCTGTCAGTCACCCATACTACAACCTTGATCGCTCATTATCTGACTTTCAGGAGTGTTGTTTGCCTCAGTATTTTGGCCCAATCTTTTGACCCTAATTTTTGCCTGGATCGCCCTTTTGGGTTTTCGATCCATCGGGTCGCTCTAACTTTTGCCTAGGTCGCCCTTTTAGGTTTTCGACCTAGCGAGCTTATTCTTGCTTGGCTCATTTTTCTCTTTTTTCTATATTATTTCTTTCAGGCATAGTATTTTTTTTTTAGGCCGCATCTGAGTTGATTGGGAGTGGGAGGTCTTCACCATTGTCAGAATTAAGGTTCTTTCAGAGAACGATTTCTTCACCACGTAAGGTTCTTCATAATTCGAGCTCGAGAATCCTTTTGAGATTTTCTTGGGCACTAGGTCCCTTTCTTGAATTGTCGAAGAAAGGCCTTCTTCTATTAATCTTTCTTTACAATTGGTCATGACATAGGGCAAACATTTTGCTTTAATGGAAGTACTACTCTCATTGTGTGGGGTTGCCCTCTCAGAGGCTTGACTTCCTGTGAGGTCCAAGAGAATGTTTGCGCGATTCTCATGATCTCTTTGATATTCTTTGTTTGTTGCTGCAATTGCCCCATTCATCTTTGGGTGGTATGGAGAGAGGCTATGAGCACGACCTGAGGTCTCCGAACAGCTCTGCCACCATGATGTTTTTTGGAAGATCGTAACGGCTGACTAAAGTTTTTATGAGCTTTAGCAATCAAAGATCTTGTTACACCGGTGAGTGTTTAATAGCCTCTTATGACTTGATGTATCCATGCCATGACGTCGACTCAATCAGACAAGATTCGAGTGAGTTTTCTTTGTTTGTTGTCCTTAATTTGTTGTACTCTTTGTCTTCTTCCGTGCCCAAGCTAGTTATTTAAGTTGATTCCTGTCGAACTCTCATGGGGACCCCCCCGTTATACTCCATATTTCCTCAGTTTGATTAATGGGGTGATCAAGGTTGTGATATGAGTTACCGACATTGTTATTTTCAAGAAAATCTTTTTATCTGCATTAGCTGAAGGTGAGAGGGGGTAGAAAAGAGAGCGAAGCGAATGAATGAGAAAGGAAGAAAGAAGTTTGTTAGAGAATTCAAAAAATGTTATTTTATTCATAATGATACTGAATGAAACATGTGTGCCCTTATTGAGATGTCCTAAGGCCTTGGGCAGAGCCATAGGATTTGCATTACAGAAACTTAACTTTGAATTAAAAAACACAGGACAAATCAACAATCTCTTAGTTCTTGAACTCTTCAGGACAAAGACACACTAGTTGGCGGTGTTGTCTTCGTACCTTGATCAACCGCTATTTGATCCATCGTCATTTTCTTTGAAGTTCAAATCGCTTTTGTATCAATGAGGCCTTGAACGAGGCGCTTTAAGGGATAACACTTTTCGGTCCGAGTGGCTCATCGCCTCAAAGATGGAATTCACATTTGGCTTTTGGGTCGTACCATCTTGGGAATGGAGGCTGAATCGTCTCATCCGACGGAGAAATCAAATCGTGGGTGATAAGTTGGTGCACAGGTCGATGTATGACACGGGGATGGGGTCGTATTGGGATGACCCTTGATGATGGTGTGATTTTCCTTGATCTAGAGCGTTGATTTCTCCTTTCTTCTTCTCGAAAGTTGTAGGAGATCCATCGTAACTATGAGTGATCTTCCCCTTCTTTATTGCACTTTCTATTCTTTCTCCTATGGTAACCATGTCTGAGAAGTTTGAGGATACTCCCCCTATCAATTTGTCAAAGTAGGGTGGTGGAAGAGTTTCCATGAACATGGCAACCATTTCTTTTTCTAATAGAGGTGGTGCTACTGCGCGCGCGCTAACCCTCTCCAAATGATGAGCATACTCCTTGAAGGACTCATTGTCTTTTTGGTCATACTTTGAAGTTGTGTTCTGTCAGGAGCCATATCAATGTTATACTTATACTGCTTTACGAAAGCTTCAGCTAGGTCTTTCCAACACCGGATACGAGTGCGCTCCAATTGCATATACCAGCTCGATGTTGCCCCAGTTAAGCTGTCTTGGGAGTAGTGGATCAGAAGTTTGTCGTTGCGTGCAAACTGAGCCATCTTTCTGCAGTACATGATCAGGTGACTACGAGGACAGGTTGCCCCTCGGTATTTGTCGAAGTCCGGCACCTTGAATTTATGAGGGATGATCACATTGGGAACGAGGCATAAGTCATATGCATCCCCTACTCCCACATTGGATCCTTCCACAGCTCTTAGACGCTCTTCTAGTATTTGCAGCTTATCTTTTGCTTGAGGATCTTCAGTTTGGTAGCCATGAGAAAGGCCACCTGCGTTGTGGTAGGGATGAGGAACTGGAACCACGACAGGGCGAGTATGATTCTTGAAGTCAGGTTCGGGGATTTGAGAAAGTCCATGGGTAGCGCCAGAGGTCTTGTGCTGAACTTGTTCCGTCTCATTATTTCCTGCTATTTCTTCTTGATACTGTGCCACAAACTCAGAAGTATCTCCTCCATAGACAAAGATCTCTGCTTTGTTGGAGGCGTGTAACCAATGGTAAACCCCATTGAGGCCATTGCACACCCCGAGCATTGGGGTTATGAGGACGGATACGCCAGGCACGGTTCCCTGTTTCCAAATGAAACCCTTCTTCGCTGTTCTTCTTGGCGAAGCTCCATCATTTTGGCCATCCGATCTTTCGTGCCCAAAGATTTCGGTCATCCGCTTCCTTCACTTTTCTCAATCTCATCCTTTAGTGCTCGTTGTCTTGAATTTCACCATCTTTTTGCTTGAGAACGGGTCCAATAACGATCTTTGATGAACCGCTTTGCCTTTTCTCGCTTTTTTTTTTTTTTTTTCAAAATGTATGACGTGAGTATGAGTATGCATGAATTGCGAATGTATGATGGAATGCATCGCGTCGGGGAATTGTAAGCCATTGTTTCGACAAATAAAACGCAAACTTAGATCAAAAATCAAAGGAGTTCATTCATTAATAAAATGTGAAAACATAATGTTTGATAATCAGACAACTACATTCAAACTCTTTTCCTTTTCTTATCATCGGGCACACGCGCCTTAATTTGGAGTACTTCAATAAGATTCCTACAAAATTTGACAAATCTAACAACTTTAGTGGGAGTGTTTTCTCTAGTCATAACGAGTTCAGCTGCTTTCAGACGCTCTGGAACTTCTCTGATAGCTTCATTGCCCAGTCCGGCTAAGCATGAGAACCTCTCTTTCCAGTATGTGCAATGATTATCCAACTTCAAGTATTCAGCTTTAAGGCGAGTGAGGTCATCTTCAGTCTCTTTGCAAAGCAACTCACATGATGTTCGCGAAACTCTTTTTGCCTCGGTGGTATCTCTCTCGAATCATTGTTGTAGGCCGCTTGACATTCTTCAAGCCTTCCTAGCACTACCCCTTTAGCCTTCCTTTCAACCCCAAGTTTACTCTCGTACTCCGCAACTAACTCCTCCAAGTGAGCTCTCATTCTTTCTAGTTGACCTTGCAAGTCCTTCTCAGCTGCTCTGGATCTGCTTAGTTGTGCTTCAAATGCACAGGCTTTGTTAATAGCTCTATCTCTATCTTGGTTACGTGCCTTGAGTTCATCATTAGCGCCTTTGAGACACTTTTGCACATCAAAGAGTTTTTTATTGCCCGCGCTCAACTCCTCAACATAGTCAGCGATACGCTTATCTTTGAGAGCATTCTCTTGCCGCATGTTCCTCTTTTCTTGAAGAGCTCTTTCTAACTGAGCTCATAGTTCAGCTTTCTCTTGTTCAGATTTTGCCAAGGCGTTCTTGAGTTTCTCAACTTCTTCATTAAGGATAGGGGTAGGTTCGGGAACTTCTGGCTCAGCTGGAAGTGCAGGACGGAAGGGTAGTTTGACCTCTTGGACTCTAAGTTGAACCCATTGAAGGTAACTTTCCCCTACATTAGTTCCTCTGCGACCCAATTCAAGGCGACCTTTCTTGAGTACTCTGTCCCATGCTCGACTGATTCTTCTCAACATACTAAGATCTTCAGAACCTCTTTTGTCCAGTACGAAGGCAGTCAAAGATTCTGTTGGAGGCGGATGCAGCATCGGATAACCCAGTTGTCTTAAGGCAAGTGCAGGATTGTAATTGATGCAACCCTTAGTTCCTATGAGAGGGACATTTGGGAAACCCTCACATTGGTAAACAAACTCATTTGTGTCTCGAGCAAGGGAACACCATGTTATGTCGCTTCCCCTGAGGTTGGTGATGTATTGCTTCCAGTCAGATTTGCTTTTAGCTTCAATGTGATAGTTACTCTTGAAGATGTGGGAGACAAACCAACGATACAGTACATGTAAGCAACATATGAGCACACCTGCTTTCTTGTCATGGCGATCATGGAGAGCGTAATATATGTCGCAAAGGATAATCGAAGTAGGATTCTGTCCTCGAGTTTTGAAGGCCAGAAAGACGTCAATGGCAGTGTAGTCAACAAAGTCAGGAACATAAGGAAACAAAACAATCCCATAGATAAGGAGTGCTAGGACATCACCGAAGGCAACCCAATCATTTTTACCAGCCAAAGTAGAAGTTACTTCTTCCAGGTATTCTCTAGGTAGACCTTCCATTTTCTCCTTTACCACCACTTCTTTAGCTAAACTTGATGCATTGACTTTGAGGATACCGCCAAACCTTTAACCCAAGAGTTGTTTTCAAAGATATCGGTAGGGCTTATTGTTCTCAGCGGGGAATTGCAGAATCTGTTCGAACTCTTCCAAGGTTGGAGCCAACCGATAGTCTTGGAAAGTGAAGCACCGGGTTGTAGATCATAGAACCGGCTAGAGCGATGAGGGCCTCTGCTTGCACATTGATTTTTAGGAGACTCGTAATATTCCCATATTTGTTGGAGAAGGAATCACGTCGTCCCGATGGCATCTTGTCGCTTAGGTCAAGCAAGCTTTTTAGGTCTGGTTGTCTGATTTTCAATTTCACAGTTTTCTTGATGCTTTGATCCATTTTTTTTTGTCGAAAAAGGCTTACAATTCCCTGACAGCAAATTAAAACAATGCATGTAAGGAAAAAATGCATGTAATGTGGTATATTTTTTTGTATGCATGTGATATATACTTTCTGTATTTTTCATATGATGTAAAAGAAAAAAATGCATGTGTTTTGTGGAAAAATAACAAATTTGATTTTTCTTGTTTTTTGATTTTTTGATTTTTGTTTGTAAAAAGACGACATGCACTAATGTTTGTTTTGAATGCAAGGGTGTTAAGCTCCTTTGTGAACCTAGGAGGTATCTTATGGAATGGGTCTAAGGCTTTCTTTATAGTGAACCTCACAAGGATGGTTCTAAAGGATCCTACACATGGTTCCTAGAGCCAAGGACCCCAGTCAAGAACACTGACCCCAGCAATAGGCAAGCTATTAGAAGGGATAACATCCTCAAAAGGAATCAAACTCTAGGTGAGATTTTCGTGACCACCCAACGAGACGTCGTCCCGGCAGCCATCACTACGCAATCTCGTTCTAACTTAGGTTTATGCTCGAGTCCGGGTAGAGGACTTTTCTCACGTGTGTGAAGTGTAGAAGTGCAGTGTGTGTAGGAGCAAAATAAACCCAAAGCTGCAAAACAAAACAAACATACATACAAGTATCGTCTTCTACCCTAGGGTTTACACAAATAAATAACATAATTATGCAAAAGCAAATAAATAAATAAAAGGGTAAAAATTGAGCTAATCCTAAATTAATTAGACTAGGTTTTGACTCTCTAAAAATAAATAAGTCCCCAGTGGAGTCGCCAGCTGTAGCGACCGAAAAATACGGGAAAGGATTCTTCGAAAGTTCATAGGAAGCTGCCACCGAAATTCTAGTTTAAGGGCAAATTCGGAAAATCCCTTTTTAGGACAAAGCATTGTTAGGGTTCGGGAGTCGTTATGTGTGGGGAAGGTATTAGCACCCAACGACATCCATTGTCTAATTAATTAAGATTTATTTATTGATTACCCTTTTATTTGTAAAAAAGACTTATTTAAATTTTTTGTTTTTAGTGCTTGACAAGAGTTGAGTCTTGCTCCTACGTACCTCCGGATGCAATGGAGGAATCAAAGCTACGTAGTTCTTCCTGAAAAAGTTTATGGGTTGGTGTTTTTTAGTGTAGAAGTCCTAGGATTCCTTGAACTGTACAGCTCACTGATTCCTAGGACGCTGACTAACCCGATTGTACAACCGACTTAGTCCCCTACTTTTTGAAAATAATTTGAGTTTTTTGAAAGAAATTGGTTTGGTGTGAGGTGGGTCGGTTTAGAATAGGTATTCTAGGACTCTGAATCTGCATGTACTCATTAGTTCTAGAACGACTAACCCGATCAGTATGTACCGACTTAATCCCCTATTTTTTAGGAAAATGGTTTACTTGTATTTATTAAATTTGCAGGGTTATTGAACTGTACAGCTCATTGGCCCTAAAACAATGACTAACCCGGTTGTACAACCGACTTAGCCATTCATTTAATTTTGCGAGAAAAGTAATTATATTTGAATTGGAAAAAGACTTAAAGAGTAAATCAGAGGGTGAAAATAGTAAATTTGGGTTTTATTAATAGCAGGGTGTTGTATAATTATTAAGGGGTGCAAAGAGGAAAGCCCAGTTCGCATATGGGAGCCCAGAATGCGAAACTGGGCTTAAGTGAGGGAGGGGTGCGTGCGTGAATTAGAGGTATGTTATAAAGGCCCAACAGCAAAGGAAAACCTAAACCTATGTTAAGTGAGGGAGGGGTGCGTGCGTGAATTAGAGGGAGGGGTGCGTGCGCCTAGTATTCTGAGAATTAAAAAATAAAAAAAACAAAGCTATGTTATAAAGGCCCAACAGCAAAGGAAAACCTAAACCTAAAAATCCATTCACCCTCCCTTCCATTTGGCTGCTGCGCCGCACAGCACAGAGAGAGAGAAGGGCGGAATTTACGGCAGAAATCCAGGGGAGAGGGAGAGCGGAAGATACGGCGAGGTGTTCCGCCTTCGTCCAGGGTTCTTTGGTGGGTGTGTTACCTCGCGACGATGGGGAAGAAGGACGGCGGAGCTAACGCCGGCGAAGGGGGGACCGCCGGCGAGCTTCGTTTTTTCCTCTGCTCTGTTCTTTGCTTTTAGTTTTACTCCTGTCTTCAGTTCTCTCTCTCTTCTTCTCCTCTCTTTTAAAAGAGTCTCTGATCTGTTGTTTTTTTTTTTGGGTGAACCGTGACTGCCAAGGCTCGCTTTGGGGGAGTGAAGATGACAGTGGAAAAAAGAAGGGTTCGGTTTGTTGTTGTGGTGGTTCGGTTTCGATGGACCTCGCCGGAGCTCTCGCCGGAGAAGACGACCGGAGCTCCGGCGAGCTTGAGGTCAGTTTCTGTTTTTCTTTATCTACTTTATTGCGTCTGATTTTATTGTTTTCTCTGGTCTGGTTCTCTCCTACTCTACCGTTCTTCCAATTTTAATCTTGGATTGATTTTGCCTAAGCTTTAATTTCTCTAGTCTTTACTAAACTTAAAAAGAACCTGTGATTACTCATACTGTTTAAACATGTAGAAGCAAGGAAGTTAACAACAGAGATTAACAACACAGATTACATGTACTAGTTTTTGAACAACACAGATTAACAATTCTCAGTTAATGCTAGTTCTGATTTCACATTAAGAAACTGACTAAACCCCAATTTTGACACTAGTACACTCGTATCGCTTATATATTTCGATTATTCTTTGTACTACGTGATGTTTCATTCCTAAAAAAGAATAGGGGACACCAACCTGTTTTTCCAGCCTCTGTTAGGTCTCCAGAACGGTCGATTTGTTTGTGATAGTCACTACTACTGCTACTATATTCCCTTCAAACTGCCTCTGTTGCTGCTATCTTCCAACTCAGAATTTCAAAACCATATTTTGTGGATTAGGGTTTCAATGTGAAACTCTAATCCTTATTTTTGTATGGGATTTTCGCAGCCTTTTCTGTGTGTATTTCTGTGTGTTTTTGACTGCTGATTGACTGTTTATTTATAGTTGAAAATTAGGTTAGGGCATTTATTATTTTTGACTGGGTTTTGGATAATTTTTCAAGTCTTGATCCAAGCCCAACAACAGCTGCAGCAGCTTGGAATGCTGCTTGGAAACCCTAATTTGTTATTTATTGTGTATTTTCGGATTTGGTCTTTTTTGATATTTTTGGATATATGTTTTTTTTGTATTTTTGGACTTTTGGACTCTTAAGAGCTTTAAAATTGTAAAATTAACTAAATAGCATTTTTTTTGACATTTTTGGACTGTTATAGTGTTTTTAAATTATAAATTAAATTGAATTTTTTGACATTTTTAGGCATATTGGACTCTTAAACATTGTAAATTAAACTAAATTGAATTTTGACATTTTGAACTATTAAGTGCTTAAATAAATTAAATAAACAAAATGAGAATAAAAGTAATAATAGGAAAAAGGCCAAATATAAAGACGAGAACAGACCGGACTTGACAACTGCGCTACGACTAGACCGAAAATAGAAGAAATGGGCACGCTTAAGAAGATTAACTCGGAATCGCATTCTTAAGTCTGAGTTCAAGCCAACTTTTGAAAAAAATGAATTTTGGTCGACCTGTTCACGTACGAATAAACTTGAATACAGATATTAAATCGAAGAACGCACGAAAGGATCGATCATTCGCGTGCGTGCCTAATTTAAATAACGGTATTTCGGGTTAGTTGAATGTAGTGACTGGAACTGGCTTGGGTTGGTAAATGAGACTCTACCCTAATAATTCTCGTAATCATGCGACTCCGAACAAATAAACAAGAAAAAGAATACAGACAAAATTGGGGTATAACAAAAGGTGATGAAATATTTGTTATTACCAAGTGACAATTCAAAAGGTCCACATATATCAGAATGTACAATCTGTAATAGGTCCTTAGCCTTTATCCCTAGGTTAGTTTTAAACTTCTTCCTAGGCTGTTTGCCTACTAGGCATGTAGTACAAGTCCCATTGGTCATTTCAAACTTAGGCAGACCCTTAACTAATCCCTTTGTACTTAGATTAGTTAGACTATTAAAGTTTAAATGGCCAAACCTTTTGTGCCAAAGAGCACCTTCAGAACTAGTTACTGCACTTAAGCATTCTGCTGGTGTAGTGCAGATACTAGTCCTGAAGGTTCTGTTCTTTGCCAAAGGTGTAGTTAGCACTAGCCTTTTTAGGGTATCATACAGATTTAGTTTTAGGTCTTCCATAACTATTGAAAACCCTTTTTCCAACAGTTGACCTAAACTAATTAAATTACAGCTTATACCAGGAACATAGAAAACATTTTGGATAGAGACTACCTGGCCATCTTCCTTGTGAAATTCAATATCCCCCATACCTTCAGCTGTAATTGAGCTATTACTTGCACATCTGATTGTAGTTTTGATGCTAGGTTTGAAGTTGACCAGCCATTCCTTATGACTTGTCATGTGGTTAGAACAACCTGAGTCTAAATACCACACTTCAGAAATTACCCTGCCATCTTTAGTAGTCACAACTAACACAACATATTTATCATGAACATCTAACTTTAGATCAGAAACAGAATCATTAGTCATAGTAACATCATTATCTTCTATAATAGTACTAAACACTACATGATCAGTTTCAGAATCTGAGTCCTCCTTGGCTACATTAGCCTCAGCCTCAGAATCTTTTTTCTTAGTTTTAGACCAACACTCAGTAGCATAGTGACCAAATTTGTCACATCTATAGCATTGAATATGGCTTTTATCTTTCTTAGAATTACTAGCTAAGTTAGATACTTTCTTGGATGATTCTCCTTTTCATTATTAGACTTACCCTTACCTCCCTTACCTTTAGGAGGATTTGGCTTACCTTTGTTACCTTTAGGACCTTTCTTCCCTTTGTGTCTGATGAATAAGGCAAAGGTCATCATCACTTGTCTTCCTCCATAAGGTTTATCCTTATCTCTTTAGCCTCCAATCTACTTTGGAGTTGTTCAACCTTGAGGTCTTCAATCTTGCAAGTGTCCTCTAGGCCATTGACTGCAACATAAAATCTCTTAGGCAATGATCTAAGTATTTTAGTGCACACACTTTCATCAGACAAAGCTTCACCATTCAGCTTCATTGCATTGGTTATCTTTTTAACCCTTCCAAAATATGTGATGATATATTCATCATTTTTCATTTTCAGGGCCTCATACTGAGCCCTTAGAGCCTGCAATTTCTCTTTCTTGGCTTCTGCAGCCCCATTATAATAGGCATCTAGGATGTCCCATGCCTTTTTGGCACTCTCAACATCCCTGATTCTGTCAAAATTAGAATCATCAAGCCCAATTTGGATAAGATGAAGGGCTTTGTAGTCTTTCATCTCATCCTCTTCATACTGTTTTTTCTCCTCTGCAGTAGAAGTAGCAGAAGGGACTTTTAATCCCTCTTTCACAATTTTTAACACTCCTTGACAGCCAAAGACAGATTTCATCTGATGGCTCCACCTATCCCAATTCTTTCCTGTTAGGATAGGCACTTGAGTGCCAAAACTTGGATGCATTTCCTTATGTGCCATCTGCACACACTTCACAAGATTTGTTAGTAACACACAAACTACACAGCCAGCTACTGTGTAGTGCAAAACAGATAAAGAAAACTTAAAGAAATTCTTAAAACTTCAAGAAAACAGAGTAGAAAATATTGCCCTGGACTGTTACCAGCTCTGATTATACCATGTTAAATTTTGCTCTATTTTTACGTTTTCTTTATTGTTATCTAACAGGGGTTGTATTATATTGATTTGCAGGGTGCAAATAACACAAGCCTGTCACTGTAGCAAGAGGGTCGGCCCAAGAACCACAGAACAGACCACAAAGGAAGAAAATAACGTGAGACGCTTCAGTCTCACTTCTCTCTCTACCGAGTTTCTTCTTCCTCGTTCTCTTCTCCTTCAACAAGCTCTGCTAGGGTTTCTTCTGAAACCCAGCAGCTCAGCTCCAAACCACAAACGGAAACCACCAATGGAACGATCTCCTTCTCCTCTACAAAACCCCTCAAAGAAATCCTGGATTTGATCAATCTTGGCCAAACCCTAATTTCTTACCTTGGTGAATCTGAAGAACCAGAGCACTACGATGAAGATTGAAGCTGAAAAAGGTAAAAACACTCTTCTCTTGCCTTTTTCTTTGTTGATTCTGAACTACAACAACAAACCCTAATTGTTGTTGATTTTTCTCTTGCATGAACCTTCTTGCAAGCACTGGATGATCTGAATCTTCACCTCTTGAAGATTCTGCACAGACCGAGTATACACACAAAGGTAACCTTCTTCACTCTCTTCGATTTCTCTCTTTCCTTACTCTTTCTTTTACTGTGTTAGAACAAACCCTAACTGGTTTGTTCCTTTCTTGCGAGGTCTCTCTCTCACAATCAACACCAAGAACGTGAAGGGAACTTAGAGAAATTAGAACTCAGAAGAAGAACAGAAAAACTCAGAATATTAAACTGTAAAACTCTTTATTTCTGTATATGATTGTATCTGTATTTACAATGTATGATTTGTACATATATATACACAATAGATAGGCACTTACACGGACATGTTGGTTAGGAGGTGGTTAGTTAGTTACTAACTACCTCTTAACCAAATAAACCGTTTCTAGGTCACAACAAACTTAACTACTTTTTTTTTGAATTTTAGTAGTGTATGTGTGTATGATGTGTGCTGGCTGTTACGGCTCTATTTGAGCCTAATTCAATTAAGGGTAATTTAAACTTAGGGTTTGAAAGATTAGGAATTTCAACAAACTGGACCGGTCGTTGAACCGACGAAAACACTGGTTCAAAGTTCAATGGTTTAACCGTGTTTGAACCGGACTGGTTAGTGAACCGGAAAAGACACTAATTATATAATATAATAAGTGATAAATTTGAGATATAATTGAATTATAAACTAAAATAAAATAACCATTATTATTGCATGTGATATGTTTAGTTTAAAAAGTAAATTAAATATATACTATTTGATGCTTTGAGAAGGAGAATAATAATTTCACATCATAGAAATTAAACGTTGATGATCATGAGAAGAAGATTCCTTTATGCTTTGAGAAATTATTTTTAAAGATATGTATCGAGAAACTAAGGCATATAAACTAAATCATTGTTATTTTTTATTAATATAAAATCATTGTTATTTTTATTTTGAAGAAACATAGAAACAATTGGTTTTAAGATTCCAAGGAATGGAAGTCCCACATCGGTAGCTTTAGAATCAATAGAATTGATCTGGAGTTTTAAAAAGAGTGTGTCTCCTGCCAAAGTTGCATTGACATAGTCTATGGCAGTGTGGGCCCTGTTGCAGGATTTAATGTAGTCAGGGATGAATCCAGAAATTTTAATTTGTGGGGGCAAGATTATACACGTTAGATATTTATAAAAATATACATAAAGTAAACAAAAAATGGGGAGATTGCAAAAACTATAACATTATATATTCAAAAAATTGAAGACTTCACATCCATAAATTATAATTTTTCACTATTTTTCTTATTTTGAAATTGTTGTAACACTATAAGATATAGGAGTAAACCATTCAAAAATTTATTTCTTATACAAATGCTCAATTGGTTATTCACAAAATTCAAAGTCATAGGAGAAAAACTTCTTTCTTAGAGCAAGTTTACATTTAGTGAGGGCAAAATATTATTTTATGTGGGGCATAACTTAAAAAGTATTATATATTAACAACAACAAATAAAAAATGGTGGGGGCATGTTCCCCCAATTGTTATGCTATAGATACGTCCCTGAATGTAGTTCAAATTTTTTTTAAACGGTGGTCTTTTGAGTGTTTGTTTTTTTTAAGAAACACATTTATTCTGAATCGTGAATAATCGGTAGACCGCCGGTTCTGGCCGGTTTTATCGGTTTTATGCTAGTTTTACGGTTTTCTCAACGGTTCTTATACAGAGCAGTTCATATATAGAACTGAATTAGCTGGATAGTTCACTGGTTCACGGCCCAACCGGTTCAATCGGTCGGTTCGGTCCGGTTCTTTGAATCATGGTCTAAACAAGTAATAAAGTGATAAGAAAATATTGTTTCCACGAGGATTAATGTTTCACAACTAAATTTAATTGACAACACTTGAACTAATGAGTGAAAAGTAAGAATAAAAGGATGGTAAAAATTCATTGTTATATGCAAGGATTAAAGTAAAAATGGAGTGACAGTAAAACAGTAAAAGAGTGAATAGGTTCAGAGAGATGATAAAGCCAAGACAAGGATCCGTAATCAATCACTATTGATGCAGTGTGCAGAATGAATATGAATATTCCTATCACTGTGAAACGAAATGTTGTCAAGGTTCCCAGGATTACAAGAAGGCCTAGAGCACCTAAACTCAGAGGTAACCTCCTCCTCACTCTTGCTACTTATTTCTATGACTAACATGACTATAGGCAAAAATAAAAGAACAAGCAGAAACTCCAAAAGGAACAAGGACCAGATACGAACGACGTACCTGAAATGACAAGTTTCAATGAAGAGAACGATGCATGAACGAAGAAAAATTGCGTTGAAGCTTTCAAGAAAAATGACAAAAGGAAGAAGCGTAACGAAACAGAAAAGGAAACAAAAAGAAGTAAAAGAGAAATGAAGAAAAATGAGGAAGAAAGAGAAAGGGGAATAGGAAAAGAGCCCAACGGTTACCAAGGAACCCACTCAATCTCACCATCCATCAAACCGCGAGGGTTCTCCTAGTCGATCAACGGTGTGGATGATAGATCTTTTAAAATTCCAAGGGTCCAAATTTCGCCACATGTCACCCCACCAATGCGACAATATAAAACGCAACAGTTCCCAAGGCACTCATAATTACCTCTCCCCCCAAATCAACCAATGTCGAATAAAACGTCTTGTCATGTGTCAATCTTCGGCCACTAGGGATCGATTGAGGTAATCAGCCAAACTACCATTCACCAGAATTCAGTCGGGATGATCAGCCAATCCCTCAGCACAAAGGTTTTGTCTTCGGATAAGATAACGGTATCTCGACAATAATAGATTGGAAAAAGAGCATAAAAGAAAAGGGAAGTCACTTAAACACAACAAATTGCTCTTATTTTGTTTATTACGCTTATTACAAAGATATTTACATAAGACTTACATGGGAATATTCATGCAACACAACCCCTATTCTAAAACTAAAAGCCTTCGGTCGGTTCCCTCATCAAATAGGGTAGGTGCAACATAGGGTAGGCGCGGCACACCCCTTGATCGGGAGGACTATCCGTGAAGGAAAACTTGGAAGCGTCACAAAGGACGACCCCAAACAAAACCTCGTAGATCCTCCACCAGAAGAATGAGTAGTCGATGCCTAGTGGCAACCTGAAGACGCAAAATCCCATGACCCTCAGAGAAGCCAAAAAATGCAAATATCCATAATCCCCAAAGATCTGAAACTCCCATCTTGAACCTTCCGACAATCCCAGAATAACAAACTTATCTGGGATTGCGCGAAAGACTACAGAAATGAGAGATAATCTCATCCCAGAAGGAAGCAACCATTTCAGGAAAAAGTGAACCAAAAGGAAACGACACTCCCTCTTTTTATAGTTGGGTCGAGGAACAAGTTACAACCAATGAACATTTATAGTGGAAGAAAGAAAAATGCCAGTCAAAGCGCACCTCCCACGAAGATAGAGTAAAAGGTCAAACCATCAAAAGATTAGACATGTCTCGTCATCTGCAGTCCTCGGTCGTCAAGAAACAATCATCGGTTCAATACTCAAAGAGTTAGGAGATGATCATCGCGACCGAGCCCATCTCACAACGGTTGTATTCGCTATGGTTCCGCCACAAATCTCGCAACAGTTGTTGGTATTATATCATTAATCTATTTGTTACCCATTTTTAATAAAAATGAGAATATAAAAATAATCTAAAAGATCGTTTATTTTATGATATATATGAGATGAGCAAAATGTTGCAAGTATATTTTTTATTGAAATGTAAAAAGGATCCGACATGTAGAACATAAGTGATGAAATGATCAAACAAAAACGTAAAAATAACGATCTTATTAGAGAGACAACTATTAGGATTTCCAATATCACAAATCCATTATTACATCAACAGTGATATCAACATCATTTTAGGCTCCAATGTTGCCACCCAGCCTTTCTTACCCAAACAAAATTGTCCCAACTATGATAGAAACCTTCTAGCTGTACCCGCCAATAAACAACATGTCCAATGTCAGATTCAGCATCGAAAGCATTAAAAATGGCTTTAAAATGAACAAAAGCCCAATGTACACGACAAGATTCTATCTTATGTTCAGGGACAATCCATTTATGAGTTTGGTTTGGTCCTATTTCAAAGTGTCCACCTTCGTCACAATCAAATGACAAATTATGTATATTATCAGCCCTCAGAGGTAAAACATTTACAATGTTAACTTCAAATGTCGGAAAGACGTGATTAATGGTTTGGCTGTCGTGAAGCTTGACATCATTTGAAGAAATACAAAAAGCATTTGCAAGAGTAAGGAAGAGGACGACGTAGCACGATGTTAGCATTTTGAAATTAAGACGTGAATGGACTTCTAAAGTTTATTCAAACATGTTTATACAGAAAACCCCAAAGACACACATGTAAATATAGAATCAAAATTTATCAAATGTGATTAATATCAGTCGTTTATTAGAATTTTTTGACTGTACTCATTAAGAGTTTCCTTCAATTAAAAATGAAAATGGGGAGTTATTAGGTCAACTTAAATTTAATGACAACTTTATAATATTATCGGTCAAATACATTTACTTTATAACCAATTTTTATCTTAAAAAAGTTGAAACAATTTTATTGTATGAACGGTCGATTTAGTATACTTTTTTTTTTGACCAAAACAAATTTATAGCGATTTAGTATACTTTTAGAAAATACTAAAATATAATATTTGATAATTTTGGCTTTTACTTTATATCGATTAAGCTATTAAGTTCCTATTATTTTTATTGTGAAATTATATTAAAAGAGGAAACAAGAAAAAAAATAAACAATGAGGTAAATTAAATCAGTCAAAAATGAATCATCAAATGTTGATCTTGATGATTATACCTACAAACATTTGAACCGTAAAAAAACTTGCAAACTTTTGAACAATTTATACATTAGGAGTTATTGGACTTAATAATACGAAATTACTTTTATTTTAAAAAATTGTAATTTATACGTTAATCTAAAATGGCGTAACTAAATATCAAATAGTTTTAATTTGGCTTAAATACTTGTTACCCCCTGCTAATATAGTCATTATCCATTAACCCCTCTGCAAAAATAAAATATTTAAAAAACACCTTGCAAAATACATTATCTAGTTACCCCGGCCCCTGCAAAAATAAAAAATTATTCATTTACCCCTTGAAAAGGGGGGGGGGGTAACTGGATAATTTTATATTTTGCAGAGGTTTTTTTTAAAATAGGAGGTATTTATATTTGCAGGAGGTGATAAGTATTTAAGCCTTTTAATATTTAAAGAAGTTTTTCTCACCAAAAAAAGTTTTACAAAATTTATAGACTAAGTCAGTGTTGAATTTTTCACTTTTGACATTTTGTTTATCTTGCAGGGGATGCTAATAACAACTGAGGGGAGGTGCAAGTAATAAAGCCCAACTTTGTCCTGGCCCAACCCAATGATGCTACAACACTGCCAAACAAATTTGTTTGATGGATCCTGCGAAATGCAGACCCGATTCAAGTTGGTAACAAGCGAGTTAAACTGACTTTCGTTTCTTTCGTCAGAAACCCAAGAATCTTCCTAACCTTTGTTCTTCTTCTCTCTCTCTCTCTAACTTGAAATCCGGTTAGGGTTTGAAGCTCTTGCCTATTTAATGGTGATTGAAGCTTCAATCCTATCTGGTTTTCTCGCTAATGATGATTGTAGATGGTGATGAAACAAAACCCCAAGTATTTGTTCTAAATCTACGCACTCTGAAGCTTCGGTTTTTACTTCTCCCTTCGCGATAAACGACGAACACTTTGCAAACCTTAGTTTGCTCTGAAACATTTCATTCACCTAATCAACCGTTCAGAAACACTTCACTAAGGTTCAAATCTTTCTCTCTTTACAGTTCTTTCACTTTGATTGATTCAAACTTGTGATTCACTGAAACCCTAATTTCTCTGAATCTTGTTATGCAGGTACAAAATGAAGATTATGTTCAACCAAGATCAAAACAAAGGTAAAACTACACTTCTTAGTAGTTTCCTACCTTTGAATCCACTTTCTTGATGAAACCCTAATTTTTATTTGTTCCTCTCTTTGCATGCACACGGTGTGCTTCTTATTGAAGCACAACCTAGAAACTCTCTACCAGAAACACCTCCAAGAACTTCAATATAGGTAACAACAGTCTCTCAAACTGCTTTTCTCTTATCTCCTTAATTTCAATCACTGAAATGCACTATTCTATCTCAGTTTCTCTCTTGTTTTGCGAGGTACATACATTCCTTGTTTGCACTACCAGAACCCAGAAAACTTCTATGGAAGATGGAGATCTTGGAGCAAACGTTTACAGGGAGTAGTGTAGAGTAGTATAGGCACCGAGTTAGTTGCTAGCCAACTAACTCAGTTTGTTACACAATAAACTAATTTGTTTGTAACAGACTCCAACGGCTCTATTTGATAAAAATAATTGTTGGAAAGTCGTTTAACTAGTTTAGAGTATTTTTTGAATACAATCCAACACCCTACCTTAGTCAAAAAAATCCTAAACTTAAGATAGACAACCCTACCTTAAGCTAGACTAGAACTAAGCTAAGAAAAGAAAAGATATAAGCAACTAAGAAAACCAGAACAAGCCCCCTGTAAGCCTGTTTACAGTAAACAACCGCTGGTCTGAATTATTAACTTGCGAGATCAACCAGTGAATCTCAGGAGCATATTGTGTTAATTTATTGAAGGATATTGAGTGAGCACTCCTCGTGTTCTTCGTAAATCATCAGTAATATAAAAGAAAAGAAAAAGACGAATTGCCTTAAACGCCAAGGAATCCTCAAAAGAAAAAGAAAGATAAAGAAAACTTTAAAGAAATAAACTTAAATTGCATAAAAGTGTAAAAGGGTGGTGCACAGATCCATACATTTGCTTCTGTTGCTCAGTTTTCTCTGTCACTGGAATTTTGAGCGTAAGAATGTGTACGTTGGGATTGTGACCCATTTTCCTTCTCAGGAAAAACTATATATACTAAGAAGAGGGAAATAAACTGCCTACAACAGTTAATACATTCGAAATTTAAACTAAGAACCGCTAAATCTTCGACAACTTGATCACCAAGGTCTTCGTCAGCACTGAAACAATTTTCTTCGCCGCCATCTTCCAAGCTTAAGCTTTCCATTGTTCTTCTCTTTCGTCTTCATGTCGAAATGTACTTTTCACGCTTTCGAACTTGTTAAATCCCTTCAGTGATCGAAACACGCCTTTGACATACCCTCTTAATGTCGAAGGCTCATACTGCTTTCTTCAAAGCACACGGTCAAACATCGTTGACTGCATTTATTTAGCCTGTCGAAAATACAGGCTAACAAATTGCCCCCCAAAAATGTCGTTTTCGACTAAGGCATGGGCGAAGGTAGAAAATGACGTTTTTTGAATTCTCTTCGACAACTTTACGTCAGATAATATAACACCAATAACGTTACTTTCAGCTTTGAAAATATGTTTACCTTCTCTCTGCGCTGACACTTGAGTGCACTCAAAATAAATGTTGGTACAGAGAAATAGCATTTTTAAAGCAACAACGCAAAGGTCAGAAAAACTTTTTGAAGGAATTTTTTACCTCTCTTTTTTTTTTCTTTTTATAAATGGTAATTGGTCGAAAACAAACCTAAAGTCGTTCAATGACTTGCACATTTACCAATTCTGTACTCCACGCATTTTGGTCGGTGACAAGGCGTGTAACGCCCCGAAATAATTTAATTAATTATTTAATTAAGTTATTAGAGGCTTATAATATTTATCTAAACAAATTAATTAATTAGAAGTCTATTTTATTTCAGGTGGTGTCTAAGTAATTAAGGGTGTGCAAATAGGGCCCATTATTGTTAAGTGGCCCAAACCCAATTAGTAAAACCCTTGGGTCTTAGGAGAAACCCTTATTGGAGAGAAATCAAAAAAAATTAGAAAGTGAGAAGTGTGTGAGAGTGAGATCGCGACGGCAAGGGAGAAAGGAGGGAGGTTTTACGTGAAGCTCAAGGAGAGGAATGAAGCTTGGAGTGTTGGTGTCTTGGAGAGATTTCTTGAAAGCTTGGGAGTTCCTTCAAATTATCAAAGGTAAGGGGGCTCTCTTTCATGGTTAATAACTCATAGAACTAGAAACCCTAGGAGTTAGGTGTTAGGAGAAATTGTTTTAATTGATTTATGGAGTGCTTGATTGATTGGGTGATTATTTGAATGAATATGTGATCGAATTGATTCCTATGTGAAAATTGAATTGCTAATTCTATTATAGTTGGTGTTAAGGTGTTATTGCATGGATTTAATGAAAAACAAATAGGAGGAATTATGGTGATGATTAGGTGCTTGTTGAATTGCTTGAATGAAGTTGTTTGATGGTGTTGTGTGGGGGTTATTGCTTTCAGGTGTGCTGTGAACAGGGGGGCGCCAATTTGGCCCGGACTGTGCGCCTAATGGCGCCTGTGTGCTGCTGGGTGTGCTGCGTTGGTGTGTGGCGCAGGCAAGGGCGCCAAATTGGCAAGCCATGCGCGCACTACTAGAAAAGTTATATTTAGCGAGGAATTTTTTGAGATGGATAAGTATCCTTCACTATTAGTGAGGGATTTAGCTAGGAAAATCTATAGTTATTGCTATTTTATTTTTGTGAGGAATGTAGAGATGAAAAATATCCCTCACTAAAGATTCCCTCTCTAAATTCGTCACAAAATCTCAAAATGGAGTTTAGAGACGAATTAAAGATTCCTCGCTAATAGTGAGGAACTTGTAATCCGTCACTGAGAAGCAAATTCAACTCCCTTAAAAAAAAAACTTTTACTGACTTTCACTTTCTCCTTTTTTTATTTATTCCTCACTAATATCTCACCTAAATCAAAACCCACCCTCGATCTCTCCCTCTCACTCTCAGCCTCCTCTCACCACCGCACTCAACCTCACCACCAACGACTCACAAAACCCTCACCACCGCCATCGCCACTCACCCCAGTCACCACCACCACTCACCGTCGCCACCAACTACTCACCGTCGCCACCAAAACCCTAACTATTTGAACCCTAATGTTTGAACCCCTTCATCAACGATTCTCGCTCCCCTTCATCAACGGTTCGCCTTCTCTCTTGAGCGGTTCTCGCTTCTCCGGATCGGTTCGCTTTTCTCGTGTGACGATTTTAATATCGTATGTTAATGCTTCTCTCTCGTGGTGGTTTTACATTGTTATGTTTGGTATAAGAGTAGTAACATTCTGCTCCTTATTGTTTAGCATTCTAGTTTGTTGCAATTGCAAAACCCTAACTCAGAATCGTCTATGGTCAGTGTGAGCTGTAAGTGATTGCTTGGTTGAACTTTTGTGGCTGCCATACTTGTCAATACTTTTGTGACTGATTAATTTGTTGGTTAATGGTTATCATATCTAATGAATAAGGTTTGTGATTGGGGCTTCATAAGCTCACAAATTCATTGCTCTGCTTCATCTCTCTATCAAGCAAAGCAAGCATTTACGTTCAAATATGAATTCCATATTAACAACTTTCATGAGTTTTCTGTATGTTTTACTCTCTGCTTTTCAGATTATTGGTTTACTAATTTTCATACACCTACAAATTGTTCTCTTTATAGGTAATAAATAGAAGAAGAACCAGCAAATAGGAAATCTTCTGTGATAAGAAACTATGGAACATCATCTCATTCAAAAACATGATGTGGCAGAAAATGGCTCATATACAGAAGATGGGACACTAGATATTCAGAAAAAACCTGCCAACAAGAAAAAGACAGTAAACTGGAAAGCATGCCGTTTTATTCTTGGTATTGGATTTATTTATTTTTTGACTTTCTTGAGTAGTGCATTAACTTCAGAATTTCATCACATTAAGATGCTGAAATTAAATTGTTGCAGGAAATGAATATATAAAAGTGAGATATCAAAACCATGTTTTTCATCTATTCTCAATATTCTATTATGCTCTAGTGCATGATACAGATTGTTAGGCTATTGATTTTAGCAAGCCAAACATGGATCCGGATTTGGTATCATCTGTTGAAATTCCTTCTTCCTCACACTGCACTGCAGCTATTGTGCTTGAACCTGCTTTAAAACTCATCCTATTAGGAAAGTGGAGATGGAGAATTATAACAGAAAAAGTACTGTGGAAAAATATCAATATGATTGCTGACATGAGAGAAAAGATCATATAAGTATATCTCAATTACATTCAGTAGGGTGGAGAAATATTAAAAACTTGGAAATGTCCAAGAATACTCCATCTGACTGGTTTAAGTTGGGGCTAAAGAAACGTGTGGGTGATGATGGGAGATCTATTTCTTTTGATATGTTTCGATGAGTGAATGATAAATTGTGTTACAGACAGGTTATTCACTACTTCAAAACAAAGGAGAGTTAAATGTTGCTGTATACAGGAGTTAATATGTAATGTTCAGAGGTGCAACCACATATAGTGTTTAGCTTTTCTTGAGACCTCAAATTATAACCAAAAGAAAATGTATATCTCTTTGATCTAAATTTGTGTTGTCTTGTAATTTTGTTTTGGCAGAAGTGCAACCACATATATGCAGCTTTATAAGGCAGTTTTGGATTCAAAATCCACTGTTGAAACATTAGTAAGCAATCTGTCTATGCTTCAGCTTAATTTTAAAACATCATATCATATCATATAGTATAATGAAGCTATCATTAAAAGCTGATCTTCAAGAGAAATTCTTGTATACACTAGAGATACACATAAACTTTGTGCACTAAGCCATTAAGTAGTTTTAAATAATTTCATAACCTTGTGTCTCACAAATATTTTATTTAAATTTTTCTTTTTTTGTAATTGTGCAGGATCTCTGTGTCTGAATATATGCAAATGAAGACTGAATGTATGCAAATAAAGGCTGAAAACCAAAGTCTTAAGGAGCAAATGAGTGGGCTTCATGCAAATCAGGAGAAGTTGTTTAAATTTATGGAATCTTTTTCTCAGAGTCATCCACGTCCGCCTTCACCTCCACCTTCACCAAACGATGAGGGTCAACAAGATGATAATGAGCATTTTGATGAACTAGATGGTTGATGTGTTTTTTTTCTTTTCAAACAATGATGTCTTTTGGATTCTAAGCTGAATTAACTTTACTTTTCTCTTGTATGGATTATGATTACACGCTTTATTATTTTTTTTTGACAACAATACACGCTTTATTATTAGTAATAGATGTTTGTGTTTTTTAAAAATTTTGTAGCCTATGTTTTAAAAGAGCACTCCTTTGAGATCAAAAGGTTTTCTAATATAGGTGGAAATAGATAAATTAAAATAATTGGTATTTGGTGGAAATAGATAAATTAAAACAATTGGTATTTGTAAAAATAATTCTGTTTAAATCTGCCAAAATTAAAGAGGAAATTGTTTCCTCACTATTAGCGATGGAAAATATTCTTCTCTATTAGCGAGGGATATTTTCCTCACTATTAGCGATGACCTGTGTGTTCCTCTCTATTAGAGACGCATGTTTGTTTCTCGCTATTAGAGACTGAATCTGTTTCCCTCTCTCATTAGCGACGGATTTCTCTCTCGCTATTAGAGAGGATTATCGATCCTCTCTAAAAAAATTTGTGACGCCAAAATTGCCGATTTATCATGGTTCGTCGCAAAATTCCCTCTCTAAATCATTTAGTGACGGATTTTAGCTGTTTAGAGAGGGATTTTGGGCATCTTTAATTTTTGTTTTTTTAGTAGTGGCGCCTGTGTTACTGTGCGTGTGTGTGTTGGTGTGTGGCGCAGGCAAGGGCGCCGAATTGGCGTACCCAGTGCGCCTGGCGTGCGTGTGTGTGTGCTGGTGTTGGCACAGGCAGGGGCGCCAAGTGTGGCAGCCCCATGCGCCTGTGCTGTGGGTGTGTGGGTGCTGTGTTGCGCACTAGGGCGCCATTTTGGTCGCCGTGCGCGTGTTTGTGTTGCGCGCGCAGCTAGTGCGAGGCGCCATTTGGCTGCCCAAATGCGCCTGTGTGCACTGGTGTGCTAGTGCAGGGGCGCCATTTTGGCTGCCCAATTGCACTGTGTGTGTTGGTGTTCTAGTGCAGGGCGCCATTTGGCTGCCCAAGTGCACTGTGTGTGCTGGTGTCTAAGTGCAGGACGCCATTTGGCTGCCCAAGTGCAATCGCTCGCGGCCGGTGTGTCCACGACAGGCGCCAATTTGGCTGCCCCGTGTTCTTTGTGTCTAGGTGAGGCGCCATTTTGGCGACCAGGCGCAACATCATGCGCCTTGTGTCTAGGTGATGGGCGCCACTTTGGCAGCCCAAGGCGCAACATCAAGCGCCTGTGTCTAGGTGTTGTTTCAATCCCTGGTGTGTGTTTAGTCCTTGGGGTGTTGAATTAGTCCTAGGCGCTGTTTTAGTCCCTAGGTGTTGTTTTAGTCCCTAGGTGTTGTTTTAATCCCCAGGTGTTGATTTAGTCCTTATGGTGGAGTTAGTCCTTTTGGTGTTGCTTTTAGTCCTTATGGGCTGTTTCTTACGGTGATATGTAATGAATGGTGAATGAATAATGGTGATTGGGGGTCTATGACCTCTCTTGGTGTTGGTGAGTAAATAAACTATTGGTGAGCATTCTAATGCATAATTTGGTGTTTTTGGTGTGATGGTGCATAGTCATGCATGGTGTCGCATAATCATATGCATTTTTGGTGAATAGGCCTCGGCCTCATAGAATATTTTGGTGAATGCCCTCAAGGCTATTTTGGTGATGGATCCACATGCATATGCCCGTGGAGTTTTGGGCTGCACCTCATACACTTACATACAATTCTGGTGATTTCTTGGGTTTCATAAATTAATCACTACTAGAAAAAAGGCTTTTTATATCGGTTAAAAAAGGCTTTTCATATCGGTTCAGAACCGATATAGATAAAGGGATATTAAAACAGTGCTTTCTATATCGGTTAAAGAACCGATATGAAAATGTTTTTTATATCGGTTCCCAATAGAACCGTTATGAAAAGTCGCTTTTAAACCTATAAAACGCTTTTTTTATATCGGTTTCTTAGTTGAACCGATATTGAAAATCACTTTTTATATCGGTTATTTAAAGGAACCGATATGAAAAGTCTTTTTTTTAAAAAATAAAAATAAAAAATTCCTCAATTGGATATACAGCAAACAACAAAATCACAACAAATACAATATTTATATAAAAATACAAAGATCTCAAATTATACTCCATATCCATATCCAAATACAAAAACCGAATCTAATACACACTATCTATATTTCTCCCCAATGATCATATCAATACCTACCCCTTCAAAATCAACCTTGTCCTCAAGGTTGTAGAAATTATCTCTATGAACAAATTTCCTCAAGGAGCCTCTATATCGGCAGGCTGCCACAAAGCACCACTGCTATTACATGTAACAAACAGCATTAGCATCATTTATAACTGAAATAGCCTGCTATTACAACGATACTAAATGTCCAATGAAGGAGAAAATTAATAAACTGATGTAAGAGACTGCAAAACACAAAAACAGTTACAAAAGATTTATTCAAGTAAAGGAACCAATCCACAATTTAATGCTAATGCAAAACCTTTCTTAAAATAATATGCATTTAAAATGTTGCTTTGAAATTTTATTAGCATATATTATTCTTGTTGCAAAACAAAATATCTCAAAAAGGGGTTTCGCATACACGATTACATGGACTATTCAGAAGGGTGTGCCTCCTTCCCCAAAGATACCCAAAGAATATCTGAATAGTAACGCCAAATGACCTAAAACATTTAGGAAAAAATTTCTTACAAATTAACAGCAACACATTTATGATCCAAGACATTTAGGGAAAAACCTCTTAGAAATTAACAAATGACATATTTTATGTATTGTTCTCGCTTTGATGTCTCATTTGGGACCTACACGCTTTTTCTCTGATTGAGATGCATGCTCATCCTTTCAGGATGAGAAAACAGCTTTAGCTCTCTACACATAAAAATGGCATAGGAGCATAATTTACCACATAAAAATAGAATAGGCACGGGAGCATAATGTACCTCATTAATGTCCTCCTTCAACCTTATACAGATGCATTAGCAGCTCCTACTACAATGACGTTTGGTCGATGAATTGTTAAGAACTTGAGGACACACTTCGATCATTTTTCCCGCACGGGGTCGTTGATATTCGAGATCGTAGTGTCGTGGGACCCAAAGATGCATCACATCAACCAGTTCTCCTCTTGAATCCAACATGACAAATGCGGTACTGGCTTCCCATTTCCCCAACAACAAGCCACGACCCATTGTTTAGATACGGCGCCACAGAGACTCTGCTCCACAACCGCATCCCATACTTCACTAATAACCACCCTTCCGAATGAGAAGCCACCGGGAATCCTCAAACTTCAATAGGGGTTTGTCCTTCAACCACTTAAAACTCAGAAATTCATGAAAGGAATCTATTTCTATACTTCCTTTCAATGTAGGATTAGTTGATACTAAAGCCTTATCCATAAATAGGTCATGGACATGTTTCTCGAAGGTACTTCACAACTTAACATCAATGCAACTGAAAAATAAAAGTATAAAGTAAGCCAAGAGTATTTGGTAAACTTATAAAGGACCAATGAATTAACAGAATACCATGTGCTCGGCGCTTTAAGTACGACTTCAAGATTGAAATGTTTCACACTTATATATTGAAGCCATTTCCTCCGAGATTCCTCTGGGTCTTCTACACTGCCCATTCCTAGAGTCCAAAGAACTCTACACCAATTATCAATCAAAAAGAAATGGAATTGGGAAAATATTAAGGCCAAAAATGCAAAGGCCAAAACATACCACTTTGCTAAGAGTAACTAGAGAACTAAAGTTATCGATTGCCAAATTTTCTTGCAAGTGACGCATGACCGCCGCTTTTCGCAATCGGAATAGTATGACTTCATCTCGAGGCCTTTTATAATCAAGCTACTAAAGAACTCATCTCGCCGTGGAAAATACAAATTGAACTTCATATCAACATCATCAATCTCTCTCTCTGCTTGGCCTTCTCGAGCATATCGATGATGGAGTCATAAATCGCTTACTTTAAACCGGACTCCTCATCAACAAAAGACAATTGGCATTCTTCCTCAAAATGTTTGTCATAGTATCTCTTGAGCATGCTCTTTCGTTTCTCAAGAAGCACCACTTTTGTCCAATTCCTTGATTATCCGTAGTATCTACAAACCATCTCAACATGTTTTTATACGCTTATACATCAACTTCATTCATTCACTTACTTAGCAATTTTAACTACTTGTATTTCATCCTATGCAACACATAAATCCTCCTAAATGAGAAAGGTGGCCTAATTTTTGTTTAATCCATATCATCCAACAATAAACACAATTTAAAACTACCTTGTGTTGATTCGGTTTAGGTTTGCTACCACTTGTCATTCAATAATGTGTCTTCCGACTCATCCTCTTTAGGAACTTGCGTAAGACTAGGACATTGTTCCTTACGGTACATTGCAATAAATGGAATCTAAAACACACAAAATAAATGTTATAAAACTAAGAAGGAATTTTGATCAAATATGACACAAAAAATTAATTTTAAAATGTAATTTTTACGCCATATTTCTTTATATGATGCAATTCCAAAAACTTGACAATATCTTCCCTATTTACTTTGCATCAACAAGTCACAGGATTTGGCCACACCGAACAATGGATGCATGTTGGACGTAATTTGCAGAGTATCCAAGAACTTTCTTCTTCTATACTCAGTCAGTCAACTGGAATAGATCCTACAATGTCTTCAATGATCTGTAGAAAAAAAGAGATAGATTGAGCCAGTCTCATCACTGAGGTTGAAGGCTGAATTTCCAGTTATCAATCTCAACAAAGGTTGAGCAGCACAGTAAGAAGCTAATATATACAACCGTTATGACATTAGGTCATACTTTCTATTAAATGAGTAATACATAAATTACTTAAACCACAATGTGATAATACTACACCGAAAGAATGAATTCGGAGGATTTTAATATTACTCGCATACCTCATCCAAGCTATCAAGTTCATAAACAAGTCGTGCAAAAGCATGCAGTGATGCCTCATTTTCCTCGTTATAACATACAAACAAACCATCATTAAAAAATTCAAAAAAGAAAATGCTAGGAGAATATAGGTGTGAAAATGAAATAGATAATCGCTTCATGTTTCCATTTCCGCACAAGACATATCATATGACCCTCTTAATTCTTTTGATCAGTTCACAAAAATCGTATTTAAGGCAAGAATGCCATGAACATCAACATGTATAGATCAATATAACTTAATTAGATGGGTTCGAATCGTAGTCTTACCTAAGGTATTCAAGAATGCCATGAACATCAACTCATAGTACTAATATAAACATCTAACTGCAGAGATTAAAATTTACCTAAGGAATTTAATCGAGCAATTTCTCAATACCCATACTATGGACAGATATAAAGGAAAATACCCATATATACGGCGAACAAAAACATCCGAGCTTCAAGTTTATTTGGAATCGTTTCAAATGCAAGCGGATCTGAACTCGAATCGCTAAAATTTAAACCCTTCTCCGGTGGAAATCTCTCGCGACGACAGCAAAGAATGGCGGACATGGGTTAGGGTTTCGATATTCGAGTTGTCGTAAATTTGAGGCTTGAGGCGCTGACTGAGGGAGAAGATGAAGAAGAACGATGGAATGGTAAAGTGGTGGAGGGAGAAGATGGAGGAGAAAGATGAAGGAGAGGGTTTTCGTTGCGCAGTGAGAGAGAGAACCGTACGTCGAGGGTTTTGCTTCGGTGAGAGAGAGAGAGAACCAATAGTTGCAGTAGTGAGAATGAGAGAAAGAAGGTAGCGAACACAAATGTTTAGGTTTTTCAATATCAGTTTCAATAGGAGCCGATATAGATAATGTAAATTAGAGTTTCCATATCGGTTAGAGCCTGAACCGATATAGAAAATGTGTTTATAATTTCAAAAATGCCACCGCCTCTTTTTTCATATCGGTTATTATGTGAACCGTTATTAATTGCTGATGTAAAATCCATATTTTCCACTAGTGAATGGTGTAATGAATATGACCAGATTTTGTTGTGCTAGTTGCCTATTGTATTGTGTTGCTTGTTTTATTTGTTATTACTTATGAAAAGAGACTCACCCTACTGCTTTATGTTGCTTCTCATGTCGGCAACGTGCAGGTGACAGCGACTGAAGGTGACTTGGGTACCTTCTTCTAGTATGGTTGAGTCGATTTCTATTTTGGTCTTGCATTTCCGTACTTTAAGTTTTGTTATTTTCCACGCAATGGTGTTTACCTCGATTTATTATGGTGCTATGTATCTCGTACTTGGAGTTTATTTTAATTAATTATTTTGGAGTTATTTGAGGTGTTTTGTTTAAATGTGGCACCTCGTGGAGTCGCATACCAAATTTTTCCAAACTCGATTTTAAACAATTAAATATTAGCGTATGTAGAAGGGGTGTTACAAGGCGTTTGATCGATGTGATGCCTTGACTTTTGATCGCTCGATTCGACTTTATCTCGTTGGAAGTTGCGTTTGAATTCTGGCACGGTTTTTGTGCCATTCATTAATACTCCTCTTGTAACTCGCTTCTTCCTCGTGTATAAATAAAGGAGTAGCTCTGCCTTGGATTTCCATAACTTACGAGAAAAAATTTCCTCACCCTTTCTAGCCTGATCCTTATTATGAATCTCTACTTCAAAGTCGTTCCTACCTTGGATCCTCCACGTAATCTTAAAGAACTTTGGTGTTTTAAGATTACTGGAGGACTCAAAAGTGGGAGTTGCAGACTTCAGGTTTTTATGGAGGTTTTCTGGGCAATTTCAACCTAGAAGATTCAAGAAGGAAGATTCAAGAAAGGAGAGATAATCTCAACCTAGAAGGAAGAAACCATTTTAGGAAAAATTAAAGCAAAAGGAAACGACACTCCTCTTTTTATAGTCGGGTCGAGGAACAAGTTACAAACAATGAACATTTATGGTGGAACAAAGAAAACGCCAACCAAAGCGCACTCTCCCAAGAAGATAGAGTCAAAGGTCAAGCGGTCAAAAGATCGGACTGCCTCGTTATCTACATTCCTTGGTCATCCATTGTAGCACGGTGTCGCCTGGGGCATAAGACGATCATCGCGACCGAGCCCATGTCACTTTAGAGAGCCTTCTCACCTGCGCTCGCGCCGAGATACTGTGTTCACGACTTCGATCAATCACTACCTAATGGACTCGACAACATCATCAATTATTGAGGAACTCGACATTGATAACCAAGGGACTCAACCGCTACAAAAAACTCCCACATGGATCGACTCGCATCTCGCAGCCGCCTAACTTTCTCGCCGGGTCATGCCTTCGAGGCTCGGATTGGCCTAGTGTCCGCCAACCACGACGATCGACACACATTGAATAGAACAACCAATGTTGTATATATATATATATATATATATATATATATATATATATATATATATATATATATATATATATATATGTCTCTTAGAGACTAAATAGAGGAGGACATGTTGGATTAATAAAACTTTATGCTTATTCTCTACCGTCTTCACGATTATTCACTACTCTCATACTCATGTTCTCGCTAAATCACACCCAAATAAATAGTTAGAAACAAAAATATTTTAGAAGTTTTGTATCTATTTGTTTTTAATAAAAATGAGAATATAAAAAAATCTTAAAGATAGTTTAATTTTATGATATATATATATATATATATATATATATATATATATATATATATATATATATATATATATATATGATATGAGATGAGCCAGTTTCCTTCGATTATGTAGAATATAAGCGATGAAGATCAAACAAAAACATAAAAAAAGGGATCTTATTAGAGAGATAACTATTAGGATTTCCAATATTACAAATCCATTATTACACATCAACAATAATATCAAGATCATTTTAGGCTCCAATGTTGCCACCTAGCCTTTCTTACCCAATATCACAAATCGTGTCTATTTTATGTTCGGGGACAATCCATTTATGAGTTTGGTTTGGTCCTATTTCAAAGTGTCCACCTTCATCACAATCAAATTACAAAATGCGGTAACCCTAGTGCTAAAAACATGGTAGAGAGAGAAACAAGAGAGAGAGAGAGAGAGAGAGAGAGCGAAGAAGCAGGGAGAATCTGAGAAGTTGAAGGGGCAGGAAGAAACTGAGAAGTCCAACAGTTCAGATCTGGGAGGCAAATGGAAACTAGTCCAGAACAGGAAAAAACAGCATCACGTTAGGGAAGGAAAAATGGATGTGGCTGGTTATTGGGGTGGAAGGCTAGAAGACACTGTTTCATTCTATTTTTCTGACTTTCCAGATACACATGGTGCAAAGGAAATGTTTAGGGCGTTTGCTTTCTATGGCAAAGTGGTGGAGGTTGTTATTCCCCCTAAGAAGAACAAGTGGGGAAGACGTTTCGGGTTCGCTCGTTTTGTGGAAGTGGAGGAGCCTCAATACTTCGCGGTAAGACTAGATAACATGATTTTTGGTGCGAATAAAATTCACATAAATCTTCCCAGGTTTGTACGAAGCAAAACAGACGCAACGTTTACGGAGGCGAAGATGAAAGAAGTAAGTAGAGGACCGGGAAGGGTGCCGCGTAAGGTCTGGAAAGTTGCTAGCAAGGAAGGTGAACCGAAAGGGCAGGAGAGGGAGATTGTATTGAAGAAACAACCGAGTGGTCCTGTAGTCAATGACAAGGCAGGGAATGAGAAACTGAAGGGTCCGGTTGAGTTGGAAGGGCATAGGAAAGCTTGTGTGGATGAACAGGCCCATAATTATGCCAGGAAAGTGAAGAGGTGGGGAGAAAGTGGTGGGAGGAAGCTGCATGGTTTTGGTTACGGGAGAGGAAAAGATCCTCGCAACAAGTCGTGCAGAGAGGAAGTAAGGTATGTAAATTATGCTCAAAATGATCAAAAGATAGTCTACTTTAGAAAGAAGAATTTGGCTGAGGTGTGCTATAATGCGCCACCGGAAGAGTTGGAAGGCTTAAAAAAGATGTTTGTGGGGATTGTGAAACATGCTGGGTGTACACACATGATTCAAGAATGGTTCAACATGCAAGGCCTGTTTTCTATTAAGGCAACTCCAATGGGGGCTAACCGTGTTCTTTTAGAAGAAGCGGAGGAATGAATAATACATGCAATAATTGATGATGCGGAGGATTGGGTGAACGAGAAATTTGAAGATATTAGAAGATGGGAACCTGATGAAGTTGATAATGAAAGGTTGGTTTGGGTCCGGTGTCATGGTATACCGATTCATGCGTGGAACAATGAGTTTTTTGAGGCGGTGGCTAGAACATTTGGCACCTTCATGGGTGTGGATGAAAATACCAGGAAGAAGAATTCTCCGGATATTGCCGTGATTTTAATTCGTGCATAAGAGGCTATGATGTTTGTAATATGGTGTTGCACGCTAATATTAATGATTCAATATTTAATATCAAGGTGTTGGAAGAATGGTGCGGGCCGTTGCACTGGGAAGGTTTATCATCAGCGTATGTGTCCGACAGAAAAGAAGATAGTGGTGTGAGTGATTCCGACGAGTCTGAGGAGGAAGAGCCACCTTTATTTAATAACGATGGCCCAAATGAGGTGGGTATAGAGGAGGACGTTGATGGTTTTGTTAATAGGTCACTGAAATGGAGAAATTAAGCTTCGGTTGAAAGGATTGTAAATCTCAAATGGTTCCACGTGAGATTAGTTGTGGGAAGCCTGATGGTGTTGGGGTTGGGTTTGGCATTGATGGGGTGGTGGGGAGGAATAATGAAGAGGTGGTAAATGAGAACAATAAGAAGGATGAAGTGATAGTAGGTGATGCTTTATCAGTGTCTGATCATGGATCAAAATTGGATCCTTTGGTTAAACAAAATTCCGCACAACTAGTGGAGGTTGGGGATAGTAGTTCGGGGGTGCAAAAGGTGGTAAGGGACATGGCTGAGAAGGGCGTGGTTAATGGGCCAATGGTAGTACGTAATGAGAAGTTGGAAGGGGTGTCAAAAGGTCTTACAATAAGCAATTCTTTTGGACCTTTAAGGAGAAACAAAAAGAAAGGTAAAAGCATAGGAGAACTAAATAGTAGCAGCTATGAGTCAGAGAATGAAGTGAACCAAGGGGTGTTAGTTGGAATTGTTAATGAGGAGGCCAGGAATTTAATCTCATCCACTAGTCTTTCTAACAGTTCGAATGGAGGCTCAAAAATTCATGTTGTTTCACGCAACCCCCATGGATCAAATCTATCTTTGTCATTCAATTGTGATACGAACGGGGCAGCCATTGGAGATGTCTCAGTGGGTGATTCTGGTATTCGGGTTTGTAATGATAGGTTTTTGCTTGATCATGAACTGCCTATTGCTAACAAGGTATGGAGTTTTGCCAAGGAAAACTTGGGGTGTCTGGGAAAGGAAGTGATGAGGAATATGCGGGGCGAAATCGGATCCTTAGAATTTAGCGATCGAATGCGAAAGGGAGGAAGGGGAAAAAGATGGTTCTAAATGAAGATTGCAACTATTAATATGAGAGGTTGGGGGGCGCTGCAAAGAGAAAGCGTCTGAAGAAACTGATAGTAAGTGAAAAGATTGAGTTTTGCATGATACAGAAACAAAGAGCAGTGATTTATCAAAGAGGTCGGTGGGAAGTATCTCGTGTGATCAAGATTTTGACTGGTTGAGTATAAATGCGAATGGAATGTCAGGAGGTTTACTAAGCATCTGGAGGTCTGATCTATTGGAGGTCATGTTCTCGTTCTCAGGTGAACATTTTGTTGGAGTTTGCGCTAAAGTCCAAGGTAATGTTTGCTACTTTGTGAATGTATATTCTCCATGTAATATGAATGGGAAAAGAAGACTCTGGGAGAATTTACGAATCTTAAAGGATGATTTCGAGAGTGGAGATTGGTGCATTGCGGGGTATGGTTGGTTACCTCTACAGTTAATTGGGGACCAAAACCATTTAGGTTCAATAATTGCTAGGTAGAACATGAGGATTTCATGGACTTTGTTAAAGGCTGCTGGAATTCTTTTTAGGTGGGTGGGAAGGTGATCGTACCTTGACCAATGAAGTGTTGAAGTGTTCGTTGCTTCGTCTGATAGGCCGGTCGTTGAGAGGATTGAAAGGACCGGTCCTGGCTTCACGCGTTGAGCACCTCGGGTGGTACCTGCAAAGACACTCCGACGATCTAGTGAGAGGTCGCCGCGATAGCACAAGGTTAGAGAACGTACCTGATGCCATGTGCGAATGGCGTATATATGCTGTGAGGTCCGACCGTTACGCGAGAATTTCGGCCGGCGAGAATTGCGCTCCAAGCAGCGTGTTGGGCCGATCGTGATGGGCTGGGCCGCAGGTCCAATTGCTGTTGGCAGTCCTCGTATTTGCTAATACACCCGTGAACAGCTTGCCCCCAAGCCTAGGTCGCTTAAGAGCGGGCTGAGGCTTGAATCGATGCCCCCAGGAGTGAAGTTCTCTTGATGAAACGGACGCGGCCGTTTGCTTTTTCTACGAGGCGGTGTCGACCGCTCGTCAACCATCGGCCGGGCTGCTGCGACGGTTGGTCTTTCCTGACATTGAAGACGTGACGTTTGGTGTTTCCGAGGCTGTCTGGAGACAACCATTGGTGGGAAGACGAACCGTTGTGACTCTTCGTATCCCGGTCCCCTTCGCGCGTATCCTCGTATATAAATAGCCCTCTTCGCGAGTTCATTTCTCACACTTTCCTCGATTTGCTCGCCAATGACCGACTCGCTCGCGCCGACTTGCATTCAAGTCGTTTTCGTTTCTTGCGACCGATCTTCAACACCGCTAAGGTACGAAACGCGACCGCTCCCTTTACTCTTTTAAACTTGAGTTTTTTCTTTAAAGCACTTCGTGCTTTTCCACGCCTCGTGATAGGGGGTGTCAGGTCGAGGGACGGCCAGCTCGCCCCCTCTCATGAGCGCTTTGCTCGGTCGACCTGACTCGATCCCTTTATCACAGGTGTTTGTGTATGCCACGGACAAAGCTAACTGCCCGTATTCCTGGAAAACCGCCCCAGTCTTTTGCCACATACATGTCGAGGCCGGGCGAAACCAATTCCCAAGAGGCGGAGTCTAAGTCGTCTTCGGGCGACAAAAGCTCTAACTCTTCAAGCAGTTCTTCGAGCAGCACGAGCTCGAGTTCTCATTCCTCCGGTCGGGGATCGGCCAGCCCCAAGAGCCCTGATTCCAGATCTGCCCATTCTGCCGAGCGGCCGAGCAACTCTCCACCGCCCGAGGACGTCGTATCCCGAGTGGAGGGAGAAGAAGAAGACGCCGACGTGATTATTATTGACGATGATGAGGCGCAGAGTGCCGCCCCGGGCCGTGGACGAGGAGATGATGGAGGCCGGGTAGGGGCCAGCCGAAGACGCCCCAGAGAAGAGGTGGCTCACCAAGTCAACATTTCTGCCTGGAGGCCAACATCGGAGGTCGCACGGGCGGTCGGCCGAGGTACAAGCGATGTAGCTCGAGATGTATCCGATATGTCTTGGGTGTCGGAGACTCTTCGCTCTAACAGAGCATTCTCACGGCCGGTCACGATGCTTTGCCCGATCTACGAGCCTCCTCAAGACTCACCGGCCGGAGGATAAGGGGCATGAAGGAGGCGAGGATATCGCGACTTATTCTCGCCAACTTCAAGTTCACGATGTATCGGCTCGTGTTCGAGAAGATGAAGATCACCCCTCCTTTCACCGAATTCCGGTAGCGACGTCTTGCGCCATATCGGGGTCGCCTTCTTCTCGCCTTCATCCAAACGCATGGGCGTTCTTAAAGACCTTTGAGGTGTCACGACCAAGCCGGTCGGCCGCAGATCGATGATGCTTTTCTTTGCTATCTTCGAGCCGTGGCCGGCTCGAGAGAAGGCCAACAAGGAGAAAAGGGAGCAAGTCTCCTTCAAGATGCGTAGACCCATCACCGGTTTTCAAAGCGTTCCAGAGTCGTTGGGAGCGGCCCGAGAAGCCGCATTTTTGGATCGCTCCAATCAAGAGGCCGGCAAGGCCGCTTGTGAGGAGTTCAATGACGGACGGATGCCGGGTCCCCTTACTTCCCTATTATGTGGAATGAGGCTCATTTCTCGCAGCGGCCGAGATTACATCTATACAAAGGAAAGATCTCGGGAGAGCCGACCGAGACTTTGGGGATGATAAAGTCGCCGGGCGGGCATGATGCGCCCAGATCCTAAGGGCGACATACCTTGCCGCCCTTTGTCTTGTAATGGCGATGAACTGGAGGCCGAGATCGGTTCGCTTTCGAACTTCTTCACCCCGATAATTTGTTATTGATTCTCTTTTCTTTTAACTCATGGCTCGCCATTTTTCGTAAGGATGGCCGCAAAAAGCCGGAACCGCTCGCTTCGCCCCCCGCCGAAGCGAGGGCTAGAGACCGACGGTCCTCGGTCGGGGCAACCCCGAATCTTCCTCAAGAGTCCCCACACCCCTGGGGGCCAAGGAAAGAAGCCGGTCGGCAGGGCTCTGGCCGCCTCCACCCAATCTTGATCGCCACCTGCGGGCCAAGCGCGACGTTCGTCCCGGCTCCCGCAACGGAGGAGGTTCCCATCATCCACTCGAGAGCTTGAGTGCGGCCGATCCGGAGGAATACCGGCGAAGCCCATGGCGCTCGCGCTTCTCTGTATGGGGTCGACAAAGTCATGGCCGAGCTGGTGGCCGAATCTGATGGTAATTTCACTTTCTTAGTCTTGTAATTTCTATCTTACCTTTATTCGACCGACTAACCAACCTTCGACCTGAATTCGCAGGGAAGGGCAAGGCTTTGGTTGAGGCGCAGCAGAAATACGACAAGCTCTTCCAGTCGAAGAAGGAAGCCCTCAAACGGGGAGGACGACCGCCAAGTCACAAAGAGGAACAAGGAGCTTGCCGCCAGTGAACACTCAAAGCCGACCTTGAATCCGCCGAGAAGGAGAAAGCCGTGTTGGAGGCCGTAAATGCCGAGCCGCAGCGAAGATTCAGTGGTGGCCAAGGCGTCGGCCAGAGGCGATCGAGCAATTCTACAACGCCTTGCCAGCGCGGGTGTTGAATTCGACGACCGCAGATCAACTTCGATGACAAGATGATCAAGCCCACGCACTATGTCGAAAATAACAAGATCATGTTGCTGCGCAATATGACGAGCGCGGCAACGCCATTCGCCCGCCACCATTCTCTTTTGAAGCCCGCTGCGAGCGGTGTAATTTTGTAACTTGCCTTCGCCTAACAATATTTCGCCTTCGTGCAGCCTCTTTTATTCGTGGGCGCTCGGCCGCCAAGGCCCCCTATTTGTAATGACAATCTTTATTTGCTTTTCATTTATGCCCGCTTGAATTTATGTTGCAATTTCTTCAGATTTGCATTTATTCGCCTTGTTCATTTGGAACTTGTGGGCGCTCGGCGCCGCCTTGTTCATTTGAACTTGTGGGCGCTTTCGTGGCGCCGCTTTCGTCACTGATAGCGCTGCGTTTTTGGTCGCTTTCTTTTAATGCGCCTTGTATGCTTATTTTTCTCTAAGTCTTTGAATTTTAAGACCGTTTCGGTCGTCATTCGTGCTTACTTCGAAAGCATCTATTCTTTGATAAGTTAATATCCCAACGGGGCCTTGTCGCTTCGGCGACCTTCTATGAAGCCCTTTCGATGGCATTTAAGGTAGATCGCTTCGACGGCCTAGCTACCGTTGGGCCATTTTCGATGGCACTCGATGCGCATCGCTTCGACGACCTAGCGTTGTTGGGCCATTTTCGATGGCACTTTTCGGTTGGGACCGCTTCGACGGTCGCCGATTCGCATCGCTTCGACGATCTAAGGTTTCTGCGGTTTTAACCCTTGGGCCATTTCGATGGCACTCGGTTGGGACCGCTTTCGACGGCCGCCGATTTAGATCGCTTCGACGATCTCGGTGGCTCGATAAGTCTTCGATCGCCCTTTGCCTCGAGCAATCTTGAGCGACCGGTCATACATTCTTGCGAGAAAGTAAAGAACACATCATGTTTTTAAAGGTCGCCTCTCGTAAAAAACCCGAGTGGGAAAAAGCGCTCGCCGCTTTCATTAATAGATCGGTCGTTATTACATTCAAATCACTTGTTACATTCAAACGTAATACTTCCTAAGTTTTTCTCGCATTCCATGTTCGGGGATAGTCGCCCCATTCATGGTTTGCACTCGTATGCCCCTTGCCGCCTCTTCGCGATGACTCGATACGGACCTTCCCAATTTGGCGCCACTTCCTTGGCGTGCATTCTTGTTTCCCACGCCGGCCTGCCTTAGAACGAGCCGGCCGACAGAGAATTCAAATTTCTTAGCGAAGCTTGGGTGCGCAGCTTCTTCAATTAAGTCCAACTCTTCTCGGATAGCCCTGGCCGTTGTCAACCACCGTAGGGGGTTTGAAGTCCTCCAATTCAGCTCGCCCATTTCTATGGGTATCACAAAGAGGCTTCCCGCATACCAATCTGGGCGGCGACTCCCTGGCCGATGAATGAGGGGTTGTCTGTAGGCCTCACGTAACGGATCGCACTTTCTTCGACCCGCCCCCTTTGCTTCATTCGGTCTTCGCTTCAAACCACGCAGAATTACCTCCGCTGGCCGCCTACCTTGGCCGTTAGTCTGAGGGTTCGTAACCGAGGTGAAACGCCGTTTCACCCTAAGTCGCCAACATTTCTCTCGAATCTCTTGTCCGTGAACCGGGTGCCGCGGTTCGTTATCAATTGCCGGGGATCCCAAAACGGGCTAGCACACACCGTCCAAAGAACTTACCGACTTTGGCCGATGTGATTGTTGCAAGCGGCTCGGCCTCGATCCACTTGGTGAAGTAATCCATCGCCACGATCAAGAACTTGAACCGCCCGGAGCAGTGGAAACGGGCCTAGAAGATCCATGCCCCACCAAAGTAACGGCCAAGGTGAGACCGCACTTTGTAATTCGAGGAAGGTGCAATGTGGACATCGCATGCACTTGGCATTTCTTGCACTTCGAACGAGTTTCTTGGCATCCTCGCCCATGGTCGGCCAATAGTAGCCGCCTCGAGGGCCTTCTTTGCTATGGAACGAGCGCCCGGTGACTTCCACAAACGCCTTCATGAATGTCCTCAAAGACGTGGTCGGCTTCGACCGAGGTGAGACACCTTAGCAATGGAGAGGAGAATCCTCTTCGCATAACTTTCCTTCTATAACAGAGTATTTGGTCGCCGAGCCCACCAACTTTGCTCGCTTTTGGTCGCTCGGTTCCTCGCCTTCCACGATGTACCTTAGGATAGGGCGATCCAATCAATCGAATCGACACAAAGAACGCCAAAGGATCGGGTTGGCTTCGACGACACACTCGGCCGATTTAAAGTTTCTTGAATTACACTTCGATGATTCCTCGAGTCTTGGTGCTTGCAAGCTTTGATAAGATATCTCGCCGAACATTTTCGGTCCGAGGCACATGTACCACTTTCAGCTTCGGCCGAATCGCTGAGCGCTTCTCTCACTCTTGCTAGATAACTTTTCAAAGACGTCATCTTTGGCATCATATGATTCTTTGATCTGAGACTACGAGCAAGGAATCTGATCCGAGTTCAACTTCGGTCAACATTGAAATCTCTGGCGAAGCCGCAGTCGCATTATATACACGCCTCATATTCGGCCCGATTATTGGACGTATGGAAAGCGAAAGTCAAAGACACCTCCACGGCCGTGCCTTCGAATTTTCCGCACTAGGCCGCTCCACTTCCTTTACTATTAGACGACCCATCTACGCAAGATCCGTGTCGCTCCGGCCTTGATCTTCCGGAGTAGAGTCATTTCGCTATAAAGTCGGCCAACACCGAGCTTTGCGGCGATCCGGATTCGAATTTGATACCAAACTCACTCGAGTTCTACCGCCCACTTTATCATTCTTCCCGCCAGTCCTACCGATGAAGGACTTGCTCGATAGGTCGGGTCGGTCCCTACCACGACACAGTGGGCCACAAAGTAGGGTCTCAACCTTCTAGCAAACTATTAGGAGTGCAAGGGCAAACTTCTCATCTTCCGGTATCTCACTGGGCCTCGAGTACTTTGCTTATGAAATAGACCGATTCTCGCTTTAGATCGCTTTTCTCTAACTAGCACAAAGATCGAGAACTTCTTCTGTTATGGCTGGCACAGATATAACGCTTCGCCCAGAACGGCTTGGTCATGATCGGCGGGCTAATCAAGGCTTGTTTTAACTCGTCCAATGCTCACGGGCATTGCTCGGTCCCACTCAAAATCCACTTCCTTCTTCAAATATCCTAAATAAAGGGAAGCGACCGCCTCTACACTTTTCGTGGTTTGCTTCTATCCTCTTTCGATCGGTGAAAACCCAAGAATCGGCCGCCCTCACTCCAAAAGTACATTTTTCAGTGTTAAGTCTAAGCGAGTTCCTTCTAGCTTCTTCAAATATTTCTCCGAGGTCGCCACGTGATCCGGGTCGGTTATGCTTTTGATGATCATGTCGCCCGATACACCTCGAGATGCGACCGATCTGTCTTTTAAAAATCTTGTTCATCATCCGCCGGTAGGTCGCTCCAAATATTTCTTGACCGAATGGCATCACCTTGTACCGAAAATTTCCCCGACGGTCATGAAGGCCGCTCTTGTGCCGATCGGGCGATACATCGTGATCTCGATTGTATCCGCAGTAAGCGCCCGAAAAGACAGTGAGTTTGTAGCCCGGCACCATCGACCGATACTTTGTCAATGTTGGGCACAGAAAGGCATCCTTCGGGCATGCCCTGCTCGGATCAAGATAGTCCACACACATCCTCCATTTTCCATTCTTCTTTTTAACTAGCACGACATTGGGCAAACAGTGTCGTGTATTTGATCTCTTCTATAAAATTTGCCTTTATGAGGTCCTCAACGGCCTTTGCAAATGCGCTTGAGATTTTTCCTCATTTTGAGTGCGCGTCTTCTTTGTGCGACCGGCTTGACCCTCTTCGTCGACCGAAAGTTGATGGCGAGCCACTTCGATAGGGATACCGGCATGTCCGATGCCCGCCATGCGAATGTCAAGATAGTCTCTTAAGCAATCGTATAAGATCTTGCTTCACTTGCTCGGTAGGTCGCTACCGAAGCTTCACCGCTTTTGGATGGGTCGTCACCCGGTTGAACGCCTTCCAACTCTCCATGAGGCTCGGTCTTATCACCGCGGCTTCGCTTCTCGAGCCAAATCACCATCATTATCTTCCGGTCGCTTATCCGGATCATACCGAGCATCCAAATCCGCGACATTGACTTGATGGCCTTCACTAGTGCTTTGAACGTTCGGGCCACGATCTACCTCGTCACATATTTCTTGGTATAGGCGTGGCTTCTTCTTGGCTGATTCAAGGTCGGCCGCCGTGGTAACTACTTGGTCGCCCTTGCTATAGAATTTCATTTTTAGATGCACCGCCGATGTAACGGCCTCTAGCTTACCCAAAGTCGGCCTACCAATAATACATTGATAGCGAGATTTGAGGGGAGTACAAGGAACGCCGTCCCCGACCGGCCCCGCATGCAGTACTATCCCTGTCGTCACCAAACGTGACCATCAGCTCGATCGTTCCCAACGGATAGGTCGTCACCCCATTGAACCCTGTTAGAGGAGTAGGCTCGGCCTGGGGAATTATCTCGCTCCGATCAACCTTTATCTTGTCGATCAAGCCTTCAAACATTATATCAGCCGAGCTACCTTGATCGACCAGGATTCTCTGCACTTCTGTGTTTGCCATAACCGCCCTGATTACCAGTGGAACATAGCTATTAGGTTTGCCGTCGTACAGGTCGCTATCATCGAACGAGATGGGAGGTCTGCTCGAGACCGGTGGTGGTGCTGAGGTGGATGCAACCATTAATAATTCGTCCCACTTCCTCTTAGTGGCTTTATTAGATTCCCTGCGATCCAGGGGGTTTCCACCATGGATAACCATCGCAACATTACGGCCTCTGGACTGCCGAGTGTCACGATCTTCAGATCGATCCTTGTTTTGTGTGCCTTCTATGGCCAGCGGCCCCTTTCCTCTGTCTGGATCGGCTTCTTTTGGCTTCTCTTGAGGTCGGTCGCCTTCCTCCGACCTCACATACTTTCCCAACTTACCTTTCAGACGCTTCTTCAATATCATCTTTGAGGCCATGCGGTCATTAGTATCATGACCCTTGCTTTTGTGGTAACGGCAATATCTTTTGGTCTGGTCGTGCCCCTTCTTGAGCACGAGTGGTTCAGCCGCTTAACTCCCACAAACTCATTATTCGCACTCGTAGATCTGCGCAATGGAGGTGTTGAGTCGAGTGCGATGATCGAACTTTTTGTCTCGAAAGTCGTGCCGATTGTCGCGGCGACCTTCATGCCCTCCTCGCCGCTTGTCGCTTTCTTCTTTAGGTCGTGACGCGGACGGCCTTCCCTTCTTGCCGTGGTTTCTTCATACCGCATGTGGACGTTAGCCCTTGTTAGGAAGTGGCCGAGATCCTCGTAATGATTCAACGTAAATTCTTCACGAACCGTGGTCCTGGTCGAATACCACGCTCGTGATATTTCAACTTGTCCTTATCTCGACAAGTCACGAATGATTCGGCCAAAGTGTTAAACCGGTCGATATATCGCCTCAACGCCTCGCTCTCACCTTGAACGATCGAGTCCAAGTATTCCTCGATCGGTATTGGCACCGTTGGCGATATAGTGAGACAAGAATATTCTAATCGTGTCGTCCCACGAGAGATGGTATTGGGCGCAAAGACTCCCACCATTCCAACGCTCGTACCGTCCAACGATCGGGAAAAAGCCCGCATTTCATGGTCGGTCCCAATTCCAGTAGCAGCGAGAATTATTGAAGTAACGGAGGTGCTTGTCCGGATCACCTCGGCGCCAAACTTGTTGAGATTGGGCGGCTTGCGGAGATCTCTCTAATCTTATAACGCCCGATCTCCCCGGAGAACGGCCGTGTTCATTCTCAATGCCGTTCGACCCAAAGGGTTGCATTGCGAGGCATGCCTCGCTGCCCTGGCATTCCATAGAATCCTCCGAGATGGGCCATTGGCGGTGAAATGAGGAGGCCTTCTGGGCCGCTCGCTTTGACCTCTCCTAGGCCGATGCGAAACGTCCCTAATTCTTCCATTTCTGTACTCTTCCAGCTCTTCACGAGAATCCCAAGATCTGCTTCTCGACCGACGTGACCCGGACGACTCGTTAGAGGAGTATCTGGTGGGCGAGCGACCGGTGTCAGGACGGTAGCTGGAATCTTCATAGTCATCGGACATTGAACGGCGTCTACGCGCGTTCCTGCTCGGGGGCGACCTATGCGCCCTGCTTCTTCTGGCCGGAGAACGATGAGTAGTGCTCTCTCGGCGTGAAATGCTCCTGCGAGGTGGGGAGCGGTGTCTTGGCGCGGCCGGCGGGCGAGCGAAGGTTCTCCGCCTTCGACGCGGCGCGACCTAATTGAACCTCTTTCATACTTGGGAGATGAGTGCATCTCGATGCCGCATCATCACTGATTCTTGTTTTGCAAGATCTGCAAAACGGCTTGAGTAACATGGTCCGGCAGAGGTTCCTGGATGCCCGCTTCAATCAGCTCGGGCGGTAGATCTCCAGGAACGGCCGGGTGGATCTGCTGGATGACCGGCCCACGACCGCAGTGCCGTGAAGGTTCTTGTCGTGGGAGTCCTCGAGATTCGTGGATCAGACCGCCACGCCCCGGTCTGGCTGCTGGTTCTGCCCGGAGGGATTGAGTCGAGAAGTGGCCCGCGTCTGGGGCCGGTCGCGTGGAGCCATGAGATAGGTAGGACAGCGCTCGGCCTCCCATCGTGGTCGCCAATTGATCGTACCTTGACCAATGAAGTGTTGAAGTGTTCGTTGCTTCGCCCGATAGGCCGTCGTTGAGAGGATTGAAAGGACCGGTCCCGCTTCACGCGTTGAGCACCTCGGGTGGTACCGCAAAGACACTCCGACGATCTAGTGAGAGGTCGCCGCGGCGGATAGCACAAGGTTAGAGAACGTGCTGATGCCATGTGCGAATGGCGATATATCTTGTGAGGTCCGACCGCTACGCGAATTTCGCCGGCGAGAATTGCGCTCCAAGCGCAGCGTGTTGGGCCGATCGTGATGGGTCGGGCCGCAGTCCAATTGCTGCTGGCGCCTCGTATTTGCTAATACACCCGAGAATGTAAGGCATCTTTTGTTCTAAAGGAAAAATTGAAGTCAGCCAAGGAAAAATTGAAGGTGTGGAATCGTGAGGTGTTTGGGTATAAAGATTTGAAGATAGAAAATATAGTCCGGGAACTGAATGAAGTAGAGAGGGTGGCTACGGATGGAGGGGAGTTGATGATGAACGTAGAAATAGACTGAATGATGAGTTTTGGAAGGAGCTTCATGCTAAAGAAAGTCTCCTTGCACAAAAGGCAAGAGTTAGGTGGATTGCGGAAGGTGATTCTAATAGTCGTTTCTTTCATGCGTGCATGAAAGGAAACCGGAGAAGAACTCGACCATCAACTCATGGTGAATGGGGAGTGGATTGAAGAGGTTGGGCAAAGTGAAAAGGAGGTGAAAAAGCACTTTGAGGAAAAATTTAAGGAAGGGGATTATAATAGGCCAACTCTTGATGGGGTGAATTTTAAGCAGATTTCTGAGACAGAAAAAGGAATTCTAACGGAACCGTTTTCCCTGGAAGAGATAAAGGAGGTTGTATGGGAGTGTGATGGAAATAAAAGTCCAGGACCGGATGGGTTCAATTTCAGATTTGTAAAGGAGTGTTGGGACCTTGTTAGCACAGAAGTTCTGAATTTTTTTGAGGAGTTTTACTCGAGTGCGAGACTTCCAAAGGCGATAAGTGCTTCTTTTCTTGCACTGATCCCCAAGAACAGTAGCCCGCAAGGCCTTGGGGAATATAGGCCTATCTCCCTTATTGGGTGCCTATACAAGATGTTGGCGAAAGTGTTAGCGGGAAGATTGAAAAGGGTATTGAAAGGGGTAATATCGGATTGTCAAAGCGCGTTTCTAGCAGGTGGAAATATACTCGATGGCGTGGTGGTCGTTAATGAGGTTATGGATTTGGCTAAGAGAAAAAAGCAAAAATGTGTGGTTATGAAAGCAGACTTTGAAAAGGCATATGATTCAGTTGAGTCAGCATATCCGACTATATGTTAGGGAGGATGGGGTTTGGAGAGCAGTGGAGAAAATGGATGTGGGCATGTATGTCGTCTAACTCAATATCCGTTTTGGTTAATGGCAGCCCAACGGAGGAATTCGTGGCACAAAAGGGGTTAAAGCAAGGGGACCCGCTTGCTCCCTTTTTGTTTTTGATAGTGGCTGAAGGTTTGGCGGGCCTAGTAAGGAAAGGTGTCGAATCAAACAACCTTAAGGGATTTTGTATTAATAATTCTTTATCGGTTGAGCTCTTGCAATTTGCAGATGACACAATCTTCTTTTGTGATGGTGGGGATAAAAGCATCTGGTGTTGGAAAGCATTATTAAGAAGTTTCGAGATGGTGTCTGGATTAAAGGTAAATTTTGCAAAAAGTAATGTATTTGGCTTGAATATTGATGAGAGAGCCATGGAGGGAATATCTCAGTTTTTGGCTTGTAAGGTGGGATCTGTCCCCTTTAAATTCTTGGGGATCCCGGTGGTTGCGAATCCAAGGAGAACGAGTATGTGGCAACCTATCATTGACTCAATCAAGGCAAGATTAAATAATTGGAAAAGTCGGCAATTATCTATCAAATGTATAACACTTATAAACTCCGGTTCTTGCATCTCTTCCATCAGATTTCTTCTCATTCTATAAAGCACCAAAGAAGGTCATCACGGAGATCACGAAGATTCAAAGAAGATTTCTTTGGGGGGGGGGGGTGATGAGGAGAATAAAAAGTTGGCTTGGGTGAGATGGGAAATTATTTGTTTACCCAAAGAGAAGGGGGGTCTGGGGGTAAAAAACTTAGAAGTATTCAATGTGGCCTTATTAACAAAATGGCGTTGGAGAATTTTGGTTGAGGAGAACAATCCCATATGGAAGATGGTTTTGGTGGAAAAGTATGGAGTAAGTGGGAGATGGCCGGACATTATTGAAAATAGAAGAGGGTGGGAGAAGAAATCACTATGGTGGCGGGATATATGTTTACTCGGTGAGGAAATTGGGTTGCAAGAAAATTGGTTTAATGAAGTGGTTAAAATTAAAATTGGCAAGGGTAATTTGGTGAGGTTTTGGAAGGATATTTGGATAGGGAGGGATCGATTGGCAGATTTATTTCCGGATATTTTTAACTGCTGCAGGCTGAAGGACGCGACGGTGGAGGAGTTTGGGCTGTGGTCGGATGTTGGGTGGAGCTGGTCGTGGGACTGGTGTGATGATTTTCTGCTGCATAATACAGCTTTGACAGCTTCGGTTGAAGCATTACAGCAGCTGTTATGCGCTGTTTCTCTGTCGCGGCGTGTGGATAGTTGGATTTGGTTACCGGACGCGATGGCGGGTTTCACGGTGAAGAAATGTTTTGTTTTACTGTCAAATTTTTCTGCAGGGGCTGCTGATTTGGTGATGGCCGAAACTTCTGCTGCATGTAATAAGGTTTGGAAAAATGATGTGCCATCCAAAGTTCAAATTTTCGCATGGCGGGTCATCTTGAAGCGAATTGCTACACAGGACGCATTGATTAGAAGAGGAATTCTTCAACTACAAACTGAATTCAGCTGTGCTTTGTGTTGTCAGGCCGATGAGTCGGTGGACCACTTGTTTTTGGAGTGTGATGTTGCCAAAGCAGTATGGAGGAGTGTTTTTGTTTGGCTTGGAAGCTCGATAGGTGATACGAGTAATATTGTCTCTCATTTTGTGGAGTTTGGGAAATTAGTGAAGGGGAAGCGGCAACGAGGGGTCAAGCACCTTATATGGATGGCGGTTATTTGGAAATTATGGTTGGCTCGAAATAATGTTATTTTCAACGGGGAGGTGGTTTCCATCCGGGGAATAATAGATGGTATCAAGGATACAGCATGGAGTTGGTTTAAGGCAAGGCGGGGGAGGAATTGTTCGGTGACTTGGGCAGATTGGTACAGTTGCCCGTTGGGCTGTTATTCTATGTTGTAAACCAATTATGTACTGTATCTCTTTGTGGATACTCTTAGTAGGGGGAGAAGCAGTGGGCTAGGATACTTTTCCCACTGTTGTACATTTTCTGCGTGCGGGGTACTCTTTTTCCTCCTCGAGTCTTTTTCCTAATGGGTTTTGGCCCCTTCCCATTGTAAGTGGTTGGGCACACCTTGTGCTCCTTTATATGAATCATTGCTTATCTAAAAAAAAAAAAAAAAAACAATCAAATTACAAATTATGTATATTATAAGCCCTCAGAGGTAAAACATTTACAATTAATGTTAACTTCAAATGTCGGAAAGACGTGATTAATGGTTTGGTTGTCGTGAAACTTGACATCAGTCGAAGAAATACAAAAAGCATTTGCAAGAGTAAGGAAGAGGACGACGTAGCACGATGTTAGCATTTTGAAATTAAGACGTGAATCGACTTCTAAAGTTTATTCAAACATATATGTTATACAGAAAACTCCCAAAGACACACATGTTAATATATAATCAAAATTTATCAAATGTGATTAATATTAGTCGTTTATTTGAAATTTTTGACTGTATTCATTAAGAGTTTCCTTCTATTAAAAATAAAAATGGGGAATTATTAGGTCAACTTAAATTTAATGACAACTGTAATACCCCAATTTTGTCCGACTAGTTTATAAAAAAAACAAAAAATATATTTTGTAAACACCCAATTTTAATGGGTATTTTTCTCGTTTTAAAAAAGGCTCAAAAATATGTTTCGTTGTGCTCACACATTATCTCTAATCGCGTACGCGTGTTTAGTTTTAATAGTCTTGCACTATTCTACTATTCTCGTTATGAGCGTGTGTTATTTTTAACCGCAACCACACGTTCTTTTTAATGATCTCGCATCATTTTGTTCTCACGCACGCGTGTTAGTTGTTGTTATTGTTGCTTATTTTTTTTAGACAAGAATAAATAGGAAATAGAGAAAACAAAATTAGATTCATTATACTGTCTCTTGTATTACAATTTAGTGTCAAATGTATAAAAGAACCAAAGCTGAAAACATAAAAAAATATTATTACAATTAGTTCAAATAAAACTAAAAATAAAAAGAAAGAAAAAAAAACAAATAAAAGAAGGGAGATGCGTTGACAGCATCTTCTACTTTGAGCTAGAAACCCATTTGTTCTTTCATCACACCTTTGCTTTTTTTCATAAACAAAGCACTGCTCCCTCCAGCTAGTTTGCACACAGCCTCCCATAATTCTGCACCTATACTTCTAATTTAAGCTCAAGCCAAAACCACTTTCCCTAAACTCATAACCTTGGCACCATATTAAGCTCCCAACCTATGACTATATGCTGTACAGAGGAATCAAACATTAGCAGAAAAACAACACACAAAAAAAAAAACAAAAACACAGCAACACAGAGGAGAAAAAAAAAAGAGTCATATAGTGATGATGGAGAGGAAGAGAGAGAAGAGGAATTGATTGTTATAAAAAAGGGGGAACGAAATACACAGAAAAAGCAAAAAAAAAAAACAATTCTTCAAACAAATACACTCCTCTTCTTCAAACATTGTACCAAAACGACAACAACCTCCCCCACCATAACCTCTCACAACTACCATCCCTTTCCTCCCTTCAACAACAACCTCACCCTCCATTATCCTTCCACAGATTGTTACAACCTCACCTCTCACTTTTGTGTTTCCGTCATTGTACTTCTTTACTGGGTTTGGTATGTTGCAACTTGCATAATCTTCTTTGGTTACTTCCAAAACTGAGTCTTTTCCAGCATCATACCTCCACACAAGATTATCTCCAACTTGGAAGTGAGCTTTTGATGCCCATTTGTTAAGTGACTCAGATTCAGAAGATGGAATCTTCCATGCATCAGTTTTGCCTCCAACTAAAACGTTATTAGTCAAGCAAAACCAATGAGAAAAACAGAACCAAAAGAGAAGAAGAAGTCGAGAAAATTGATGAAAAACCAGCCATGATTTTTGCAACTTAGCAAGCTTTTTCTTTTATTCTGAAATGGTTTTGAGAGAAGAAAGAAAGTAGATGGTAAAGTAGGAGATAGAACCTCTTCTTAAAAACTTCAACCACCATCCATGGTGGACACCATCCACTAGCGACACAACGACGCCGACGTCGTTCCTCCCCACCGCCGCGAAACCTCCTCGCATTTGTCACCACCACTTCTAGCCGAAGTTTCCACCGCTAACACCGCCGCGCTAACACCACCGTCGCCCTTCTCTCCATTCCGTTCTTCCTCTCTCTGGTTCGCTACTCTCTCTCTCTCTCTTTCTTTCTCTCTTTCTCTCTCTTAAAAATCCTCTCTCTTATTTTTCTTTGGAAATGGAACAGCTGAGTTAGAATGAGGAGAGGTTAGTTTTTTTTCTTTCCTTATTGTGGGTTACTGGGTTGAATCTGTGGGGGTTGTTGGGCCTTTTATTTTTTTTTTTTTACATCCGATTACTAACTACATCTCCCTATTTAATGATACAACCCCCTACAACTAATTACAACTCTCACTTTTGCTAGTATACCCCTTCAAACAACTCCTTTTTGAATAACCAAACTCTCGTCAAAAAATATAATTTCTTGTTAATGGTCCTCCGGGTTTTACTCGTTTGATCGTTAGTAATAACTTTAGTTTTCAAATGGGTCATTAGTGGGACCACTCCAAACCGTTGTTGTTTGGTCTTCACGAACATTCCAACCCAAATAAAACCAATCGTCATTATTGATCACTCGCGCGCTGCTTGCGTTTGGTTGATAATGATGATTTCATTTTCAAAAGAGTTAGTAGTGCGGTCACTCTAAACTGTTGTTGTTTGGCCGTCGCGAACACTCGGATCAAAAACAAAACCGATTATCATTAATGATCACTCGCGCCGTTGCCGTTTGATTGTTAACGATAGTTTCATTTTCAAAAGAGTTAGTAGTGTGACCACTCTAAATCGTTGTTGTTTGGTCATCGCTAACCCTCACTCCTATTGTGAAAACTCACCTAAATAAGACTGCCTCTCGATCATGCATTTTGTTTCTTGCTAACTTATTCATGTAACCTAGATCATTCTATACCTCTAGTCACATTGCATTAAATTGTTTATGATGCCTGTCATGTTCCCAAGTTGATTGTGTGCGTTCCCTCTCCCAATACTTTGCTTCTTACATGAGATTGCTACTCGTTAGTGGTGACTCTCATTATAGGATTCCCACAAGCATATAATGAAGGATTACTCGTTAGTAATAGCCTTCATTACAAGAACATATGCTATCACAAGAGATTGTTATTCGTTAATAACAATTCCCATCCCATTCCACACACACACAATCGCATTTTAGAATTTGATTTGAATCACAAATGATTTGATTAATTGGCTTGAATTGGTATGCTTGTTACGGGATGTTTGTGAGTATGCGATTGTAACTGCATGAGTTGTTACTCGTTAGTGACAATCTCCATTTCAAAAACTTCTTTGCATCAAAACCTAAAACAAAACCGATTATCATTAATGATCACTCGCGCCGCTTGCCGTTTGGTCGTTAATGATAATTTCATTTTCAAAAGAGTTAGTAGTATGACCACTCTAAACCGCTTGTTGTTTGGTCATCGCGAGCGCCGATCCAATTGCGAATTCCTTTTATCGCGACGTTCTCTCCGATTCAAACCAACGAAAACACTTTTCGAAAACAAATCTTTTCAAACATCAAAATCAAAACTAATTACCACTAATGATCACTCGCGTCGTTGCCGTTTGATTGTGGGTAGTAATTTCATTCCCGTGGGAGCTAGTAGTGTGGCCACTCTAAACCGCTGTTGTTTGGTCTTCACAAACGCTCCCCTTCAATTGTGAAAACCTTTTCAATAACCAAATAAAAACCGTTGTTATCAATAGTCACTCGCGCTTGCGCTGCCGCTTGATTGTTAGTGACGATCCTGTTTTCAAAAAGAGTTAGTAGCATGGCCACTCTAAACCGTTGTTGTTTGGTCATCGCGAACGCTCAACCCCTTTTCGAAAAACTCTAAAAAGATTAAAAAACAAAAACATTTTTCAGGACAAACGAGAACTACGTAGCTTTGATTCCTCATCACAGTGGGGATACGTAGGACCGGGTTCATGTCCCGTCAAGCACACTTTCAAAAAAATATAAAGAACAAGAACTACGTAGCTTTGAATTCTCCATTCGCACTGGGAGATACGTAGGAGCGAGAGGCTAACTCTCGTCAAGCGCCAAAAATAAAAAATTTCATTAAGTCTTTTCATTCCTTTTTCAATAAAGAAGCAAATTTAAGTATTTCCCAAATCAACACTTAAAACCACACACTTAGTTAAAGGTTCCCTCTCAGTAGAGAGGACGCGTGGGGTGCTAACACCTTCCTGCGCGTGTCGACCCCCGAACCTATATCTCTAGTTTTCAAAAGACCATCCGCCTTGTTCAAAAGACCTTTTTTCAATGTTTTGGTCTTAAAATTAAAATATTGGTGGCGGCTTCAAAAATTTTCCACGTTGTACATTGAGAAACCCAAACCGGATTTTTCGGGTGCAACAGCTGGCGACTTCACTGGGGACTAAAAAACATTTTTCTTCAAAAGTGGGTCAAGCCTAACTAATTAAATGTGTGGTTTAATGTGCTATCGATTTGATTTGGATACCTTGTTTGCTTCTATCCCTTTTCGGTTTCCTCTTCTTTCTTATCATGTTGCATGCATGTGTATTTGTTTTTTCTTCTTCCATGTTTGTTTTTCCTTCCTCCTCTTTGCTTATATGCTTAGTACCCTCATGCATTTCCCCAATCCCAATCATGTTCCCTTCTTCTTTGCTCCCTTTCTTCAAGGTAAGCTCATGCATTTCTCCCCAATTCTATCATAATCCCTTCTTCTTCTCTCCCTTTCTTGAGGTAAGTAATGCAATTGATTGTTGTTGAAACCCTAGGCTGGCTTATTTGATATTGAACCCTAGTGTAGACAACATGTTATTGCTTGCTATTGTCTGGACTGTTCTGGGTTTTCCTTCGCAGGTGGGGGTATATGTGGGTAGTTTTAGGCGGTATGTCCTCGCTACACACACTCACACCTTATGCTTACTATGTTTTGAGAGGGGCCTAAAACCCAAGGTTTGACAAAACTTAGGAGAGTGGAAACGAGTAGTGACTGGCAATTGGACTGTTGTTCTTCTGACTCTCACGAAAGTTTCAGCCAGAGTATGCTCTTTCATGATACCTCACACCAGATGGCGTTCCATCGTTGTGGGTGCTATTGTAAGAGAGAATTAGCTCTGGTAACCTGGTGAGGGAGTGACTAGAACCCACATGGGAGGAACATTTGAGTTTTCCTAGAACCTAGGTCCCCGCCTTCGTAGGGCACAAAGGGCATACCAAATTGTGTGTTGCATTGTAATCTAGGCACGTCGTCAAAAAAGAAAAGGAGATTTTTCAAAAAAGAGAAAAAAGAAGAAAGAGTTGCCGTTGTAGCATTTCTTTTGCCGGTCCGTACGAAGTGACATATGGCCCACTTTATTTTCAAAAAAAAAGGAGGAGAAAGAGCTGCTGTTGTAGCCTTTCTCTCACTAGGTCCATATGAAGCCACGTACGGCCCGCATTTTCCAAAAAAAAAGAAAAAAACAAATTGAATTAACGCCAATTGAGATTTTGCCCTAATCGGCATATGCATGAAACATCATCATCCGCACTTTGCATCATGGCATCATACATTACATAAAACAAAATTTTGAAAAAATAGTTATCATCCCTATGGTATTTCATTCGTTCATAATCATGAAAAATCATCAAGTGATGCAATTTACGGCATCCTCATCCAAAATGCACATTCGTTTATTCATTCACCCACTCATTCCGTCGTCCATTCATATCACATCATCGCATTAATACTTTTCTGTGTCGCAAATCAAAAATAAACATTAACGTCTCATTTCACATGCATCTCCATTCAATATCTCTCATGCATTAGGAAAGTAATTGTGAGTATCATGCATTTCATTTCATTGCATAAAAATAAAATAAAACAAGAAGCAATTATCATCCGCATTGCATAAGCATCACATTCATCCGGGGCATGTACAAAAATCATCATCAAATAATGCAGACATCGCGTCAATGTGGCACTCATGCATCATTTCATTAACCTCATCACTTTGTTCGAATACATCATTTCTCCCTGCATGCATCCTTTCAAGACAAAGAAAAATTTCCTCATGTGATGGCTTAATGGGTAGAAGTGCACCTTTGAACGATGAAGGTAATATCTCAAATTTGTTTGTCGATTTTGAGATGTTACTTCTACGATATCGTGGCATTTTGGCCCACCACACGTGTTTTATTTTCAAGTAGGAAATTAAATTGAGTCAACTAATTGTCGAAACGTTTGATTATAATCGTGTGAAGTATTGAGTCGATCCACTCAATGTTTCATGCAAAGTTACTCGTAGTAGCGACAATCGCTTGCCTCATATCACCATTCGTGCATCTCTCATCATTCAAAAAAGGGGCATTGGCATTTCGTATCTTGTCTCGCCTCTAAAAAAAACTAAAAAAATCAAAAAAAAATCATCATTTTGAAAAAAAGAGAGAGCATCATTCTTGCATCATTCGCATAGGCATTCCATATTTTGTCTTGCATTAAAAACAACAAAATCATTTAGAATAAGCCACACTTTTCGAGTGGTCATTCTCCACGCATTTGCATCATACTTGCATATCATAATTTGTTCATTCATTCATTGCATAAAATAAAAGTTGTGATGAGAAGCGAGATGTTCTTGCAAAACAATCATCCTTTTTGAAAAAAGTTTATCCTTACTTGGTTGCAAACTCAAGGTGTTCCAAGGCACTCAGTTTTTTCAAATCAATAGCTCATTTGCATTTCTTTCAAAAGCACTGCATCCCATCCATTCCATGACAAAAGACTGAAGCAACTCAAAAAAAAAAAAATTCATTGTTCTAACTAATGTTGACTCTCTGTGAAGCATTCCTATAGTGAACGTGCCCGACACGTGCGCTCTCTCTGTTTGAGTCGGTCCACTTCTTCTTTCCTTGTCATCATCATCCATGTCTAATCCCGCCCGATCCACCCATAAAGCGCATATTCTCTCCCATCGATTGCATACTTGACTTTTTGGTTCATTCTCACTAACACTCTAAGTCCTCCATGTCAGGGGGCAGTCGTGATCACTAACTTCTTTATCGACATTATATTCCTTTAGTGCAAGTCTTTCCAAAAAAAAAAAGAGAGATAAATGAGAAGAACAAGCTCGCTAGGTTGAAAACCCGCAGCGGCGCCTAGGCAAAAAGAGCGCCTGGTGGATTGAAAACTCATAAAAGAGCAATCCAGCAAAAGTTAGGGCACAAAAATAAATAAAAAATAAAAAAGAGCAAGCACATGAAGATAGATAAATTATTGTCCTAAAGTTAAGTCTTACAGAAATAAGCAATTGGGACTTGAAATGAAATTTGGTCATCTCTCCATACCCTCAAAAACCTAAAATCCCAAAAAGTCTATTTCCTACCCTCTTAAGCCAAAGATTCAAAATTACAAAAATACCCTTTGTTACCCATCTTAAGCCGAGAAAAGCCCAAGATATCCCCCATCACCCTAGACGAAGGTTAATTCCACATCAAAGATGGTATATCATTTTCACCCAAGTTAAAAGGAAAGGAAATTCACGAAAGGAGAGGAATAACAAAGTCTCAAAAAGGAGAATCCTAAACAAAGAAAGGAAGACAAAGGGAGTATAAATTAAGAGTCAATACATTTTGTCATGAAGCATAAGAGCCCCCTTCGTAAAGGCCCTCAAATTCAATGGGTTCATTCATTTCTCCTTCCAAAAAAAAAAAAGGCCCTCAATTCATTGGGTTTAACCATCTTTTCTTTCATAAAACCTTCAAACACCTCATCAAACCTAATAAACACTTCCTTTATAAACCATTGACCATCGGCCAACACCGAATAAGACCCATCCTCCCCATCAACCCCAAACACTTCATTAAGCTCAATCATCCCTTTCTCCATATCACAACCCTAAAAAGTCCATTCCGATCAATGACTAATCGCTTTCGTTTTCTCAAGTTTAAATCTTAGGACAAATAAGTTTATCTATTTACGACGTGTTTGCTCAAAAAGAAAAACAAACAAGCGTAAAAAAGAAAGTCATTCAAAAAAAAACAAACAAACAATCAAAAAAGAAAGTTGGTAAAAAAGAAGAAGGACTTGCACTCCAAGATGCATTCAAGTTGCATTAAAACAAGGTTTAGTGATCACCAAGTGAGGCTTCTTTCATACTAAAAGTCAAAACTTTCATTGCATTTGAGTTTTTCTTAAAGAGAACCAAAGATGTGTACTAGGGGCATTTCCTTCACCTCTCACTCCACTCAACCATGGAGAGATTTGTTCATCGTCTATCCCATTCACATACCACCCTCCGCTCATAACCGTCACCATAACTCTGTCACCTTTCACAACCTCACTCAAAGAAACCGTTTGAAATGTCATTCCAAAGTGGGGCGAGTGCATTCCCATTCCTTCACCTCATTCATTCCCATAAAACCTCACCGGGCAATCTCTCAACTCACTATCCTAAACAAGGCCTCGTCATTCTAATTGGGGCAACTTTGTTTCGTCATGACTGGGCAACACCAAACTGTGTGGTTTGAGACAAAACCCCTTTCATTCCACCTTTCATCCCAAGGGCCGAAGTGTTCCCAATTCATCATCTCCTACACCCATAGTCATTATCACCACCGCATGACAGGCAAGCTTATTCACTCATCAAAAGCCCGAACAGGGGTAGACTTGCATCTCTTGGTCCTCATGAGCGTCGGCAATAATCATGTCTGCATCATCCCTTCACTTATCATACATGTTCCAAACCAATCCCAAGTTAATCGACTCACTCATTCACATTTGCACTCCTATGCATGCTTACTAGACAATGCTTCAAAGAGAGAACACAAGTTAGTCATGCGATACCTAAGATTCAGTCGTCATTGGAAGGGAGAGAAAACAAGTGAGCTTGTTTGTAAATAAAAACCTTGAGAACACCGGAGTTTGAATCAAATTCAAATTTTTTCAACAGAATGGTCAATAATTATCTCAATTCCTTGCATTCAAAGTCTTGCATCTCATCATCACAAAAATGCTTAAGTACCCCAATCATTCATATCTTATTTTTCGCCTCATGCATTTAGGCGTTCCATTTTGTTTATCATAGTGTCCCATTTGCATCGTGCCGACATCATCATTTCATGAAAGGCAACGAAAAGGAAAGCAACGGATAAAAGCAAAAATCTTCCATCTCATGCCATCAAGCATCAAAGCATTGCATCATAAAGAAAGAAAAAGCAAAACACGTCATCCCATGTCATTGCATTTGCATCATATTAGTGTTTGCATTTCATAAAAGGGAAAGAACCAAAATCCTTGCATCAAAGCATTACATGTAAGGCAACACAAAGACTTCCCATGTCATTCGTCATTCCATCATCGTTCATTTCTTCATGCCACTCATCGAAACATTGCATTCGCATACCCACATTTCATGAAAAGAGAAAGAAATGAGCAGAAAATAAAACAAGAGCATTCCATTCATCAAAACATGAATCATTGTCATTGCATCGCACACTTGCATTACAAGTATCAATCTCTGCATCAAACATCAAAGCACTACATTCGCATATTCGCATTTCATAAAAAACAATATAAAACAAGCAAAGAAAAACAAACGATCAGAAAAAGAAGGCTGATCGAAGAAAAAACAAACAGACCAAAAGAAAAGCTTCAGGAGTGTTCCATCACATTCATCATTACACCGAAGTCGTAGCATTGCACACACTTGCATAACATGCCCTTGCTTAGCATGCACCCATATTCCATGCATCATTCCTTGCATCAGCTGACGTATGCATGTACCTCAATCCAATGCGGCAAGGATTGGCTATTTCAATCAACCAATCAACAGGATTCGTGAATCCCTTCAGACCTAAGCGTCCCTTCAAAAAGCAGACTTCACCTCGTATTCGAGCCGCGGGTAAGTCCTTCGACCCCATTGGGTCCAAATGGTGGATAGTCGTGTTGGCCTAAGACATGGCGCGATCCTAAGGAAGTATCGAGATCTAGACTTGATATTGTCCCCGGTCGCTCTTGAAGACCACCATGCCCAAGTGCAAACTCGGATCGTTCGCGGTTCGTTAAAAGGCTTTAGGCGACCTCGATGTCGGCTTCTTCGAGGGCGGTACCTTCTTTCTTTACTTTCTTTATCGCTTTCTTTCTTTGCTTTATTTCCCACTTTTGCCGCGGGGGTGACACCAATCTATTTCTGTTGTGTTGGCTTACCGAGGGTTGACAATTCATTTACCGCTTTTGCTAGCTTATCGAGGGTCGGCACTGCTTATTTTCTGCTTTTGTTGGCCGAAGGCTGACGTCCATTCAAAAAAAAAAGAAAAAGAAACTCATGCCTTGCATTCATCAGATATAGACAAAACAGAAAAAACATCTCACCGAAATCAATCATTGCATTCATGTACATCCAAATACTCAAGTGCATCAGCACCGAGTTAGTAAACTCCATCAGCACCGAGTTAGTAAACTCCATCAGCCCAGAGTTAGTGAACTCCATCAACCCAGAGTTAGTGAACTCCATCCACCCAGAGTTAGTGAACTCCTTCCACAGATCACAACATCGTTATGCGAGCGCGCCGATGGATCCATCGACCGTTAAGTCCTTCCGGATTAGTTGTGTCGGCCGAGGCATAGCGTAAATCCATTGATCAAATCGATTCGGACCGATGTTGATCGGCCGCTCGAAAAGGCCACCCCCAAAGCTCGGACTCGACAAGAGTCCGTTAGAAGGTTTTAGGCAACCTCCGAATTCCCAATTTACCGCTTTTTCCAATTTACCGTCTTTCCCAATTTACTGCTTTCCCGTTAATGCGACAAGTGTTAACCCCCTTTCTCAAAAGAAAAATAACAAAGAGATTTGAACATTTTCTAAAGCGGACAAAATTAGTATTATTTCTATATCTTTATTTCCATTTTACCAGCAAATATGAAAATGCCAATTCATATTTCTTGGCAAAATGTGAAATAAAGAGGGGCAGCTGTAATACCCCAATTTTGTCCGACTAGTTTATAAAAAAACAAAAAATATATTTTGTAAACACCCAATTTTAATGGGTATTTTTCTCGCTTTTAAAAAGGCTCAAAAATATGTTTCATTGTGCTCACACATTATCTCTAATCGCGTACGCGTGTTTAGTTTTAATAGTCTTGCACTATTCTACTATTCTCGTTATGAGCGTGTGTTATTTTTAACCGCAACCACACGCTCTTTTTAATGATCTCGCATCATTTTGTTCTCACGCACGCGTGTTAGTTGTTATTATTGTTGCTTATTTTTTTAGACAAGAATAAATAGGAAATAGAGAAAACAAAATTAGATTCATTATAATCGTCTCTTGTATATTACAATTTAGTGTCAAATGTATAAAAACCAAAGTGAAAACATAAAAAAATATTATTACAATTAGTTCAAATAAAACTAAAAATAAAAAGAAAGAAAAAAAAACAAATAAAAGAAGGGAGATGCGTTGACAGCATCTTCTACTTTGAGCTAGAAACCCATTTGTTCTTTCATCACACCTTTGCTTTTTTTCATAAACAAAGCACTGCTCCCTCCAGCTAGTTTGCACACAGCCTCCCATGATTCTGCACCTATACTTCTAATTTAAGCTCAAGCCAAAACCACTTTCCCTAAACTCATAACCTTGGCACCATATTAAGCTCCCAACCTATGACTATATGCTGTACAGAGGAATCAAACATTAGCAGAAAAACAACACACAAAAAAAAAAAAAAAAACACAGCAACACAGAGGAGAAAAAAAAATGAGTCATATAGTGATGATGGAGAGGAAGAGAGAGAAGAGGAATTGATTGTTATAAAAAAGGGGGAACGAAATACACAGAAAAAGCAAAAAAAACAATTCTTCAAACAAATACACTCCTCTTCTTCAAACATTGTACCAAAAACGACAACAACCTCCCCCACCATAACCTCTCACAACTACCATCCCTTTCCTCCCTTCAACAACAACCTCACCCTCCATTATCCTTCCACAGATTGTTACAACCTCACCTCTCACTTTTGTGTTTCCGTCATTGTACTTCTTTACTGGGTTTGGTATGTTGCAACTTGCATAATCTTCTTTGGTTACTTCCAAAACTGAGTCTTTTCCAGCATCATACCTCCACACAAGATTATCTCCAACTTGGAAGTGAGCTTTTGATGCCCATTTGTTAAGTGACTCAGATTCAGAAGATGGAATCTTCCATGCATCAGTTTTGCCTCCAACTAAAACGTTATTAGCTGAAGCAAAACCAATGAGAAAAAACAGAACCAAAAGAGAAGAAGAAGCTGAGAAAATTGATGAAAAACCAGCCATGATTTTTGCAACTTAGCAAGCTTTTTCTTTTGTTACAGAAATGGTTTTTGAGAGAAGAAAGAAAGTAGATGGTAAAGTAGGAGATAGAACCTCTTCTTAAAAACTTCAACCACCATCCATGGTGGACACCATCCACTAGCGACACAACGACGCCGACGTCGTTCCTCCCCCACCGCCGCGAAACCTCCTCGCGCTGTCACCACCACTTCTAGCCGAAGTTTCCACCGCTAACACCGCCGCGCTAACACCACCGTCGCCCTTCTCTCCATTCCGTTCTTCCTCTCTCTGGTTCGCTACTCTCTCTCTCTCTTTCTTTCTATCTTTCTCTCTCTTAAAAAATCCCTCTCTCTCTTATTTTTGCTGGAAATGGAACGGCTGAGTTAGAATGAGGAGAGGTTAGTTTTTTTTTCTTTCCTTATTGTGGGTTACGGGTTGAATCTGTGGGGGGGTTGTTGGGCCTTTTTATTTTTTTTTATTTTTACATCTGATTACTAACTACATCTCCCTATTTAATGATACAACCCCCTACAACTAATTACAACTCTCACTTTTGCTAGTATACCCTTCAAACAATTCCTTTTGAATAACCAAACTCTCGCCAAAAATATAATTTCTTGCTAATGGTCCCTCTGGGTTTTACTCGTTTGATCGTTAGTAATAACTTTAGTTTTCAAATGGGTCATTAGTGGGACCACTCCAAACCGTTGTTGTTTGGTCTTCACGAACATTCCAACCCAAATAAAACCAATCGTCATTATTGATCACTCGCGCCGTTGCCGTTTGGTTGATAATGATGATTTCATTTTCAAAAGAGTTAGTAGTGCGGTCACTCTAAACTGTTGTTGTTTGGCCGTCGCGAACACTCGGATCAAAAACAAAACCGATTATCATTAATGATCACTCGCGCCGTTGCCGTTTGATTGTTAACGATAGTTTCATTTTCAAAAGAGTTAGTAGTGTGACCACTCTAAACTGTTGTTGTTTGGTCATCGCGAACCCTCACTCCTATTGTGAAAACTCACCTAAATAAGACTGTCTCTGATCATGCATTTTGTTTCTTGCTAACTTATTCATGTAACCTAGATCATTCTATACCTCTAGTCACATTGCATTAAATTGTTTATGATGCCTGTCATGTTCCCAAGTTGATTGTGTGCGTTCCCTCTCCCAATACTTTGCTTCTTACATGAGATTGCTACTCGTTAGTGGTGACTCTCATTATAGGATTCCCACAAGCATATAATGAAGGATTACTCGTTAGTAATAGCCTTCATTACAAGAACATATGCTATCACAAGAGATTGTTATTCGTTAATAACAATTCCCATCCCATTCCACACACACACAATCGCATTTTAGAATTTGATTTGAATCACAAATGATTTGATTAATTGGCTTGAATTGGTATGCTTGTTGCGGGATGTTTGTGAGTATGCGATTGTAACTCGCATGAGTTGTTACTCGTTAGTGACAATCTCCATTTCAAAAACTTCTTTGCATCAAAACCTAAAACAAAACCGATTATCATTAATGATCACTCGCGCCGTTGCCGTTTGGTCGTTAATGATAATTTCATTTTCAAAAGAGTTAGTAGTATGACCACTCTAAACCATTGTTGTTTGGTCATCGCGAACGCCGATCCAATTGCGAATTCCTTTTATTGCGACGTTCTCTCCGATTCAAACCAACGAAAACACTTTTCAAAGACAAATCTTTTCAAACATCAAAATCAAAACTAATTACCACTAATGATCACTCGCGTCGTTGCCGTTTGATTGTGGGTAGTAATTTCATTCCCGTGGGAGCTAGTAGTGTGGCCACTCTAAACCGCTGTTGTTTGGTCTTCACAAACGCTCCCCTTCAATTGTGAAAACCTTTTCAATAACCGAAATAAAAACCGGTTGTTATCAATAGTCACTCGCGCCGTTGCCGTTTGATTGTTAGTGACGATCCTGTTTTCAAAAAGAGTTAGTAGCATGGCCACTCTAAACCGTTGTTGTTTGGTCATCGCGAACGCTCAACCCCTTTTCGAAAAACTCTAAAAAGATTAAAAAACAAAAACATTTTTCAGGACAAACGAGAACTACGTAGCTTTGATTCCTCATCACAGTGGGGATACGTAGGACCGGGTTCATGTCCCGTCAAGCACACTTTCAAAAAAAATATAAAGAACAAGAACTACGTAGCTTTGAATTCTCCATCGCACTGGGAGATACGTAGGAGCGAGAGGCTAACTCTCGTCAAGCGCCAAAAATAAAAAATTTCATTAAGTCTTTTCATTCCTTTTTCAATAAAGAAGCAAATTTAAGTATTTCCCAAATCAACACTTAAAACCACACACTTAGTTAAAGGTTCCCTCTCAGTAGAGAGGACGCGTGGGGTGCTAACACCTTCCCTGTACTGCGTGTCGACCCCCAAACCTATATCTCTAGTTTTCAAAAGACCATCCGCCTTGTTCAAAAGACCTTTTTTCAATGTTTTGGTCTTAAAATTAAAATATTGGTGGCGGCTTCAAAAATTTTCCACGTTGTACATTGAGAAACCCAAACCGGATTTTTCGGGTGCAACAACAACTTTATAATATTATCGGTAAAATTCATTTACTCCCCCTTTTTTTTTGGCAAACTTGAAAATTTGGTAACCAATTTTTCTCATAAAAAAGTTGAAACAATTTTATTGTATGAACGGTCAAATACGTTTAACATCAACTGTAGTATTTACTAAGGAATTAATAATACGGTCAAAAAAACCTACAAACTTTTGAACAATTTATACATTAGGAGTTATTGGACTTAATAATACGTAATTACTTTTATTTTAAAAAATAGTAATGTATACGTTAATCTAAAATGGCGTAACTAAATATCAAATAGTTTTAATATGACTTAAATGCTTGTTATCCCTGCAAATATAATTATTATCCATTTACCCTCCTACAAAAATAAAAAATTTAAAAAACACCTTTCAAAATACAACATTATCTAGTTATTCCCTACAAAAATATATTTTACAGGGTGTTTTTTAAAATAGAGGATATTTGGATATTAATTATATTTGCAGAGGATAACAAATATTTAAGTCTTTTAATATTTAAAGAAGTTTTTCCCACCAAAAAAAGTTCTACAAAATTTATAGACTAAGTCATCACTGATTTGATTGACTTAATTTGCATGCTAATGACAACTAATAGAAATAAGTTAGTTAGACTAAAGACTTTTTATAATTTAAATTCAAATTATTAATTTTTTGGAAAAAAACTAGTCCATGTTTTCATTCCCGCCTGTTTTAGTCCGTTTTGCACCAATTTGACAAGCTTTTGTCTTGTTCCCGCCAATTTTGAGACAAGTAGTTTTAAACCAATTTTAGTCCCTTTTGGACCAATTTGACATGCTTTTGGCTTGCTCCCGCCAATTTTGAGACAAGTAGTTTAAAATCAACTAGGACGTACACATGTGCGATGCACAGGACGTAGTTATAAAGAGATCTGTAAAAACTGTTAAAAAAATTATGTATTGCAAAGTTAGTGGTTGATACGAATTAATAATTTACAACCAAACATAGAATAAAATTTTTATGTTAACAGGGTTGTGTTTATATATGATATATTCGCGGAGATATGTCCCAATGCAGGGTGGTGATTTAGAATGTGAGAAACTTAATGCATAAAAACTTTGATAAAAACACTCTTTAACAATAATGAGGCCGGGCAAAATAGTTCACAAAAAAAGTGGATGTGTGTACTATTGGTTAAAAAAATGACTGTGAAATTTTCTTGTAGATATTAACTAACCAACGGTTAAGTTATATGGGCTCAACCATTCTCATAAAAATAAAGGGTTTTCACTTACATATGATTTCACCCGAAATATTTTAGAGCTCATCGTATTTACCTTCCAAGAGATAGATACAATTTTCAGCAAATTTCGCATCTTATGTAGATACGATTTCCTCCCAGAAGCTTCAAAAATAGTACGTATTTACCTTCATCAAACATAAATCCGATTTTCCTTTACCTTATTCTGAGATAAATAGGATTCCTTTTTTTTTTAATTATTTGGTTTTTGTCAGGGAAATCGTATATAGGTAAATACGACTTGAAAAAACATAAATCGTATTTACCTATATACAAACATAAATCCGATAGTTCAATTTTTATTAGGGGTATGTCCGTCCAAAAATATAGAGTGAGGATATATTGGTAAACAGTGGGGGTACAAAAAAAATCCAAATAATATGTGTTTAACAATGAGGGGTACATTTTGGTAATAAAAAAATGAGTGTTGGACAAAAAAAATAATGAGTGAGACCTTAATTTTTACTAGATTAATAATGGACATAAAGTTTGCACTATTTACAACTTATGCCATCCAAATCCCCCCCCCCAAGTCCCCTCATAAAGTAGTTATTGTATTAATAAAGAGGGGATTAAATGGATTAGACATCTGAATCGTCATGCATTTTCGAACTCGGCACATGATAACTCTATTTTATATAGAGTTATTCATGCATCTAAACAGGGTCGGCCATCTGTATACCTCGTGCTACCGCACATGGCCTCAGCCCAATATCAATTTTTTAGGGCCCAAAATTTTTAATAGACTAGTTATATAAATGTTGGCCCATGCTTCGTACAACCCCCCTCTACTCACTAGAACCCCCTTTTTGGTGTGAAAAGACCAAAAACCCTTACTGAAATTTGGTTTTTTTTTTTAAAGATTATGCACGGTTCGGCGCATGGTTGATCGAACTTGATCGAATCTCGCTGTGCCGAACCAGTCAAAATTTACTCAGACACCCCAAAATTATGTTTTGACTAGGTTCGACCAAGCGTGTGCCGATCCAAATCGATCAGCCGTGTGCCGAACCCTCTCCACCGTCCAGGGGTATTTTGGGAATAAAGGGTGATATGGGTGTTCTAGTGGGTAGGAGGGGGGTTGTACGAAGCATGGGCCTAAATGTTTTACTGCTTTTGTGTTAAGTAATTGACGCGGTCCAGTCGTAGTAAATGAGGCACCAATCCTTGGAATTAGTTGGACTCAATTTCGATTCCCTCAACACCCTTTTGTTGTTTTTTATTTTATTTTGACCAAGCTTGTTTTGCATATTTTCTTTTTTTTTTACGAGGGACTGCATTCATTTTTGAATATTGGGCTGATCCAGTGCACATGCTCTTTCATTTGACCAAGTTTGTTTTGCATATTAGGCCATTTTGGATATATTGTAGTATTTTTGATGTGTTTGTTCAGTGCAGTTGCACAACATGCTCCTGCACCAGATTATCACAGTGCACCTGCATTGGATGCACCTGCACCAGATTACAAGTATGCACCTGCACTTGAACACTACAATGCAAGGAGATTTCGTGGACCATCAAAATGCATCAACACTTGATTGATGACATCATGCTTATTCATAAAGGCAATTGCAACTTGCATATTTTGCTGCCTACCCCAGAAGTGTAGTTTTAAAGAGTCACTCATGCATATAGGGACACATGTTCATCCATTATTGGACCTCCCTCTACACTCATATAGATAGTCTTTATTTTGTAAGAAGGGAAAGAATTAATTCACAAATCTTCCTTTAATTACTTCAACTGTAGTATTTACTAAGTGCAGTGTAGCTGATGCACCTGCATTTCTAGGAGACTTCATGCAAAGGCTCCAACTTGTGTAACCTTTGTCTTGTTGTTTCTCTTATTGATTTCAGTTATATAAATATGATCTATTCAGTTTATATATGTCTTGCAACGTGAGCTAAACTTATTTAGTTGGAATGTTCTAACCTTATAATGATCTTTTAAGTAAGTTATTGTGTTTATATATATATATGTGATGTGTGCACTTTAGTTCTTGCTTGATACTTCTTTCAACACTTATTTTGAGATTGATCACTTACAATAATTAGAGTTATAAAAGCATGCAGACATGGTTTATAACTACAACTCAAGAATTAATTTGGGTAAATGTTTTAAATAAAGGAAACTTTGTTAAAACTATTCTAAGTCCTAGTCATGGGATAGCATAGTCCATAGGGTGATACTGTGGATACTTAAAATACAAGAGTGACTTTATTTAACATATTAGACATAAGAGCTTGTAATGAGATGAGCAAAATGATGAAAAATGAAGACGAAGGGAAAATAATTCCTAGCACTGAGGCGCAAAAGGCTGCTGATATGGCGCCTGTGACAAGTCAAATAATACAGTCACACAGTGACATGGAAACCAAAATACAATTTGGTACTTTTGGCAGTATTAGCTAATATTGGGATCTGAAATATGCTCCTAGGATTCCTAATATTCCATCTAGAAGTTTCCATTCCTCACTCACACCATGAGCTGTCCTTTTGGATACGTTTTTACCGTTACGTTGTTTTATTAGCTGTCAGATATTTTCTAGTTTTTTTTCTGCTGCTTTCCTTTGTAGTGTAGCCCACCATAGTCTACTTTCTTTCCTTTATATACTGAGCTTGTACAGTAGTATGTTTTAATGAAAGATGCAAGCTTTATTCTATTAATCTTTCGTTCTCTTCTTTACTGAAAAGCTCTAATGAGCAATTTATCATTTCCTTCCATGAACTGCTATTATTTTATGATGGTATCAGAGCTTTATTAGCTCTGCATACCTTGCTTCTCTTTTATCCTTCGTTCCTTTTTCTTCAAAATTCCAAAATTACATGATGGCTGGAGGAGGCAGAGGTGCTGGTGGATCGGGAGGCACTCCAGTACAGCAGCAACAACCACCGAGAGATCCAAGTGCTGATCCAACAAGTCCTTATTTTGTTCACCCAAGTGATGGTCCAGGCTCGGTGACAGTAACACCGTTGTTAAGTGCTAGTGGCAGCAACTACCACAGTTGGGCAAGGTCAATGAGGAGAGCTCTTGGAGGTAAGAACAAGCTTGATTTTGTTGATGGAACTATAGAGGTACCAGATTCTTTTCATCCTAGTTACAAAGCATGGACTAGATGTAATATGCTAGCTCATTCTTGGATAATGAATTCAGTGGCTGAATCTATTGGGCAAAGTATTGTTTTTCTTGAAAATGCTATTGATGTTTGGAATGAACTAAAAGAACGTTTTTCACAAGGAGACCTAATTAGAATTTCTGAATTGCAATGTGAAGTTTATGCTTTAAAACAAGGTTCACTTACATCATCACGAAATTTTACTCAATTAAAAGTTTTGTGGGAAGAATTAGAGACCTATATGCCTATACCTACTTGTGGATGCCCTAGAAAATGTGTTTGTACAAGTGGAATAGAGCTGGCTCGAAAGAATCATGACACTAGCAAGACTATTAGATTCCTAACAGGTCTCAATGACAATTTTGCTTTGGTTAAATCTCAAATTTTCTTTGATGGACCCTTTGCTCTAGCATGAATAGAATTTTCTCCATGGTTATTCAACATGAGAGACAGTTTTCTAACAATGAAGAGAGTAAAATTCTGGTTGCAAATGTTGATGTGAGAAGAGGACAAGGAAGGGGCAGAGGTAGTTACAGCTCCAACTATGGAAACAAAAATGGTGGCAAGGTGTGCACACATTGTGGAAGGAATGGTCATACAATAGATACATGCTACAAGAAGCATGGATGGCCCCCAATTGGCGTAAAAGTGCTTCAAATGTCACAATACCAACACCGATGATGCGAACCGATTGAAGAAGCCAAGGTTGGCATTTCTCAAGAACAATATGATAAGTTATCGTCTCTACTGCTACAACAAATGCAGTGAAATGGTCGACTTCAAGTTCTGCAAATATGGTACATCTTGAAAAATTCAAGACAGGTATATTTCCTCTTGCTTGTGCTTTGAGTTCCAAGCACCTTGGTTCTTGGATAATTGATTCCGGAGCCACTGACCACATTTGCTCATCTCTAAAATGCTTCAAAAGTTATTTTCCTATTAAGCCAATCAATATTAGGCTACCTAATGGAAGTTGTGCAGTAGCCAAATATTGTGGCACTATTGAATTCTCACCACATTTTAGCATCACAAATGTATTGTGTGTTCCTGGATTTTCTCTAAATCTCTTGTCTGTTCCTAAGCTATTATTAGCTAACATCAAAGTTGATTTTTGTGGTGTAAAATGTCAAATTCAGGATTTGAAGAGCCAAAGGATGATTGGTTCGGGTGTGATGTTTGAAGGACTCATATATTTAGAGATAGAGACCAAGGAAGCACATGCAGCAGTTATTCAAGAAGGAAGTAGTGACAGACTTCCAGAATTAGCTTTATGGCACTAAAGATTGGGACATTTGTCCATTAGTAGAATGAAGATGATGAATGTGGATTTTCCTTTTGTAAATGTAGATGAGGGCTCTATATGTGACATATGTCACTATGCTAGGCACAAAAAGCTTCCTTATTGTCTAAGTCCTAGCAAAGCTTCTAAATGCTATGAATTAATACATTTTGATATATGGGGTCCTATTTCCACTCCATCTATTCATGGTCACAAGTATTTTTTGACTGCTCTAGATGACTATAGTAGATATACATGGGTCATTTTGTTGAAAAACAAGAGTGAAGTAAGTAATCACCTTAAAACCTTTGTTAACATGATAGAGACACAACATGATACCAAAGTGAAAATTATTAGAAGTGATAATGGCCTCAATTTCTAATCCCAGCATTTTTATGCCTCAAAAGGCATCATCCATCAAACTAGTTGTGTAGAGACACCTCAACAAAATGGAAGAGTGGAAAGAAAACATCAACACATATTGAATGTGGGAAGAGCTTTGTTATTTCAATCAAAGTTACCTAAGCAATTTTGGTGTTATGCAGTCTTACATGCTGCTTATATAATTAATAGAGTCCCTAGTCCTATCCTAGGAAACAAGTCACCATATTTTCTCCAAAAAGGAACCTTACCTGACTTAAAAACATTGAAGGTTTTTGGGTGTCTTACTTATGCATCTACTCTTCAATCTCATAGAACCAAACTTGATTCTAGAGCTAGGAAATGCATTTTCCTAGGATATAAATCTGGTGTGAAAGGAGTGGTATTACTAGACCTTCACAACAGAGAAATTTTTCTTTCTAGGAACACTATTTTCCATGAAGATGTATTGCCTTATAAGAATTCAGAAGCTATTTCAAAATGGCATTATTTCTCTTCAAATTGTCCTGACAGTGGACTTCAAAATACTGGTGAACTGGTTGAAGATGCTTCGGGTACTGAAGCAGAAATAATTGCAGAAACCGATGTTGAGGTTACTGCGGCCCGATCGATGCGTAAAATTATCGCAGTGTGGTGCAAATGAAGATCAACGAGTTCGAGGTCCCGCAGGAGAGGCACACTCCATCTTATCTCTCTCGAATATATATGTAGTCATTCAACAACATCACCCCAACCATCATTCTCGGGTAATTCTTATCCTATGTCTCGCCATTCCTTTTTGCAACTCATCTGCAACACAAAAAAACAATTTTCTGCACGCTTTAAACTCGATATTGAGCCTCAAACATATGAGGTTGCTTGCAAAGAAACTTGTTGGGTTGATGCTATGCGAGAAAGAATTAAGTGCTCTTGAGAAGAATGGAACATGGGAACTTGTTGATTTACCTATTAATGTGAAACCTATTGGAAGCAAATGGGTGTACAAAATAAAGCACAAAGCTGATGGTTCCATAGAAAGGTACAAAGCTAGATTGGTAGCAAAGGGATACAATCAAATTGAGGGCCTTGACTACTTCGATACCTTCAGCCCAGTGGCCAAACTCACAACTGTGAGACTATTATTAGCAGCAGCTTCTATGAAAAATTGGAATTTACACCAACTCGATGTCAACAATGCCTTCTTGCACGGGGACCTTGAAGAAGATGTATACATGGAAGTTCCTAAAGGTGTCAAAAATGATAAGAAGAATCAAGTCTGCAAATTGAAGAAATCATTGTATGGCTTAAAACAAGCAAGTAGAAAGTGGTATGAAAAACTCACCAATGTCTTGATTGCTCAAGGTTACAAGCAATCAACCTCTGATTATTCCCTTTTTACTTGTAAAACAAATGATAATTTCACTGCTATCTTGGTATATGTTGATGATATTATATTAGCAGGAAATTCACTCATCGAGTTTGACAAAATCAAGCAGGTCCTTGACAGTTTATTCAAGATCAAAGACTTGGGATCCCTTAAATACTTCCTCGGTTTGGAAGTATCACAATCCGTAGTGGTGTTTGGTATGTCGGTAAGTATTGCTTGGACTTATTAGTCAAAACCCGGTTTTCTGGGTTGTAAGCCCATATCTACCCTTAATGGATAGCAATATAAAGCTACATCATGATGAGGAGAGCTTTATCAAAATGTAAGTTTGTACAGAAGATTGGTTGGGAGGCTTTTATATCTTACTAACACAAGACCGGATATCACATTTGCAATCCAACAATTGAGCCAGCACATCAATTCTCCCACTGTTGCACACTACAATGCTGCTTGTAGGGTGCTTTGAGATATTTAAAAGGAAGTCCCGGCGCGAGTATTATGTTCCCAAGAGACTCGTGATGCAACTATCTCGGATTCTCGATGCCGATTGGGCAAATTGTCTAGATACTAGAAAGTCAATCACCGGATATTGTTTCTTTATTGGTTCTTCTCTCATATCATGGAAAACAAAGAAACAACAGACTATTTCAAGGTCGTCTTCAGAGGCAGAATATCGCGCTCTTTCAACGGCCACTTGTGAATTACAATGGCTAATTTTTTTACTTAATGATCTAGGCATTAAATGTGACAGAGTTCCTGTGCTTTATTGTGACAATCAGAGTGCAATTCATATTGCTGCCAATCCGGTCTTTCACGAAAGAACCAAACATTTGGAAATTGACTGTCATTTTGTTAGAGAAAAATTGCAAGAAGGATTGTTGAAGCTGCTACCTATCTCCTCAAAGGGACAACTAGCTGATTTCTTTACCAAGGCTCTCACTCCTAAAGTTTTCATACCTTTTATTTCCAAGCTTGGCATGATCAACATTTATCATGGTCAAGCTTGCGAGGGGCTGATGAAAAATGAAGACGAAGGGAAAATAATTCCTAGCACTGAGGCGCAAAAGGCTGCTGATATGGCGCCTGTGACAAGTCAAATAATACAGTCACACAGTGACATGGAAACCAAAATACAATTTGGTACTTTTGGCAGTATTAGCTAATATTGGGATCTGAAATATGCTCCTAGGATTCCTAATATTCCATCTAGAAGTTTCCATTCCTCACTCACACCATGAGCTGTCCTTTTGGATACGTTTTTACCGTTACGTTGTTTTATTAGCTGTCAGATATTTTCTAGTTTTTTTTTCTGCTGCTTTCCTTTGTAGTGTAGCCCACCATAGTCTACTTTCTTTCCTTTATATACTGAGCTTGTACAGTAGTATGTTTTAATGAAAGATGCAAGCTTTATTCTATTAATCTTTCGTTCTCTTCTTTACTGAAAAGCTCTAATGAGCAATTTATCATTTCCTTCCATGAACTGCTATTATTTTATGACAAAATGTTGCAAGTATATTTTTATTGACATGTAAAAAAGATCCGACATGTAGAACATAAGTGATGAAAGGATCAAACAAAAACGTAAAAATAACGATCTTATTAGAGAGACAACTATTAGGATTTCCAATATCACAAATCCATTATTACATCAACAGTGATATCAACATCATTTTAGGCTCCAATGTTGCCACCTAGCCTTTCTTACCCAAACAATATTGTCCCAACTATGATAGAAACCTTCTTGTTGTACCCGCCAATAAACAATATGTCCTAGGTCAGATTCAGCATCAAATATATTGAAAATGGCTTTAGAAGTAGCAAAAGTCCAATGCACAAAACAAGATTCTACCTTATTTGTAGGGACAAGCCACTTACGAGTTTGTCTTGGTCCAATTTCAAAGTGTCCCCCTTCATCACAATCAAATGACAGATAATGTGTATTGTCACCCGTCGGAGGTAATACATTTACAAGGTTAATTTCAGCTGTCGGATAGATGTTACTAAATGTTTGGTTGTCTTGAAGCTTTGCATCAGTTGAAGAAATACAAAAAGCATTTGCAAGAGTAAGGAAGAGGACGACATAGCACGTGGTCAGCATTTTGAAATTAAGAAGCGAATGGACTTGTAAAGCTGATTCAAATATATATATATATATATATATATATATATATATATATATATATATACTAGTAATTTATTTGAATATTTTAAAAGGTTATTTTTTAAGAGTTTCATTCTTTTACAAATGGGGAGTTATTAAGTCAACCTAAATTTAATGACAACTTTATAAAATTATCGGTCAAACATTTTACTCCCTTTATTTGGCAAATTTGAAAATTTAGTAACAAATTTTTATTATAAAAAAATTGAAACAACTTTATAGTATTAAGGGTCAAATACATTTTTCGTCGATCTAGTATAATTTTAGAAAATTTAGTATTTAATAACTTTGCTTTTACTTTATATCAAATAATCTATTAAGTTTCTATTATTTTTAATGTCAAATTATATTAAAAGAGGAAACAAGAAAAAATATAAATAATGATGTAAAATATGTTTGACCCTGATATTAATTTTGAACATATATATTTGAAGAATGCAAACTAAATCAGTCAAACCAATGAATCATCTTATATTATCTTGACAATTATGCATACGAAATTTAAACTAATTATACATTAGTATTTGAGAGTGTAGCAACATTAAAACTCTTGAGGGAGAGTGTTGTCGCCTATTGTAGTTTTACCCAGCTCGAGGGGATTAGTCTCGATTTTTGCGCGCAGAGGGAACCCGGTTTATACCAAAAAAATGAGAGTGAAATATCAAATAGTTTTAAATTTAAATAAGTTTTTCTTACCAAAAAAATGTTCAACAATATAGACTAAATCAAAACTTTAAACTCAATAATTTGATTTTATTTTGATAATTGTTTTAGTTTGCATTCTAATGATAACTATTAGAAATGGTTTAGTTTGACTAAATGTGACACCCTAAAATTTCATAAGACAAAACTTCCAACTATTTAGCATGACACATGAGTTTTGAAGGATTCATACATGTAAAACAAAAATCTAGCTTAACATAACTTGCTTAGCCAACAATAAGATCCCTTGAAGCTATAACTCTGATGTGATCTGGTGATTGACACTTTACATTGGACTACTGACGAGCAATTCAGATATAGTCTTCAGTCTTCCAATGTTATTTGCTACCTGGAAACATCACCCCAAACATAGTGAGTTTTACAACTCAGTAACAAAGAATATTTGGAAAAAAATATTTACTTGATGTTTCCAGCCATATCCGTGTGCAAGATATGGAAAAATCCTCTTTGCAACATAGAAAGTATAAATAATATCCAAAGGTTCTTCATTCAAATACAGTTCTCAAATAAAAACGAAGCACAACAATATAGGACAAAATCACGTTGCATAAAAAGATCACAACACGCGTATATCAAAAATATCATAAACAGTACACTTATTATACTATGTGCACATAGACCACATTATCTCTTCATCGTGGCAAACAAATATCGTAGGCCGTATTATCTCTTCGTCACGGCAAAACGGTAGTCACAGGTCGTATTATCTCTTTGTCACGACAAAACGGTAATCACATGCCGTATTATCTCTTCGTCACGGCAAAACGGTAGTCACAGGTCGTATTATCTCTTCGTCACGACATAACGGTAATCATGTGCCGTATTATCTCTTCGTCACGGCAAAACGGTAATCCCAAAGACTATGAGCATTTAACTCATAGGCTGCATTATCTCTTTGTTGCAGCAAACGGCTAACACATTACAAACATTTCAACATATTCTTCTAGTATGGCTGATAAACATATATAGTTGAACTATAATACAACTGACTGATTCAAATTTTAAAAATTCAGATGAATCCAAATATCCAAACTTCACTTTATAATACAGCAAGCAGACAAGCATATGTTGCAATAACAATTAAAGAAATCAAAAAGCTGAATGCATTACTATTATCATAAATCCAAAATTGCAAACCACGTCTTGCCTTCCAAGTCCTATCAATGTTTTTTTTTCTTCTTTCCAAATCATCGGTTTACTAGGCATTCAAGCATGACACATCTAGTCCCTATCCACTAATATTTCATATGTTGAGAGTTACTAAAGCTTTATGCACAAATGAATTTATAAACCCGTATGCATAAAACTAAGTTGCTTGAGATTCAAAAAGGCTGTGATGTCAAACTTAACTTCATAGGCTTAACCATGCGTTGAGAAAACATGATTTTTCTACAGTAAACTATTGAAAACTTCAACGAATTTCAAAACTTTATCTAATGAACAATATTTTTCCAAAACATCATAAGACTAATTTCTTTGGAAACCTGAATCTTCAATATTCACATCAATAAATATTGTAACCTATAAACAATAATTTAGGATCTTGCATCAAAATACCAAAGAACACAATGACCTCTCAATAATTCACTTTTCATGACACGAATTTCCAAACTAAGTATATGAACATAGCAAACCTCTTCTCATTTATATCAAGCTTTAATAATTTATTCCAACCTGAATAGTACTCGCAATCAAATACAACTTCAAGAGGCCTTTATATTCATCTAAGTATACAAGTATCTATAGGTATCAATTCATGTTTTGCCTTATTCAACTACTAACTCAAAAATATAAAAATAATGTTCACTCCATATGTATTCACATTCAAGTCAACAAGTAATTACAAAATTTATATACTTTAGACAAGATTGAAACATTCCACACACAACATCTAACAAACACCTTATAGGCAATCCAAAACTAACTCTTTTCTAACACAAAAGCAACACCATTTTTATTCTCTATCTTTTAAAAACAACAACAATCATCATTCACAAGTTAAATTTATAAGTTAAATAAAAATCTAAGCACACTCTAAGAGAGGTTTTGAGGGGATTCTTTGTTACCTATTGCTCCTTAGAAGCTTTAGAATGAAAACCCCCAATTTTTGAAATGGAACCCTAGCCATCTTCCATGGAAAGTTGCTTCCTAAGCTTCAATCTCCATCTCCTTTCTTCAATAGCTTGAGCCTAGGGCTAAAAATCTTTGATTGAGCTCCACCTTGCATTTGAGTCTCTCTCTATCTCTCTCTCTCTCTCGTTTCTTTTCTTTCTTTCTTTATTTTTCAGCGTGAATACAAGAAAATAGGGGTGTTCAAAACCGAACCAAACCGATAGACACACCGCAAACCGAACCAAACCAAACCGAAAACCGCAAAAAACCGCTTTTAATCGGTTTAGTTTGGTTTTTTTTTCTGCTGAACCGAGCGGTTCGGTTCGGTTCTCGGTTCTCATCACAGAAACCGAACCAAACCAAATCAAACCGCTAAAATACTATATATTGTTCTTTTATAATGACACAAGGCCCAACCCAACAAAACACAGCCCAACCAAAAATAGCAACCCTATCTCACTCTGCGCTCTCTCTCACTCTGCGTTCTCTCTTCTTACGACGACTCATTTCTCTCACGGCTGCGCTCTCTCTCTCACCCAACTCTCATCTCTATCTCTCTCACCCAAATGGCCATCATCTCTCTCTCCCGGTTCCTCTCTCACTCAGCGCTCATCTCTCTCTCCCAGCTCTCATCTCTCCGTCACCATGAATCAACGGCAACGCACAGGTTTGAGTTTATACCGATTTCGTTTTACTGAGTTGATACCGATTTCGTTACATGTTCTTCATTCTTTGTCACATGTGTTCACAGTATTTTCTTGTTCAAATTTGTACGATTTTTTTTGCATTTTGTTGTTCTATTTCGTAGATCTTTGTCATTTCATTTGTATCTTTCCACATTTGATCCATCGCTCTCTTCAAAATTTGTGACGTTCAGTCCCGTATGAAAGTGGTGCTTTGTTTCTTGAGTTTTGATTACAAATCCACCATCTTCAATAGGAAACTGAGAAAATTCAAAAATACGACATTGATTTGTTGTTGATTTACACTGATTTTGTTATTGATTTGTTGTGCTTATGATACTTTATGTTTGGATTTATACCAATTTTGTTGTTGATTTTGAAAATGGATTTATACCAATTTTGTTGTTGATTTATACCACTGTGACAGCATATGTGCTTATGTGCTTATATGTTGTTGACAAAATTAGAGGATTTGCTGTGCTTATGCTACTGTTTTTGTGTTAATTGCACCAACACAATCATTTTTCACAGCAATTGCAATGCTCTCTGCTTCAGCATGGATGTACAGACCATATTATCTGGGCATATAGATGGAATTGTTTGTATCTGGACCTAAGGAGGTTCTATTTCTTTGAATATACTACCAGATTTGGAGAAATTATGGGATGTTCATTTGCTCAGGTTCAGATTTACTAGCTGGTTACTTCAGTAAATCATTACACTTTTGTACAGGTTATACCACACAAATTAGGAACAATGTACATATTCATTTTTAACAGAAAATCATCTGGGCTACCCTTTAGTATATCTGTTGTATGAAAAGCTCATATTCTACTAATTTCGAGATGCTAAATTTGTTGAATTAAATCAAGTGTCAGACTGTAACTGATGTAAAAATGGAAGAAGATTAATAGATAACACTTTTTACTGTTACTCTTATAGTGTTAGTATTAGATAACTCTGTTTCATTGTAATTTCTGCATACATCCAATACATTCTATATGCAAATATATTTTGTAATTGCATTGTTAACTCTTTTTCCTTAAATATTGCTTAGTGGGAAAGAGGAATATGAAAACTAGTACACCAATATGTTCAATTGCTTGTTAATCCACAAAGTGGTGATGGATGAAAATACATAAGCAGGTGAACTGTATTATGCGTGTTTGATTGTATCCAGATTTGTCCAATTAAGATTAGATGATCTTCTATATTAGTATAAATTTTATTTAAAGTATAATTTGTATAATAGTAGTAATACGAATATTGTAATTTCAACCAGAGATTTCAGCATTATATTACTAATATGATGAAGAGTATATGTTATTGATTTTAATATTTGTTAGCCACTTGGATAATGCCTTTAGAGAATTGGCAGAGAATATGCTATTGATTTTAATTGTTGACAAAAACCGAACTAAACCGAACCAATCCACACCGCTTTGGTTTGGTTTGGTTTTTTTTTTTAAGCGAACCGAACCAAACCAAACCGCATCTAATTTCACTTCGCGGTTCGGTGCTGATCGTACCTTGACCAATGAAGTGTTGTAGTTGTTGTTTCGTCCAATGGGCCGGTCGTTGAATGGGTGAAAGGACCGGTCCTGGCTTCACGCTGAGCACCTCGGGTGGTACCTGCAAAGACACTCAGACGATCTAGTGAGAGGTCGCCGCGAGAGATAGCACAAGGTTAGAGAACGTGCTGATGCCATATGCGAATGGCGTATATATACTGCGAGGTCCGACCGTTTTGCGAAGTTTTCGGCCGGCGAGAATTGCGCTCCAAAAGCAGCGTGTTTGGGCCGATCGTGTTAAGTCGGGCCGCAGCCCGTTCTTGCTGGCGATTCGTATTTCTTGATACACCCGAGAACGAGTTGCCCCCAAGCCTAGGTCGCTTAAGAGCGGGCCGAGGCTTGAATCGATGCCCCGGGTGAAGTTATTTTGACGAAACGGGCGCGCCGTTGCTTTCTCGGCGGGATCGGTGTCGACCGCCGCCAACCATCGGCCGTCTTTGCCGTGGCGGTTGGTCTTCTTGACATTTAAGGCGTGGCGTTTGGTGTTTCCGAGGTTGTGCGAGAGACAACCATTGGCGAAAGATGAAACGTTGCGACACTCGCCTCCGGTCCCTTCGCGCCATGGGTCCGTACTATAAATAGCCGCTTCACCGAGATCATTTCTCACACTTTCACGAATTGCTCTGCAATGACCGATTCGTCGCGCCGACTTGCATCCGTAGTCGCTACATCCACTCGCGACCGATCCACAACATCCGCTCAAGAGTACGGATCGATCTCTACTTTTACTTTCTAAACTTGAGTTTTTACTTGAATGTACTTTGTACCTTTCCACGCCTCGTGATAGGGGTGTCGGTCGGGGATGGCCAAATCGCCCCTCTCATGAGTGTTCTCTGCTTGGATCGACCGACTCGATCCCTTTATCACAGGTGTTTTTGCATGCCACGGACGAAGTTGACCGCCCGTATCCCCGGTAAACCGTCCCAATCTTTTGCTACACATATGTCGAGGCCGGGCGAGCCCAATCCCCATGAGGAGGAGTCTAAGTCGTCTTCGGGCGACAAAGATTCTGGTTCTTCAAGCAGTTCTTCGAGCAGTACGAGCTCGAGTTCCCACTCTTCTGGTCGAGGATCGGCTAGCTCGAAGAGTTCTGGTTCTAGGTCCGTCCATTCTGATGTGCGGTCGTGCAACACTCCACCACCGGAGAACATCGCATCTCGGGCGGAACGAGAGGAAGAAGATGTTGACGTGGTGATCATTGATGACGACGAAGTGCAGAGTGCCGTCCCAGTCGCGGACGAAGAGATGGTGGAGGCCGAAGGTGGCCGAGCTGAAAAAGTCGACGAGGAAGAGGTAGTTCAGCCCGCAGCTAGCTCCTCCGGTCGAGAGGTAAACAACGAAGGAGGGTCGAACGAAGGGTCGGCCGAAGTTCAAGCAGACGTAGCCCGAGACCCATCTGACATGTCTTGGGTATCAGAAACTCTTCGCTCACACAGGAGTATCATTACTGTCGGCCATGTTGCCTTGCCCGATCTGCGGAGCCGCTTCGACGAATTGCCGGGCTGGAGGGTGAGAGGCATGAAAGACGGAGAAGACATTGCAACTTATTCTGCCAACCTTAAGTTCACTATGTATCGGCTCGTGTTCGAGAGGATGAACATCACCCCTCCTTTCACTGAATTTCAACGTGACGTCCTGCGTCACATCGGGGTCGCCCCTTCTCAACTCCACCCTAACGCATGGGCGTTTCTGAAAACTTTTGAAGTCCTTTTGACTAAGTTGGGTCGGCCGGTGTCGATCATGCTGTTCTTTACTCTCTTTGAGCTGAGCTGGCTCAGGGAGAAGGCTAACAAAGAGAAGAGGAGCGGTCTCTCCTTTAAGATGCAGAAAACTCATCATCGGTTCTTCAAAGCATACCAAGAATCATTGGGAGCGGCCTGGAGAGGTCAGTATTTTTGGATTGTTCCCACTGAGGAGGCCGGAAAGGCCATATCTGAGGTCCAACCGGACGGGATGCTCGGTCCCCCTTACTTCCCAATCATGTGGAACGAGGCTCACTTCTGCAGGAGGCCGGGCGATTACATCTACTCTGTCAAAGATTTGGGCGAGGCCGACTTGGAATCTTTGGAGATGATCTGGGCGTTAGCGAGCATGATGCGTCCAGACCCTAAGGGCGACATACCTTGCCGTCCCTTTGTCTTGCTCGAGGGCCGGGATCTGGAGGCCGAGATCGGTTTGCTTTTGAACTTTGCCTTTATATTTTTGCTGTCAATCTTTTCTTCTAACTCATGACTCGGTATTTTGCAGAAAGAATGGCCGGTAAGAACTGGGACGTGCTCGAGTCAGTTTTGAAACCTGCTACAATTCCAGAGGCCAAGAGATATGAAGGACCTCGGCTAGGGGATGTTCCTGAATCGTCCTCGAAGGTGCCCCCCACTCCCAAGAGCAAGGGAAAAAAGCCAACTTCAGTCGTCCGGTCGCCCCCTCGCCAGGACGATCGCTCCCAAAAGCGGGCCAAGCTCGATGGTCTGAGCGTGGACCTGGCTAAGGAGGAGATTCCTGTTCTCTCGCTCGAGGGTTTGGGACAGGTCGAGCTGGGGTGGTTCAGGAAGAAACCCATGGCGGTCTGTGCTTCTCTCTGCATGGGAGTAGACAAAGTCATGGAAGAGCTGGTGGGCGAAGCTAAAGGTATTTCACTTTTTATTTTCCTAGCCCATTGTACTTTTCGTCTTTGTACGACCGACTAACAATCCATCGATCTTTGCTTGCAGGGGCTCGGGCCGAGAAAGAAGGCCTTGGCCGAGGCGCAAAGAAAGGTATGACAAGCTTGTCAAAGCCAAGAAAGATGCTCTTCAATGGGGCGAGGAGGACCGGGCCAAACTATCAAAGAGGAACAAGGAACTTCGCCGGTCGGTGACTAATCAAGATCGACGTCGAATCTCGGAGAAGGACAAAACCAGGGTTGGGGCCGAGAATGCCGAGCCGAGGCAAAGTCCAACCGTAGCCCAGCCGGTAGGGAGGCAAAGAATCGGCGGTTCTACAATGCTCTTGCTCAGCGCGGCATCGAATGCGATCTGAAGATCAACTTTGATGAGAAGATGATAAAGCCCGCCCATTATGTTGCGGACAACAAGATCATGCTGCCCGAGCAAGTTGATGAACAGGGTAATGTTGTTCGCCTACCACGCTTTCTTTTACGAAGCCCGCTGCGAGCGAGTTACCTTTGTAATAGTTTAGCTTGCCTTCGGGCCCGACAATTCAAATGCTGCCTTCGTGCAGTCGGATATATTGGAGCGCTCGGTTTCGACCGGGCGTTTCCGTTTTGTAATGACATTTTTACTTGTCTTTAATTACGTTTTGTAATGACATTGTTATGTCTGTGTATTTCGTACATTTATTTGTCTAAGTTTTTTCGAACTTTTAGGCCGCTCGGCAACCGTTTCGTGTTATTTCGAAAGTGCTCGTACACGATTGGGTCATTTCGATGACACTCGGTCGGGCCATTTCGATGGCACCTGTTGGGATCATTTCGATGATCTCTCGAGGTAAGTCGTTTCGACGACCTACTATAACGGGCTATTACCTAACCCTCGGGCCATTTTCGATGGCACTCGGTTGGGACCATTTCGATGGTCTCTCGAGGTAGGTCGTTTCGACGGCCTACTATAACGGGCTATTACTTAACCCTTGGGCCATTTTCGATGGCGCTCGTTCGAGTCAACTCGGTGACCGTCGTTTGTGCCGGCTCGGTGGCACACGCTACAGATCGTTTCGACGACCTGAAGTTTGCGGGTTATCTAACCCTTGGGCCATTTCGACGGCTCTCGGGGTAGACCGTTTCGACGATCTGATCCAGTTTGATAAACCTTCGATCGCTCCTTTGCCACGGGCAATCTTGAGCGACCGGTCATACATTCTTGCAAGAAAATAAAGAACACGTCATATTTCTAAAGGTCAGGCCTCTGTAAAAAACCCAGTGGGAAAAAGAGCGCCTGCCTGCTTTTCATTTATAGATCGGTCGTTCATTACATTCAAATCGTGTATTACATTCAAACGTAATATTTTCTGAGTTTCTCTGCATTCCATGTTCGGGGATAGTCGCCCCATCCATGGTTTCCACTGTATGCCCCCTTTCCGATCTTTTTGATGACCTGTATGGACCTTCCCAATTTGGTGCCGCTTTCCCTGTCGAGCATTCTTGTTTCCCACATCTGCGCGTCTCAGGACGAGCCGGCCGACCGAGAAATCTCTCTTCCGAACTCGAGTGTTGTATCCGGCTGCGACCTTCTGCTTGATCAATTGCTCTCTTAATGATGCTTGGAGTACGCAGCTCTTCCACTGTGTCCAACTTCTTCTCGCATGGCTCGATGGTCGTTGTTAACCACCGTGGGGATTCAAAGTTCTCCAATTCGATTCGCCCATTTCTATGGGTATCACAAAGATCGATCCCATATACCGATCAAGGGGGACTCTGGCCGTTGAGTGAGGGGTTGTCCTGGTAAGCCCATAGAACGGATCGCAGACTCTTCGACCAGCCTTTCGCTTCATCGAGTCTTCGCCCAACCCACGCAGATAACTCTGTTGCCGCCTACTTGGCGCTTGTCCGAGGGTGCTCGACCGAGGTGAAACATTTGTTTTACCCTAAGTCGGCCAACATTTCTCGAACCTTTTGTCTCGCGAACCGGGTGCCGCTGTCGCTATTAGTTCTTTGAGGATCCCAAAACGGCCAACACACACACCGTACCAAGAATTTGCTTACTTTTGCCGATGTGATGGTTGCAAAGAGGCTCGGCCTCGATCCACTTTGTGAAATAATCTACCGCCACGATCAAGAACTTGAACGCCTCGGAGCAGTGGAAACGGGCCTAGCAGATCCATGCCCCACCAGCGAACGGCCAAGGTGAGACAAGACTTTGTAGCTCGGAGGAGGTGCAATGTGGACATCCGCATGTACTTGACATTTCTTGCACTTCAACCAGCCTTCTTAGCATCCTCGTCCATGGTCGGCCAAGAATAGCCTACCACGAGAGCTTTCTTAGCTATGGAACGTGCACCTTGGTGACTTCCGCAAACACCTTCGTGAATATCCCTCAACACATGGTCGGCTTCGACCGACGTAAGACATCTTAACAATGGAGAGGAGAATCCTCTTCTGTATAACTTTCCTTCTATTACCGAATACTTAGTCGCTCTGAGCCTGACCAACTTAGCTTTCTTGGATCGCTTCGCTTCTTCCTTCAACAATGTATCTCGGGATAGGGGCGATCCAATCTGAATCCGTATTGACACACAGAACGGCCAACGACTGACTTGGCTTGGTCGACACGCTCGGTCGGTTTAGAGTCTCCTGAATCAAACTTCTGTGATTCCCCGGGGTCTTCGTACTCGCAAGTTTCGATAGAATGTCTGCTCGAACATTTTCGGTCCGAGGCACATGAGTCACTTCGCGCCTGGCCGAATCGCTTGAGAAGCTCTCTTTACTCGCTAGGTAATTCTTCAAAGACGTCGTCCTTAGCATCATATAATTCTTTGATCTGCGAGACAACAAGCAAGGAGTCCGATCGAAGTTCAACCCGTCCAACATTGAAGTCTCTCGCGCGGTAGTGTAGGTTTGGCTATGCACGCCTCATACTCGGCCTGATTGTTTGATGTATGGAAAGCGAAAGTCAAAGACACCTCCACAGCCATGCCTTCAGAATTTTCTAGTATTAGGCCTGCTCCACTTCCTTTGTTGTTGGACGACCCATCTACATGGAGAACCCGTGTCGTTGCGGCTTGATCTTCTAGAGCCGAGTCATTTCTCGCTATAAAGTCGGCCAACACTGCGCTTTGCGGCGATCTTGATTCAAATTTGATCCCAAATTCACCGAGCTCTCATCAAGCACACTTTATCATTCGCCCGCCAGATCCGGCCGATGGAGGACTTGCTCGATTGGTGATCGGTCCTTACCACGACTGGTGGGCCACAAAGTAGGGTCTCAACCTTCGAGCGGCAATCGTCGAGTGCAAGAGCAAACTTCTCTTTTTTCTAGTACCTCACTTCGGGCCCTTGCAAAGACTTTACTAATGAAGTAGACCGGATTCTGCTTTTAGATCGTTTCTCTCGACTAGCACAAAGACTCGAAACTTCTTCCGTTATAGCCAAGTGCAGATCTGGCGTCTCGCCCGAATGCGACTTGGTCATAATTGGTGGGCTAACCAAAGCTTCCTTCAACTCGTCCAATGCTCGGCGCACCGGTCGGTCCACTCAAAGTCTACGTCTTTCTTAAGGAGTTCGAGCGAGTGGGAGCGACTTGCGCAGCCGCTTTTGGTATGAATCGACAGAGTCGCTACGTACCATCCCGCTCACCGTTGGATTTCTTTTTTTGAGTCATTGGCGGCCTCATGCCTCGGCGACCGCCTACATTTCTCGGGGTTTGCTTCTATCCTCTTTCAATCGGTGGAAGCCCAAAATCTGCCGCCCTCACCCCAAAGGTACACTTCTCGAGATTCATCGAGTGAATTCTTCCTAGCTTCTTCAAAGATTTCCTCGTGTCGTTCACATGATCTGGATCGGTCCCACTTTTGATGATCATGTCGTCCAAGTACACCTCTGAGATTCGACCGATCTGCCTCTTGAAAATTTTGTTCATCATTCGCTGGTAGGTCGCTCCAGCGTTCTTTAGGCCGAAAGGCATCACCTTATCTTGAAAATTTCCCGATCTGTCATGAAGGTCCGTCTTGTGTCGATCGGGGATACATCGTGATCTGATTGTATCCTGAGTAAGCGTCCAAAAAAGATAATAATTTGTAGCCCGAGGCACCATCGACCAATTTGTCAATGTTGGGCACGGGGAAGGCATCCTTCGGGCATGCCTTATTTAGGTCGGTGTAGTCTACACACATCCTCCATTTGCCATTCTTCTTTTTGACCAACACGACATTGGAAAGCCAAGTCGTGTACTTGATCTCTTCTATGAAATTGGCCTTTATGAGGTCCTCAACGGCCTTTGCAGCGGCTTGAGATTTTTCCTCGTTCTGAGCTCGTCTTCTTTGAGCGACTGGCTTAACTCCTTCATCGACTGAAAGTTGATGGCAGGCTATTTCGATAGGAATGACGGGCATGTCTGATGCCTGCCATGCGAACAGGTCAGCATAGTCTTTCAAACACTGCACAAGGTCTTGCTTTACTTGCTCTGGTAGGTCGCTACCGAGCTTAATCGTCTTTGTTGGGTCGCGTCTCCCAACCGCACATCTATCGATTCTCCATGAGGTTCGGCCTTTTCAACTGTTTTTTTGACTCTCGGGCTAAGTCATCATCGTTATCCTCTGGGTCACCGTGCGGATCATACCGAGCATCCAAATCGATGGCGTTGACTTGATGGCCTTCACCGGTTAGCTTCGAACATTTGGGCCAAGGTCTACCTCATCGCAAATTTGCCGATCTGATCGTGGCATCGTCTTGCCGCCTTTCTAGGTCGGCGCCGTGGTAACTACCGTCGTCTTTGCCAGTAAAATTTCATCTTCGGATGTCTTCGCTGACGCCACGGCCTCTAGCTTGCCTGTGGTCGGCCTACCAATGATACACCGATAGCATGATTTGAGGGGGAGTACGAGGCGTCGTCACGGACCGCCCTGCACAAAGTGCTTTCTCGATGTCGTCGCCACCAAATGTGACCATGAGTTCGATTGTTCCCAATGGGTAGGTGATCGCTCCATTGAAGCCCGTTAGGGGAGTAGGCTCGGCACGGGAATTATCTCGCCCGATCAACCTTGATCTTGTCAATCAAGCCTTCAAACATGATGTCGGCCGAGCTACCCCAGGTCGACTAGAATTCTTTGAACTTCAGTATTGGCCATAATCGCCTGACATTACCAATCTTAACATAACCGTTTGGCTCGCCATCGTGTAGAGTCGCTATCTCGAAACGAGATGGGGGTCTATTCGAGACCGTGGGGGATCGTTGATGTTGAACCGACCATCGAGGAGCTCGTCCCACTTTCTTTTCGTGGGCTTTATTTGATTCTCTACGGTCCAACGGGTTTCCACCGTGAATGACCATTATTGCAACGTTGCGACCTGCTGGACCGTGGAGCGTCTCGATCTTCGAGACCGGTCTTTGTCTTGGGCGCTTGCAACAACTAGAGCGCCCTTCCTCTGTCCGGATCGGTTTCTTTACGCTTCTCTTGGTCGGCCGCCTTCCTCCGACCTCACATACTTTCCCAACTTGCCTTTAATGAGCTCTTCAATATCATCTTTGAGGCCATGCGATCGTTAGTATCATGACCGCTTGCTCTTGTGGTAACGGCGGTATTTTTGGTCTGGTCGCGCCCCTTCTTGAGCACGAGTGGATCGGGCCGCTTTACTCCCACAAATTCATTATTTTGGCACTTTCGCTATAGATCATGCAATAGGGTGTTTAGCCGAGTGCGATGATCGAACTTCTTATCTCGAAAGTCGATGCAGATTGTCGCGGCGACCTTCATGCCCTTTGGCGGCCGCTTATGTTTTTCTTCTTTGGGTCGTGCACGGGACGACCTTTCTTCTTGCTAAAAGTTTCTTCATACGCCATATGGACGTTAGCCCTTGTTAGGAAATAACTGAGATCCTGATAATGGTTAAGAGTGAATTCTTCTACGAACCGGTGGTCCGGTCGAATACCACGCTTCAAATATTTTAACTTGTCCTTGTCTGACAAGTCGCGAACGGACTCGGCCTCAGTGTTAAACCAGTCGATATACTGTCTCAGCGTCTCATTATCTACTTGAACAACAGAGTCCAAGTATTCTTCATATCGAAATTGGCAGCGGTTGGCAGTGTAGTGGGACAAGAATATTCTGATCAGGTCGTCCCATGAGGAGATAGTATTGGGTCGAAGAGATCCCACCATTCCAATGCTCGGCCGTCCAGCGACTGAGGAAATAGCCTGCATTTCATGGTCGATCCCAATTCTCTGTAACAACAGTAATTATTAAAATAACGGAGATGTTTGTCTGGATCTCCACGGCCATCGAATTTGCTGAGATTGGGCGGCTTCCGTAGATCTCTAGGGATTCTGTAACGCCTGATCTCTCTAGAAAATGGACCCTGATCGTTCTGGATGCCGTTCGACCCAAAGGGTTGCATTGCGAGGCATGCCTCGTTGCCCGGCATTCCATAAAAACCTCCGGACGGGCCAGCTGGTGGAAGTGGAGGAGGCCTCCTGGGTCGCTCGCTTTGGCCTCTCCTTGGCCGATGCGAAACGTCCCTAATTCTTCCGTCCCTGTAATCTTCAAGCTCTTCTCGAGAATCCCAAGACCTGCTTCGCGACCGCCGTGAACCGGACGACTCATTGGAGGAGTACCTCGTGGGCGAGCGGCCGGTGTCAGGACGGTAGCTGGAGTCCTCATAATCATCGTAGGACAGCGAACGGCGTCTGCGCGCGCGTTCTGCTTGGGGCGACTTTGCGCGCGCCTCTTCTTCTTGCCGGAGAACGATGAGTAGTGCTCTCTCGAGAAATGCTCCTTCGAGGAGGGAGCGGTGTCTTCGCGCGCGGCCGGCGGCGAAGCGTATGTTCTCCGCCTTCGCACGCGGGCGGCGAAATTGACCCTCTTTCGTCTTGCGAGAGATGGCGCGTCTCATGCTGCGATCACCGATTCTTGCTTTGGAGGATCTGCAGAGCGGCTCGAGTGACATGCTCGCAACGCGGCTCTTCAATGCCTCGCCTCAACCAACTCGGGCGGTAGCTGGGGTGGAGCGTACGGTCGTACCTACTCCAAGATCAGTCCGCGACCATGCACCGAGGGTTCTTGTCGCGAATTCCCTTGATATTCATGAATCGTCCATCGCCTCGCCCTCGGGGTTTCTTCTTGAGATCTTGCCGGAGGGTTGGCCGAGATGAGGCCCGCGTGCGGGGCGGTCGCGTGGAGCCATGAGTGGAGTAGGATAGCGCTCGGGCCTCCCACTGTGGTCGCCAATTGATCGTACCTTGACCAATGAAGTGTTGTAGTTGTTGTTTCGTCCAATGGGCCGGTCGTTGAATGGGTGAAAGGACCGGTCATGGCTTCACGCTGAGCACCTTGGGTGGTACCTGCAAAGACACTCTGACGATCTAGTGAGAGGTCGCTCGAGGCGAGATAGCACAAGGTTAGAGAACGTGCACGATGCCATATGCGAATGGCGTATATATACTTTGCGAGTCCGACCGTTTGCGAAGTTTTCGGCGGCGAATTGCGCTCCAAGCGGCGTGTTTGGGCCGATCATGTTAGGGTGGGCGCGCAGCCCGATTTCTTTGATGGCGATTCGTATTTGCTGATACACCCAGGAACAGGTGCACTTTATTGCTCAAAACCGAACCAAACCGCACCGCGAACACCCCTACAAGAAAATAGGGGTAAGTGAGGGTGATAGGGTGGGTTGTGAATAAGTGTGGTGTATGATAGGATGCAAGACAAAATTTATTAAAATACTATTACTCAATGATCCCTCATTAGTTTGATTATTCTAATTTAGTCTTTGTTCCTAACCAAAACCTGAAATAATTTGGTCAATTAAATACTACTCATAATTAAATAGACCCACATTTTCTTAGTCCTTGGGTGAAATTACTACTTTACCTTTAAGATCCAAGTTGTTTTAAATTACCAAATTAAAGAAAATTTGGGATGTTACACTAAAGAATGATTATTTTTTTATATTTAAATTCAAAATATTAACTTTTTTAAAGAGAGCTAGTTAGGCCAATACTCAGGCCAACTCAACCACTTAGGCCACTACTTTGGTTTCTTCCCACCTTTAGGAGAAGGGGTGAAAGCAAACTCGAATCTCATAGGAAACGTCGAGGGACTGATTTGGCATCGATGCACCTACGTCAGGGTGCTACGTTTCATCATAACGACACGACGTATCTACACACATGGTTCTATGCCTCAACAGATACAAGTGCGTGAAACCCTTATTACAGCTATTTCATTTCAGATGTATATATCTCACTTGCAAATATGCTAGTGTCTCTTGTTCGTTTCGGGGATGAGATGGACTCAAAGATCCTTTTTAAGGGCGCAAGAAACTGAGAGGTTGGTTAGATGCAAAATACCACTCATCATAGGATTCGAGGACTTGAAATTGATCGTCAATTCGGCTTGAGATGCTTGCACAGAGGAGGCCTCATCAGTTTGGCTTGGTGCACTTTTGTGGAGGTGCTAAGCCTCATCGGTACATTGATGACTGACCTTCACCGAAGACACACACACTGAGACGTTGATTTTGAGAATATATCTTGACAGTAGGCGTGCTTGCGCAAAACTATTAGGTCGACGTCGACGTGCACCTCAAAATCTGGTAAATAAATAGAGGGGGCCAAGGCGGACAAAATAAAATCAAAGCTTGTCGATAAAAGTCGGCATGAGATCAGAGTTACGACTATTTGCGATATATCTTGAATACTGGAGCTCAAGGTTGAGTGACCTTCTAAAGATGAGTACGACCTCTTTTGTCTGTGTTATACCCAAGTCGAGATCTCGGTAAACTGAACCAACAGGAGGAGAGATTAGCGGACAATCCTTTCTAACTTGGTCGATCTTCATGACCACGTGGTAATAATGAATCCGACGTGTAAGTGAGAGATTAAACCGAATAAAAGGAGTTTGATTAATTGAACCTGGATAGATGAGGCCGAAACTTGACTAACGACCATTAAGCGCTACGTAGTTGGCAGTGGTCGTGCGGGGAGAAACCCTTGGTTTCATGTTGTTGTTAAAAACCTCTAAGGCAACACACAAGGCGAGTTTAACAGTTTCTTGGAAAGCAGAAGCTATGGTGTCATTTAAGATCGGAACGCAATTTATATACAATAAAACAGAGTAAAGGAAATCCCCAAACAACTTAAAAGGTTACGATAATAATGTAGCTTTTGAGTTTGTTTAAAACCTAGAAGTTATTATTTAAAACCTTTTTTTTTTGAAAAGTTATTATCCACCATTCTTTTGAAAATGTGATAGAAATGAAAGTGAAGTAAAGATTAAGAATTTGTATGTGTAGTTGGGAAACATATTGTAATAAAAATATTTTAAAATATATATATGAAACTTACAATTGCAAGATGTTTTGGAAAACCTTCTTAAAGAAAATATTTGAGTAGCTTTAAATTGTTTTCTTTCATTGTCATGCATCGGAATTTGTAAGGGTAGTTAGGAAACATATCGAATTCTTTTGAGCCTCCACAACAGACCTTTGAGCTTCTTGGGCCGACTACATGACCTAGCTTACTTCGTCTCGCTCCTTTAGGAATCTCCTATTATCTGCAAGAACAACAACTCAGTTCTCAAGTTTACCATGCCCATTTTGAATGTCACTCTCTAACCAACTTATTAAAGGACGAAGCTTTTTACCTTCTCTCCGCAACTCGGAGTCGGCCTCGTTCGACAATGTTATGCATCATAGTAAATGGACCTTGGCTAAGGGTCTCCAGTTTAGCCTCTTCGAAGTCAGCAATGGTATACCTTGAAAGATCATCCCATTGCCCTTGTTCTTGTGATGCTTCTGCTTTTTATATGGTCTCGGCTGCTTCGGGACCTCAGGCTAGCCTTTAGCATACACCTCAGTGACCCCGCTTGACTGGACTTTCTAGTGCACGACGAAAGTGTAACACCCCATTCTATATTTGCTAATGCACTTAAGTAAAAATCAGAGTTTTCAAAAACTTTTCCACGCACCTCAACGGGAGTACTACATTTAATAAAAACATCATGCAAGTGTATTAAAGAAAATCCAAACGCATCTAGTGCGTGCAATACAAACATAGCCACGTGGGTTGTAACCCTCAAAACCTGTTTAGAGTTTACAATTATCCAGAAAACAGTTCACAGCAGCGGAAATAAAACTGAGTTCAACATACTCAATACATAGTTTAATTCAGTTTAATACATAACACAAAATAAAGATGCTAAAACCCCATCCCCGGTGTTACTACATCAGAGCTGACTCAATAATCCCAAGAAGGCATGGCACCTTCACTCAGAATCACCTGCATGTCGCCACGAGAGCAGGCAACATAAAAATGCTAGGGTGAGTCTCTTTACATAAATAATAACAAGTAAGATAAGCATTATATTCGGAAAACATCTAGCAACAACAATCCATAGTAATTAAGGCATTCACCATTCAATTAAAATACCAACAAGTCACAACAAAGGATTAATTAAGCATCAATGAGAATTCAAAGAATGCATGGTTGTATGCATGTGTGCAATATGCATGTGGATCCATAACCACCTCAAAAACCCCGTCGGGTAACCACCACGTTTTGGCGAAGCCACCCACCACGCGTTTTGGCGAAGCCACCCACCACGTAATGCATATGATTTATGTGACACTATGACAAATGCATCACAACACAATAAGCACATCACATCAATTATTAACCACCACGTTATCAATTATTAACCACCACTTCATCATTTATTAACCACCACCTTATCAATGATTAACCACCACTTGATCATTTATTAACCACCACTTGATCAATTATCACCCACCACATCAATTATTAACCACCACGTTATCAACTATTAAATTAAATCTCACCTAAGGACCAAAACACCTCTTAGGGACCCTTTCAACACATAAGTCCATTTTTGACACACTCAAGATTAATTTGGAGTTTAGGGAGTTATGGACACCTTAGGATTATTGTTGGTACTTAGGAATTATTTTTGACATATTGGGCTTAATTGGAGACTAAGGGACTATTTTGTCTCTCCAAGGATTAATTTAATTCTTAGGGACTATTTCGTCACACCAAGGATTAAATTAACTCTTAGGGACTAAATACGCCACTTAGGTTCCATTTAAGCACCCTAGGCGCCAAGGGGCAGCCACTTTGGCGCCCCACCTAGCACACCACACACCCACAGGCACAAAACCGATACCTAGCGCCATTTTGCCTAGCAAATGGCACCTCCCCTTTCCCAGCACAGCCTAACCGAAACCAAACACAGCTCTACCACATTTTTATTCAACCATTCAATTTCAATGGAATAACACTCATCTAAGTAATTAATCATCATCATTAAATCCACACATTCTCATATTCCTTCACATTGAAGCATTTAATCAAACTTATAGCAGGCAATATTAATAATACATTCATTTCCAACATCAAGTATCATGGCATCACCAGATCAAACATCAAAACAACAACAAACATAATATTAACACAAAATTCACACAATCAAACCTTACTAGAGCTATCCCACACATAATACATATCATACAAGTTATTATATAGGTAAAGTAGAGCCCCTAACCTTACGAGCTCACAGGAGCGTTCCAAACTCACGACCCGAACTTCACGAACTCGCTCCTAACTCGTCCGACCGCTTCAAAACCGAAAACCAAGCTACTCAAATACTCCCAAAATAGACATGCAAGATCAACTTAAGCAAGATCAGCTCCTAGTTCCTCCTACTTCATGCCTTTCCATGACCGCTTTTGGCACCTAGGTGGTCGTTCCAACTTCATGCTTCATCTCCAATAATTAATCTACCATAACCCTAAATTTTTACCTCTGATTTGGCTTTAACTATAGACATGCAAGATCAACTTAAGATGTTGCAAGAATGGTCTTGAAATCAGCGGCCAATTCCGAGTGGGAGAGTGAAGTTTCGGGTCTAGTCGTGGCTTGAGGAGGGAGAACGCGAGGAAGGAGATGAGTGAGGGTTGCTGCCGTTTTCACGCAGCTTCTCTGCGAGGAAGAAGAAGCTTGCGCGACGCTGGATCGGGTCCTGGTGTTGGGCCACGCTTCATGGTCTGCGCAAGGGTGCGCTGGGCTTAAGTGGATCGCAGTGGGGGTGCGTCCAGCAGACAACAGGGGGTGTATGCGAGTAAAACAGCCCAAAAACTCATTTTAAATATTTTTAGGACCCAACATCCCTATAACTATTATTTTAACATCTCAATAGACCAAAATAACTCCCTAAAGAAATAATATCTCCAACACTAGTATTTAATAGAAATAAAATAAATATGTGATATTATTAATCATATATCATTAATAGCATATAAAAATACCATATTTTTATTTCTAATATTTTTCCACAATCTAATCCCCAATAATTTATTAAATAAATATCCAATAATCTTTAGGGCGTTACAGAAAGCAGGATTAGGCAGAGCACAAGTCCAAAAATGCATGTTAACCGTTCCTGACCCCTACCAACTCCCTTACGTCTCGGTGGTTGGGGTAGGAGCTTGGAGAAGTGGTGGATGACACATTAGGGGAAACAAGATTACCAGGCGCTATCTGTAACGCCCAAAATAATTTAATTATTTATTTAATTAAGTTATTTAAGGTTTGCAACATTTAATTAAGTCAATTAATTAGTTGAGTTTATTTTATCTAAAAGGGGTCTAAGTTATTTAAGAGGAATACTTAAGTTGGATTTATTTATTACAGGAGGTGCATTGAATTAATTGGGGAGGTGGAAATAAGGCCCAAGGGCCATTAGTGAGCCCAATTTCTAGTCATAAACCTAGGGGTTCCTAAGTTAGGGTCTCATTGTGTCCCAAACAAAGAAAAAAAAGAAGAAATTTGAGAGAGGAGAAGAAAGGAGGGCTGACGGCGTGAGGAAGAGAAAAGGAGGGAACTTTTCCTGAGTTTTGGCTTGGTAAGTGAGTTCTTGGTCTAAATCTTCCCCATTTCTTTTCCTTATTCCATTCCTATGAGTTCTATAGTCTCATTCCTTTCCATTTTGTTGATGTTTCGTTTTTACCCCAAGGAGAGGGAGGGTTTCGGTTTTCCAGCTGAAAAGGAGGGTAGAAATACCTCATTTTGTTGGTTCTTGGTGTTGGATTGAAGTGCTAGCTCATTCAAGGTTAGGGGGCTCTACTTTACATACATAATAAGTTGTATGATATGTATTATGTGTGGAATAGCTCTAGGAATAGTGATTGTTTGAACTTTGTGATAATTCTATGTTTGTTGTTGTATTTGTAATTAATTTGGTCATACCATGATGCTTGATGTTGGAAACATATGTGTTGTTAAATGTGCATGCTATGTGTTTGATAAAATGCTTCAATGTGAAGAAATATGATAATATGATGATTTAATGATGTGGATTAAATGCCTAATTGAGTGTTGTTAAAGTGAGGGTTGAATTGTTGAGTAAAAGTGTGTTTGAAGTTGCTTTGGTTTGGTGTGTTAGAGGGAAGGGCGCCAATTTCACAAGTGAATGGCGCCTAGGTTGCGCTTTGGTTCGGTGTGGGGCTGTGCTGGAGAAAGGGGGCGCCATTTGATGGGAAAAATGGCGCCAGGTCTTTGTTGTGTTGCTGGCAGGGAGGACAGGGTGTGCAGGGGCGCCAATTCCCTGGGAATTTGGCGCCTAGAGTGTGTCTGGGCAGGTGTGGCACGGTGTGCAGGGAGGGGGGACGCCAATTCCCTGGAATTTGGCGCCTGTGTGTGGCTGTGCGTGACTTGTTGCGTGCGTGCACATGCCTGAGCGCCGCCCGATTCAGCTGGGAACTTGGCGCCTGTGTGTGCGCTATGTGTGTGTGCGTGTGGTGTGGCAACAGGCGCCAAGGGAGGCGCCATTTTGCGCCTGTGTGCGCGTTGCCAGTGTGTATGTGCGCTAAGTGGGGCGCCAAATTGGCTGCCCCTTGGCGCCTATGGGTGCCCAATGGTGTCTAAGTGATGTTTGGTCCCTTGATGTCAAAATAGTCCCTAAGTGTCAAAATAGTCCCTAAGTGTCAAAATAGTCCTTAGCTGCTAAAATGGTCCTTATGGTGTGGGATTGGTCCCTAGGTGCCAAAATAGTCCTTAGGTGAGGATTTAGTCCTTAGCGTGACATCTAGCCCAATATTGAAGTGTGGGGTGTAGAAGTGATGATTAAGCGAAGTGTGGGCTTCAGCCAAATATTGTAAGCGAAGTGGAATTGCGAAGTGAAAAGTGATGGGTTAATAATTGTTGTGGTAAACGTATTGTGTTGTGATGCATTGACATGGGGTCACATAAATCATGCATATAAAGAGAAGATGTGTGCTTCGGCCAAAGTGATGTGGGCTTCGGCCAAAGTGAAGTGGGCTTCGGCCAAAGTGACGTGTGCCCTCGAGGCTTATAGTGATGATGATGGATCCACATGCATATTGCATACATACATATACTCATGCTTTCTTAGTGAATCTTGGTGATGCTTAATTAATCCATTACTGTCGTTTCTTGGTGTTATAAGTAAATGATAAATGCCTTAATTGTTGTGGGTTTGGTGTTACTAGTTGCTTTCCTAATATAATGCTTATCCTACTTGTTATTATTTATGTAAAGAGACTCACCCTACTGCTTTTATGTTGCCTGCTCTCGTGGCAACATGAAGGTGATACTGAGTGAAGGTGTTCATGCCTTCTTTGGTCGGTTGTGTCAGCTCTGATATGTAGCACCCGGGGCGGGGAGTCTAGTTATTTTAATGTTTTGTTTTGATGAATATAAGACTGATTTGGATTATGTATTTGATTTGTTAAACATGTTGTTTTCCTTTCCATTGTCTTAGGTGAACTATTTTACGGATTCTTTGTAAAACTTAAAACAGGTGTTTTGAGGGTTCGCCCCATTTGACGTGCTATATATCACGCCATAGATGCGTTGAGCTATTTAATGCTGTTGTTGTTTGTTCTAAATTGAAAATTTAGCACTCTCTTTGAGGTGCGTGGAAAAATTTTGAAACTCTGATTTTTATTCCTTGAAATAGTAATTAGTAAAAAGGGGGTGTTACATTAGTGGTATCAGAGCAAAAGTTCGGTCTGTCCGGCCAAGTCTGTCTGTCATTGTATCTATGACAACTAGGTAGTGTTAGTTTGTTTTCTAAATTGGTGTTAATGCTGCAGTGTTAGGTTGAAATGGCTCGAAGAATGGATCTTTGCCCTTCTTTGAAGCTCTGCAAGCCATAGCTCAGGCAATGGGAACCAAATGGGTGGTAGAGAGGATGCTGAAGACCGTAAGTTGGCCACGTTCCAACGGGAGAACCCACCCACCTTCAAGGGTAGGTACGATCCGGATGGAGCGCTGACATGGTTGAGGGAGATAGAGGGAATCTTCAGGGTCATGGAGTGTACCCCGGCTCAGAAAGTGAAGTTTGGGACTCATATGCTTGCAGAAGAAGCTGATGATTGGTGGATGAGAAAGAAGCAGAGGTTAGAAGCTGTAGGTGTGGAGATCACCTGGGATGCATTCAAGGAAGAATTCACAAGGAAGTACTATCCTGAAGATGTGCGGGCAAAGAAAGAAGTGGAGTTTTTAGAGCTGAAACAGGGGAACAAGACTGTAGCTGAATATGCAGCCAAGTTTGAGGAGTTAGTCAAATTCTGCCCTTATTATGACAATCAAGCCAATTCAGAATTTTCCAAGTGTGTCAAATTTGAGAATGGTCTGCATCCAGATATAAAGAAAGCAATTGGGTATCAAGAGATTCGGGATTTTGCTAAGTTGGTTGACCAAGTGTAGGATCTATGAGGAAGATAGTACTGCTGCTTACAAGGTTGTGAGGGAGAAGAGGAATGCTCAGTTTAGGGGAAAGCCCTATGATGTTGATAAAAGTAAAGGCAAGTGGAAGACAAGTGCTGGTAAGAGTTCAAGTGGGGGAGGTGCCTCTGCGGGTGTTGTGTGTTATACTTGCAAGAAACCTGGTCATAAGAGTAGTGAGTGCTCAGGGTTCTCTCTGTTTCAAGTGTGGTCAGAAGGGCCATAAATCTACTAACTGTGAGAAGAAAGGAGTGGTTTGCTTTAACTGTGATGAAATGGGTCATTTTAGTACTAATTGTCCTAAGCCCAAGAGGGAGAAAGCTAAAGGGAAGGTGTTTGCTCTGGCAGGATCCGAGGATGCTAACGAGATTAGAGGTACTTGTTTTATTAACGGTACACCTTTGATTCCTATAGTAGATACCGGTGCTACTCATTCTTTCATTGCTACATTGTGTGCTGAGAAATTGGGTCTTGTATTGTCTACTATGAGAAGGGAGATGGTTATTGATACTCCAGCTAAGGGTTCAGTAACTACTTCCCTAGTGTGTGCTAAGTGTCCTCTGTCAGTCTTCGGCAGAGAGTTTCTTGTTGATTATTTGTTTGCCTTTGGGAGGGTTGGACATCATTCTTGGTATGGACTGGAGTCGATAACCATGTGCATATTAATTGTTCTAGTAGATCTGTGAGTTTTCCTTCTTCCAAAGAAGAAGAGTCTGTTTTGTTGCATTCTGGTCAATTGCATAGAGCCATGAAGGAGAAAGCTAAGCTGTTTACTTTGATGGCGTCGTTGTCCGTTGAGAGCCAAGCCAAGATTGAAGAGTTGCCAATAGTTTGTGGATTTCCTGAAGTGTTTCCCGATGAGATCCCTGATGTGCCACCTGAAAGAGAAGTAGAGTTTGCTATTGATCTAGTCCCTGGTACTAGACCCGTGTCCATGGCACCCTATAGGATGTCTGCATCCGAATTATCTGAGTTGAAGAGTCAGCTAGAGGACTTACTTGAAAAGAAGTTCATAAGGCCTAGTGTGTCGCCTTGGGGAGCGCTAGTGCTGTTGGTGAAGAAGAAAGATGGGAGTATGCGTCTTTGTGTGGATTACAGGCAACTGAATAAAGTGACTATCAAAAATAAGTACCCTCTTCCGAGAATTGATGATCTGATGGACCAGCTGGTAGGTGCTAAGGTGTTTAGCAAAATTGATTTGAGGTCAGGTTATCATCAGATTAAAGTGAAGGACGAAGATATCCAGAAGACAGCATTCAGAACGAGATATGGGCATTATGAGTATTCTGTAATGTCGTTTGGTGTCACTAATGCACCAGGGGTGTTTATGGAGTACATGAACCGAATCTTCCATAGCTACTTAGATCGGTTTGTGGTGGTTTTCATAGATGACATTCTGGTGTACTCTAAGTCTGAAGAGGAGCATGCAGAACACTTGAGATTGGTGCTTGAGGTGTTGAAAGAGAAGAAGCTTTATGCTAAGTTGTCTAAGTGTGATTTTTGGTTAAAGGAGGTAAGTTTTATTGGTCATATTATTTCTGGTGATGGAATTGCAGTAGATCCATCTAAGGTTGATGCGGTGATGCAGTGGGAGGCTCCTAAGTCAGTCACGGAAATTAGAAGTTTTCTTGGGTTAGTCGGGTATTATAGAAGGTTTATTGAGGGGTTTTCTAAGTGGCACTCCCGCTAACTTCCGTTTAACATGTAAAGGAAAGGCGTTTGTGTGGGATTCCCGTTGTGAAGAAAGTTTCCAAGAATTAAAGAGGAGGTTGACAACATCTCCTGTTTTGACATTGCCTGAATCTGGAGAGCCTTTTGTGGTATATTGTGATGCGTCTAAGATGGGGCTAGGAGGTGTCCTGATGCAAAATGGTAAAGTAGTGTTTTATGCCTCGAGACAGTTGAGGATTCATGAAAAGAATTACCCTACGCACGATTTAGAGCTTGCGGCAATTGTCTTTGCTTTGAAGATTTGGAGGCATTATTTGTATGGTTCTAAGTTTGAAGTATTCAGTGATCATAAATGGTTGCAGTATTTGTTTGACCAGAAAGAATTGAATATGAGACAAAGGAGATGGTTGGAATTGTTGAAGGATTACGGCTTTAGTTTGAATTATCATCCGGGAAAGGCTAACGTTGTAGCGGATGCTTTGAGTAGGAAGTCCTTGCATGTGTCTGCAATGATGGTGAAGGAACTTGAATTGATTGAGCAGTTTCGGGATTTGAGTTTAGTCTGTGAGGTGACACCTAAGAGTGTTAGATTAGGTGTGCTGAAGATCCATAATGAGTTTTTGGATGTTATTCGGGAAGCTCAGAAGCGAGACATTAAACTGGTTGAATTGGCAGTTGGGATAGATCAAATCGAGAGTAAAGATTATGAGATAGATGCGCAAAATGTGTTAAGGTACCATGGAAGGATTTGTATTCCTAGTGATGAGGAGATTAAGAAGGCAATTCTTGAAGAAGGTCATCGAAGTAAGTTGAGTATCCATCCGGGAGCTACAAAGATGTATCAAGACTTGAAGAAGCTGTTTTGGTGGCCTGGTATGAAGCGTGATGTGGCTCAGTTTGTGTATGCATGTTTGACGTGCCAGAAATCGAAGGTAGAACATCAGAAGCCAACAGGATTGATGCAACCATTGGATGTTCCTGAATGGAAGTGGGATAGTATCTCTATGGATTTTGTGACTGGTTTGCCGAATACAGTGAGAGGATTTGATGCTATATGGGTGATTGTTGATAGATTAACTAAGTCTGCTCACTTTTTACCGATTAATATTACTTATCCAGTTCCGAAGTTGGCAGATATTTATGTTAAGACAATTGTGAAACTGCATGGTGTACCTTTGAGTATTGTGTCTGATAGGGATCCTAGATTTACTTCTGAGTTTTGGAAGAGCTTGCAAGAGGCTTTGGGTTCCAAATTGAGATTGAGTTCGGCATATCATCCCCAGACCGATGGGCAGACGGAGAGGACTATTCAATCATTAGAGGATTTGTTGAGGGCATGTGTTCTTGAGCAGGGAGGTTCATGGGATTCTCACTTGCCATTGATTGAATTCACTTATAATAATAGTTTTCATTCGAGTATTGGGATGGCGCCTTTTGAGCCATTGTATGGGAGGAGATGTAGGACTCCGTTGTGTTGGTATGAATCGGGAGAAAGTGTAGTGCTAGGTCCCGAGCTTGTGCGTGAGACCACAGAGAAGGTGAAGATGATTCGGGAGAAGATGAAGGCTTCGCAGAATAGACAGAAGAGTTATCATGATAAGAGGAGGAAGGATCTAGAGTTTCAAGCTGGTGATCATGTATTCTTGAGAGTTACTCCAATGACTGGTGTAGGTCGTGCGTTGAAGTCTAAGAAGTTAACCCCTCGTTTCATCGGACCATATCATTTTCGAGAGAGTTTGGGAAAGTTGCTTATCGGGTGGCCACCGCCACCTAATCTTTCTAATCACGCATGATGTGTTCCATGTGTCTCGATTCATGAAGTATGTTCTGACCCGTCGCATGCAGTTCAAATGGATGATGTAGAGGTGAGAGAGAACCTTACGGTGGAGACTATGCCAGTTAGAATTGAAGATCGTGAGGTGAAGGTTTTAAGAGGCAAAGAGATTAATTTGGTGAAAGTGGTTTGGTTGGGAGCGGTCGGTGAAAGCATGACTTGGGAGTTGGAAAGTAAGATGAGGGAAGCGTATCCAGAGTTGTTCGATTCGGGTAATTTAGGATGAAATTCTCTAAGTGGGGAGAGTTAACGCCCAAAATAATTTAATTATTTATTTAATTAAGTTATTTAAGGTTTGCAACATTTAATTAAGTCAATTAATTAGTTGAGTTTATTTTATCTAAAAGGGGTCTAAGTTATTTAAGTGGAATACTTAAGTTGGATTTATTTATTACATGAGGTGCATTGAATTAATTGGGGAGTGGAAATAAGGCCCAAGGGCCATTAGTGAGCCCAATTTCTAGTCATAAACCTAGGGGTTCCTAAGTTAGGGTCTCATTGTGTCCCAAACAAAGAAAGAAAAAGAAGAAATTTGAGAGAGGAGAAAAAAGGAGGGCTGACGGCGTGAGGAAGAGAAAAGGAGGGAACTTTTCTTGAGTTTTGGCTTGGTTAGTGAGTTCTTGGTCTCAATCTTCCCCATTTCTTTTCCTTATTCCATTCCTATGAGTTCTATAGTCTCATTCCTTTCCATTTTGTTGATGTTTCGTTTTTACCCCAAGGAGAGGAGGGTTTCGGTTTTCCAGCTGAAAAGGAGGGTAGAAATACCTCATTTTGTTGGTTCTTGGTGTTGGATTGAAGTGCTAGCTCATTCAAGGTTAGGGGGCTCTACTTTACATACATAATAAGTTGTATGATATGTATTATGTGTGGAATAGCTCTAGGAATAGTGATTGTTTGAACTTTGTGATAATTCTATGTTTGTTGTTGTATTTGTAATTAATTTGGTCATACCATGATGCTTGATGTTGGAAACATATGTGTTGTTAAATGTGCATGCTATGTGTTTGATAAAATGCTTCAATGTGAGGAAATATGATAATATGATGATTTAATGATGTGGATTAAATGCCTAATTGAGTGTTGTTAAAGTGAGGGTTGAATTGTTGAGTAAAAGTGTGTTTGAAGTTGCTTTGGTTTGGTGTGTTAGAGGGAGGCGCCAATTTCACAAGTGAATGGCGCCTAGGTTGCTTTGGTTCGGTGTGAAATTTGTCTTTGGAGAGAGCGCCATTTGTTTGGGAAAAATAACGCCAGGTCTTTGTTGTGTGGCTGGCAGGGAGGACAGGGTGTGCAGGAGCGCCAATTCCCTGGGAATTTGGCGCCTGGAGTGTGTCTGGCCAGGTGTGGCACGGTGTGCGAGGAGGGGCGCGATTCCTCGAATTTGGCGCTGTGTGTGGTCAGTGCGTGACTTGTTGCGTGCGTGCACATGCCGCGAGGCGCCAGATTCATTGGAACTTGCGCGCTGTGTGTGCGCTATGTGTGTGTGTGTGTGGTGTGGCAACAGGCGCCAAGGGATGCACCATTCTGCGCCTGTGTGCGCGTTGCCAGTGTGTATGTGCGCTAAGTGGGGCGCCAAATTGGCTGCCCCTTGGCGCCTATGGGTGCCCAATGGTGTCTAAGTGATGTTTGGTCCATTGATGTCAAAATAGTCCCTAAGTGTCAAAATAGTCCCTAAGTGTCAAAATAGTCCTTAGGTGCTAAAATGGTCCTTATGGTGTGGGATTGGTCCCTAGGTGCCAAAATAGTCCTTAGGTGAGGATTTAGTCCTTAGCGTGACATCTAGCCCAATAATGAAGTGTGGGGTGTAGAAGTGATGATTAAGCGAAGTGTGGGCTTCGGCCAAATATTGTAAGCGAAGTGAAATTGCGAAGTGAAAAGTGATGGGTTAATAATTGTTGTGGTAAACGTATTGTGTTGTGATGCATTGACATGGGGTCACATAAATCATGCATATAAAGCGAAGATGTGGGCTTCGGCCAAAGTGATGTGGGCTTCGGCCAAAGTGAAGTGGGCTTCGGCCAAAGTACCGTGTGCCCTCGAGGCTTATAGTGATGATGATGGATCCACGTGCATATTGCATACATACATATACTCATGCTTTCTTAGTGAATCTTGGTGATGCTTAATTAATCCATTACTATCGTTTCTTGGTGTTATAAGTAAATGATAAATGCCTTAATTGTTGTGGGTTTGGTGTTACTAGTTGCTTTCCTAATATAATGCTTAACCTGCTTGTTATTATTTATGTAAAGAGACTCACCCTACTGCTTTTATGTTGCCTGCTCTCGTGGCAACGTGCAGGTGATACTGAGTGAAGGTGTTCATGCCTTCTTTGGTCGGTTGTGTCAGCTCTGATATGTAGCACCCGGGGCGGGGAGTCTAGTTATTTTAATGTTTTGTTTTGATGAATATAAGACTGATTTGGATTATGTATTTGATTTGTTAAACATGTTGTTTTCCTTTCCGCTGTGCCGGTGAACTATTTTCTGGATTGCTGTAAAACTTAAAACAGGTGTTTTGAGGGTTCGCCCCATTTGACGTGCTATATATCACGCCATAGATGCGTTGAGCTATTTAATGCTGTTGTTGTTTGTTCTAAATTGAAAATGTAGCACTCTCTTTGAGGTGCGTGGAAAATTTTTGAAACTCTGATTTTTATTCCTTGAAATAGTAATTAGTAAAAAGGGGGTGTTACACTATCTTCAACATATGAATAACATTCACTTGAGCCATGGTCTCTCCAAAAAAGAAAGGGAAATTATCACGCCTTATTCACAATTTATACATCAAAATCGTCTCCACCTCGACATGATTTTCACTCCCGTCAACCTGATCTTCAATAACGCCTTGACCAAAGTGACCTTCAACAGCCTCTTGGTTAGAAATGCAATTCTCATACCACTAAGCAACAAGGCATGACTATACACTTCATGTAATAACGACATTGGCACAGGGAACAATACATCACAGGCATTGTCAAAATGACATGACTCTTCAATCAAGTAAGGAAAATCAAACATCCCATATCCCGTCAAAAGATATTAACCAATCGTCAAAAATCAATCAGCAATCCAAAAACAGGAACCCAACAAACTTTCTTGCTGGGTAGAATGTGGTCGACACCGATTTCCCGTGCTGACATGCTTGGGGGGATACTCGTTTAGGACGACATGACACCTCGGGTCATTAAAACATCCAACCCACCATTGTCGAATCCAACGTACCTTCTCGACCAGGGATCAACTTGGATGAGAAAAACTTCATCAGTCAAGGAAGTTTACTCAACTCTTGATGAAAACACACAACCTTTCAACCTAAGGCTATTCCATCAAAAGTGAGCCTTCCATCTCTACTCAACGCATCTTCTTATAGGGGGCTACTCCTAAGTATTTGGAACTAGATCGATTTAGGGAACCCTCGCCTAGGGTACAAGAAACCGTGTGGTCGGTTAGGTTTCCCTTTTTGCGGGATACAAAGTTATGAAGGTCGTCAACATAACCAAATGCGAAAGTTGGGCTAGGGTACCACATATGTTTGACATGGAAAATCAGTAAAGCCAAGTTATCAAGTGACATATTGACGAAAGTATCAAAATATGCTTAAACAAAAACTCCCCCAGATTCAAATTTCACTGGTCTGGTGTTGAATTCGAACGTGGTGATTAAGAAGGAACCTTAGTCGCAACATTGAGCTCGCAACTTCCGTGCAACATCAGAATACACATGTGCTTGCATGCGCCTGGTGTGTAGTCTGGGTGGATCATAAATGTGGGATGTCTTCTCCAAGATATCGCCGGTATTGCTAAAGTCGTAGAACTATTGTTGGAGGTTTTGTTTGGCACTACAACTCTAGAGAGCTCAGTTTTGTCCCTTGATAATTCATCTCTCCCAGTTGCTTAAGTATTACCTCGGCTAATTGCTTGTTGGGAAACACCATGAGAGGTGGGTGTTGCCATTTTGCTCCGTATACCATCACCATATCAGATTCACCACATGAATTAGGCTCTAAATGAGACAAAATTGTACTACCACACTCTTCTCAACCCAAAATGGTCGAGACCATTACCAGAATAAAGACACTTCATTGAACATCAAGGGAAAAGTGGACCTTGAACCACATTGGTCAGAATATCCAAACACTCCCTTTCCTTCACAAGGTAGTCGGGCTACCTTGGTTGAACACTTCCTTGTTTCCACAAGGTTGTTTCCTTATTCCTCTTATCTCGGCTAGGAAGAAAGAGCTTGTCGGTGCAAATATCCTACCCCCAACTCGAGATCCGTAATGTTGTCTCGCAATTTTCAAGTTCGACTTTACTTTTGAGCTCGTGAGCTCCCGAAGAAGGACCTCGGGATTTTATAGAGACACCTCGAGCTTCAATAAGGTATACACTATCATTGTCTATGTTCATTACAAGGCTCAAATATCACTGAGAGAACATCACTAGCACCCTATCCAGTCTGATATATAAATAACATGTGTGGTCGCACTGCACAAACTGATATTTCTATCAATATTAGCTAACTTCAATAGGTTGGATCAATGTCCTATGAGGAGACCTTGCTTGAAAGCCTATTCCACTTCAGCCTGTGCAACCGACTTGGGGGGCTACTATTCTAATGCAACTTTAGCTAGAAAATCGGCCTATAGGAGGCAAATTGCGAGCCAGCTCAATATTTGGGGACTTTTGGGGTAAGCCCAATTGCATCACTATATGTTCACACTCCTAGGAAATGTATGATTTCTCCACACCTCTCATATGGTCCATCGATTTCTATTATGGTCTGACTTAGGCGCCAAATTCTCCTTGTCATCACCACATTGAGGTATCTCTTTCTTGAATTTCGTTGTGAACAAACGTGTTTTGTGTATATTGATCATTAGTTCTAAAGATGGTCAAAAGTTCTAAAGGGACTACACTAAAAAGATCATTAATTTTATATAGATTAAAACCACATTTAAGTTGAACTTTCCCTGACTTTCAAGTTTCAGGTATATGGAACCGTTGCACATTTGCATAACTTAACTTTGAGCGTGTTTATTAAATATATATTTTTGAAAAATAATCACTAATATTTTAAAAATAATAATTTGTAGAAGTTTTGCGTGTGTTAGTTATAGTTTATATTTTTAAAAAAATTGGAATATAAAAATAATCTAAAAACTACGTTAAATAAGATTTTGCGTAGCTTCTTAAAAAAATAATTTTTGACCGAATGTTGTCTATTTTTTAAAAAAAATTATGTTATATAAACACAAAACAACTCCAAATTTTCTTAAAAACTCGAGAAACTAATTTTGAAATTATTTATTATGAAAATTACATATTTTTTTATTTTAATTTTTTGACAAAAGGTTGTTTGATTTATGATAGATATGAGATGAGGAAAATGTTGCATATATATATATATATATATATATATATATATATATATATATATATATATTTTCTCTATAATATTAAACCATGAATCTTCTACCTATACATCTACATGTCCTTCCACGTCACTAATTATGTCGAACTCATTCCCCCACGCTACCACCTCCTGACGCTGACCATTTGAGCTACCACAATTTCATGCTACTAAAGCGTATTACATAAAGTTTATCCTATTCTTTCTTTTATTGCAAAACCTTTACCTACTTTTTATATCTATTATTATTTATTTTGATACATATATATATATATATATATATATATATTTATATATATATTTGTTATTTTATCTTACATTTATATATTATATTTACTTGACATCTAATATTTTATATCACATTCCATAGATTTTATTCTATATATTTACTAACTTGAATGTTATTAAATATGAGTAATTTTATTCATTTCAACTTTTTTTTAATTCTCATCTTATAAATAATGTTATATATTAAAAATGTTTGTCACATATTTTTGTATTCATGTTGATGAACATACAATTAGAATCAATATACAACTTTGATCGATTAGTATATTTGTAGTTTACAACGTTTGTGGTTATCTCTATCATAATCATAATCATATCATAATTTCATAATTATATTCAAATATGAGTTGTCCACATAGGCTTGACACATCACTATTCAAGAAAAGTCACACAATACCTTCAGAAAATAGGTGGCAGCCATATCATATTTTTATATAATCTGACGGTCAGTAAAATCCCACAGCGCAATCTCATCAGATCTAACGATCTTAATATGACCAGCTATCAAGCTCAGGAAATATGTTAATGCGAAAGATTGAATATTGTATCTTGATCCAACGGTCGATGCGCTGAGATGGAGACCACATGAACGATCTACGGTTCAGATCGCATAAAACTGCGGCTGACTATAGAGTTAATTGCGAATGAAAAAATTAGCCTGGTGTAATAATGTCAATTAATACAAAACCACAAATCAAGTTCCATGTTTTATTAGCTCGGTCATATTAGGATCCAATGTTTACAAAACTAGTTTAATTTATACATATTGCGATCCAACGGCTACAGTTTATACATATTGTGATATGAGATTATTTTTAAAATAAAATGATACCCGTTTTTATTGTTGGTTTAATCATTCATTATGAAATGTTAATAAGGGTGGTCCCACATATATCACTGTCAAGTCTTTTATGCGATGGATTTAAACTGTAACATTCATTTTCTGAATCCTGTGGTTTTTCTTCAAAGCAACACACCAAGGTCTGATGATAAGCTCTTATCATTTTCCTAATATTTTCTTGCTGTTTTTTTCTTATTTTTTCACATATCACACTTGACTCTTGAATGTTTCCATTTCAGCAACAGGGTTTTTTCGATCTCTACTGAAAGCATCATCTTCGAGTGAAGAAAACAAGGTAACATAAAATTTCTTATCATTTTAGAAACCTTATCTTATAGTTATTTTTTAATTTTTTTACAAGTGTGTGATGTGTAGAAGTGAAGTGTGTGTAGGAGCAATTCAACAACAACCCAAAAACTGCAAACAGACAAACAACCATATATACAAATATCGTCTTCTATCCTAGGGTTTACACAAATAAAAGTATAACATGCAAAAATAAATAAATAAGGGAAGGGTAAAAATTAAATTAATCCTAAATAATTAGACTAGGTCTTGACTCTCTAAAAAGAATTAAGTCCCCAGTGGAGTCGCCAGCTGTAGCGACCGAAAAATCCGGGAAAGGATTCTTCGAAAGGTTCATAGGAAGTCGCCACCAAATTTTAGTTTAAGGGCAAATCTGGAAAATCCCTTTAGGTTTAGGACAAGGCATTGTTAGGGTTCGGGAGTCGTTATGTGTGGGGAAGGTATTAGCACCCCACGACATCCATTGTCTAATTAATTTAGGATTTATTTAATTATTACCCTTTTATTTGTAGAGAAAAAGACTTATTTAAGTTTTTGGTTTTTAGTGCTTGACAAGAGTTGAGTCTTGCTCCTACGTACCTCCGGATGCAATGGAGGAATCAAAGCTACGTAGTTCTTCCTGAAAAAGGTTTGTGGGTTGATGTTTTTTAATGTAGGGGTCCTAGGATTCCTTGAACTGTACAGCTCACTGATTCCTAGGACGCTGACTAATCCGATTGTACAACCGACTTAGTCCCCTGCTTTTTGAAAATAATTTTAGAGTTTTTGAAAGAGAGTGGTTTGGTATGAGGTGGGTTGATTTTAGAATAGGTATTCTAGAACTCCTGAACCGTACAGCTCATTAATTCTAGAACGCTGACTAACCCGACTGTACAGCCGACTTAATCCCCTATTTTTTAGGAAAATGGTTTATTCATATTTATTAAGTTTGTAGGGTTACTGAACTGTACAGCTCATTGGCCCTAAAATGAGGACTAACCCGGTTGTACAACCGACTTAGCCGTTTATTTTTAGAGAAAAATAGTTTTTTGTATTTATTAAGTTTGTAGGGTTACTGAACTGTACAGCTCATTGCCCTAAAATAATGACTAACCCGGTTGTACAACCGACTTAGCCGTTTATTTAATTTCGCGAGAAAAATTATTTATATTTTCATTGGAAAAGGATTAAAATAGAAAAGGGGAGTGAAAATTGTAAATCGGGGTTTTATTAGTCGCAGGGGGTCGTATGATTAATAGGAAGTGTAAAAAGGAAAGCCCAGTTTGCGAAACTGGGCTTAAGTTGGGGGAGGTGTGCTCGTAAGTAAGGGAGGTGCGCTCAGTATTCTGAACATAAAAGTAAATAAGAAAATAAAACAAATATAAGGGATATTATAACTACCCTAAAGAACCGACCCAACCCAGAAAACCCTAAAGAACCGACCCAACCCTTCTTCTTCTCAATGCCATGCACACGGTTTGCTTGTAATGGTGAGAGGAATTTCCGGCGCAATCCGTGCCGGTTTTCGCGGAGGGAGAGGGAAAAAGAACGGCGAGATGTTCACGGTCTCCATGGAAGGTGAGCCGTTCGGTTCTGGGCCATTGGTGGAGGAGAGGCTTCGCGATGAGGGAGAGCTTGCGCCGGCCATGGCGTCCACGCCGGCCGGAGCTTTGGGTGAGGTTCGTTCGTTCTTCTTTTCTCTGGGTTTCTCGTCGTTTTCCTTGTTACAAACACGCTGCTAATCTATTATTTTTCTTATTTGGGGTGAAGCTGTGGCGGTGATGAGTCTTGGTGGTTGCTGTTCCGGTTTAATGGGGGGCTGGCTGGAGTTCTCACCGGAGAAGGTGACCGGAGGGTCACCGGCGATGAAACAACATCTATTTTCTATATCGTTGATTCTATTTGCTTTTTGAATTGTAATTGTAATTGGTTGCAACAGCATGTATTTACCAGGATGCTGTGTTTATGAAAATTTGTTGCAACTTGTTTTAGTGTTACTTTTGATACAACACAGTGATAGGGGTGAAACTATATATGGATCTATTCAATCAAAAGCAACAGAGAACGTAAATAGAGTATTTTTATGCATCTGAGCAATTATTTGGGTCTATTATGAGTACTAACCTGCGTTCCAACTTCTGCTTGGTATTCCTAATGCGCTGTTGAATTATGATCGCTACCATATCGCCTTTGAACGGCTGCCAATTCTTCGGAATTTTCGGATCTCGGACTTCACGAGAATTGTGTTTAGTGGATTAGGGTTTCGATGTGAAACTCTAATCCTATTTTTTTGTGATTTTCGCAGCTCTCTTTCGCTTTTTACTCGTCCTCTCCGGATGTGTGTTGATCGCTTATTTATACTAAAAACTAGGTTTTTTGCATTAATTGCGGTTTGAATTATTTTTCAGGTTTTGGAGCGGATCGACCCGTGCCCAGTGAGCTGGAAAGAAGCCGATGGAAACCCTAGCTACATCTTGCCATTTGTTTCCCCTTTTTTTTTATGTATTTTCGGTTTGTATTTTTGCATTTTTAGTATTATTTATTTTTGTATTTTTTGGACTTATTTGACTCTTAAGTGCTTCTAATTTGTAAATTAAACTAAGTAGAATTATTTTTGATATTTTTGGACTCTTAAACACTTTTAAACCGAAAAATAGAATTTTTGGATCGCATATATGCTTAAATAAATTAAATAAGAATAAAAATAATAAGAAAAAAAGGAGTTCGCCAAATACATCGACGAGAACGGGTCGACTCGATAATCGCGCTAAAACGAGACCAAAAATAAAAGAAATGGGCGTGTTAACTAAAAACCCCAAGATTAACTCGGATTGTATTATTAAGTCTGAATTTAAATCAAATTTTGAGAAAAATGACTTTAGGAAGACCAGTTCACGTGCATTTACTAAACTCGAATACGGATATTAAATTGAAGAACGCATTTAAAAAGATCGATCATTCGCGTGCGTGCCTAATTTAAACAACGGCGTTTCGATTTAGTTGAACAGAGTGGTTGGAATTGGTTTGGGTTGGTAACCGAGACTCTACACTAATAATTCTCGTAATCATGCGACCAAAACACGCCCTACTAAAAATAGACGATTAAAGCAAGAGAAAGAAGACGGACAAAATTGGGGTATAATAATGCCTCTCTTTATTGATATTTTACTAGAAAGTCTTTGAGCTCTAGAACTTTCGCAGAGAAATAGGAATAAAGATAAGATAGACGCTAATTTTGTCCGTTTAAGGGGGAAGTGGAAGGTTTGAGAGATAAGAGAGAGTGGTCAAGGCGCATTAACCGAGAGTTGAATGAAGGGTCAACAAGGACCTGAAGGAGCACTAAGGCTCAAGGACCACTCAGTGTCCAAGGAGGAGCGACAAGGCTCAAGGACCATTTAAGGTCCGAAAGGCCGCTTAGGCCTTAATTGAAGGACCATCGTGGTCCGAAGGAGCGCAATTAGCTACGGTACTAATTAAACGGTCTGAGGGGGCCTTTATACTCGAGCGGCCATGATGGGTCAAGATCAGGTCTAGAACTGATATGTTGACCATGAAGGACGTACACTGTGTCTTAGGCTGACACAACTAGTCTGAAGGACCACGCGGGTCGGAAGGTCCGTCGGGCTCGACTCGACGTTGCGACTGGGCCACTTAGGCAATCGGGGAGCGTAGTGCTCGAAGGACCACTCGAGTCCGAAGGATCGACCTGGTGATCTGTGATATGATATGAGATCAACGCTTAAAGCGCTGATACTAGCGGAACAAAATATAGAGATTGACACTTGAAGTCAATTCATGTAATACATCATGTAATGGACATACAACGCCAATAATACATGCACATGCAACAGGTGATTTTTGGTGGTATGATTTGGCTAATGGTTAATGGTTTGTGAAATAAGGTGTTATTAGGCTCAATGAAGTGTTTGATGACTGATGGGACAAATGATTTGGTGAAGTAACTTGGCTAATGGGTGATGATTTATGAAGGAAATGGTTGTCAGGCTCAAAGGAGTGTTTGAGGGCCTATTGAGACAGTAATTGATGTGACTTGTTTAGGGATGTGACTTGGCCAAGGGTTTATGAAGGATAGGATATTGAGGACAAGGGAAGTGTTTGGGGGTTTATTTTAGACAAAGATCTCTTATGCATTTAATGGTAAGAAGTATCAGCTCATAATTGTGCCACTTTTGCTTTTTCGTGGTTTTTCGAACCTTTTTTTGATTTTGATTTTTTTTCTTTTTCTTTCTTTCGAGCTGAGTGACTTGATAAAAATGATACACTATTTTTGATGTGGAATTGATCCTTGTCTAGGGTGATTGGAAGGTTTTTAGATTTTGGCTTAAGGTGGGTAGCACGGGTTTTTTCGAGGGTATGGGGAGATGGTCAAACTTCATTTCAAATCATGATTGCTCGTTTTCTCAAAAATTAACTTAAGGACAACAATTTACTTATTTACACAATATTTGCTCTCTTTTCTTTATATACCTTTTTTATATGCCCTAATTTTTGCTTAGGCCGCTCTTACGAGTTTTCAACCTAACGGGCATTTTTGATTTATTTTTTGTAAAGGACTTGCACCAAGAGAATACAATGTTGACAAGGTATTTTAGAGATCACACATTTGCCCCAGTATGGAGGGCCTAAAGTGTTATTTCACTAGGGGAACCAACCAGAAACGTCAACTATGTACTGATGTGGGGAGTATGTACTTCATGGGTGGTCGGGGTGGGATTAGACCTTGACAGGGGATGATGGTAAGGTAGGGGCGCTAACTGACTCAAACAAAATAAACACACATGTTACACAAGTCACTACACAAATGCTTCGTAGAGAGTTAACATTAGTTAAAACATGATAGAAATTTTTGATGGACATTTCGGTCATTTATCATGGGATGGAAGAGATGCAACGTTTGGTTAAAAAATGCGAGCAAGCTAAAAATTTGAAAAAGCGAGTGACTTGGAACACCTTGAGCTTGCACCAAGTATGACTAAACTCTTTCCAAAAAGAATGATTTATTTCACAAGAATGTCTCACCTCTCATCGAATTTTCCTAATATTTTTTTGTAATGCAGGATGTAATTATGCAAATGAATGAGTGTGCATGAAATGCGAATGAATGTATGTGAAATGCGAATGTAATGATAATGCATGTGAATGAAATGATAATGTATGATTTTATTCATCGCGTCGGGGAATTATAAACTTTTCATTGGAGAGTAAAGTACAAAATTTAATTTTGACTTCAACAGTGTGCGCTTCTCTCAAGGTAAAGATTTTAATTCTCGACGGCCATAAAAGTGCATGCAACAAAGAGATGTTTATTTGCTGTATTTTTTTTTGTAGTGCAAAGAAAAAGAAAAAAAAAATGCATGTGGTATATTTTCTAAAAAAGTAGTAAATAATGATTTTTGGTTTTTTGATTTTTTTGATAAAAGACAGTATGCATAAATATTTGTTTGAATGCAAGGGTATGAAGCTCCTTTGTGACCCTAGAAAGGTATCTTACAGAGTGGGTCTAAGGTTTCTTTTATAGTGAGCCTCACAAGGGTAGTTCTAAAGAATCCTAACACAAGGTTCCTAGAGCCAAGGACTCCAGTCAAGAATACGGACCCCAACAATAGGCAAGCTATTAGAAGGGATATCATCCTTAAAAGGAATCAAACTCTAGGTGAGATTTTCATGACCACCCAACGAGACGTACGTCCCGCAGGCCATCACTACGCAATCTCGTTCTAACTTAGGTTTATGCTCGAGTCCGGGTATAGGACCTTTCTCACAAGTGTGTGATGTGTAGAAGTGAAGTGTGTGTAGGAGCAATTCAACAACAACCCAAAAACTGCAAACAGACAAACAACCATATATACAAATATCGTCTTCTATCCTAGGGTTTACACAAATAAAAGTATAACATGCAAAAATAAATAAATAAGGGAAGGGTAAAAATTAAATTAATCCTAAATAATTAGACTAGGTCTTGACTCTCTAAAAAGAATTAAGTCCCCAGTGGAGTCGCCAGCTGTAGCGACCGAAAATCCGGGAAAGGATTCTTCGAAAGGTTCATAGGAAGTCGCCACCAAATTTTAGTTTAAGGGCAAATCTGGAAAATCCCTTTAGGTTTAGGACAAGGCATTGTTAGGGTTCGGAGTCGTTATGTGTGGGGGGAAGGTATTAGCACCCCACGACATCCATTGTCTAATTAATTTAGGATTTATTTAATTATTACCCTTTTATTTGTAGAGAAAAAGACTTATTTAAGTTTTTGGTTTTTAGTGCTTGACAAGAGTTGAGTCTTGCTCCTACGTACCTCCAGATGCAATGGAGGAATCAAAGCTACGTAGTTCTTCCTGAAAAAGGTTTGTGGGTTGATGTTTTTTAATGTAGGGGTCCTAGGATTCCTTGAACCGCATGACTCATCGATTCTAGGACGCCGACTAATCCGATTGTACAACCGACTTAGTCCCTGCTTTTTGAAAATAATTTTAGAGTTTTTGAAAGAGAGTGGTTTGGTATGAGGTGGGTTGATTTTAGAATAGGTATTCTAGAACTCCCGAACCGCATGCACTCATTAATTCTAGAACGCCGACTAACCCGATCAGATACCGTTGACTTAATCCCCTATTTTTTAGGAAAATGGTTTATTCATATTTATTAAGTTTGTAGGTTCTTGGAACTGCATGACTACTCATTGGCCTAAAATGAGGACTAACCTGGTTGTACAACCGACTTAGCCGTTTATTTTTAGAGAAAAATAGTTTTTTGTATTTATTAAGTTTGTAGGGTTACTGAACTGTACAACTCATTGCCCTAAAATAATGACTAACCCGGTTGTACAACCGACTTAGCCGCTTATTTAATTTCATGAGAAAAATTATTTATATTTTCATTGGAAAAGGATTAAAATAGAAAAGGGGAGTGAAAATTGTAAATCGGGGTTTTATTAGTCGCAGGGGTCGTATGATTAATAGGAAGTGTAAAAGGAAAGCCCGGTTTGCGGCGGAGGCTTAAGTTGAGGAGGTGTGCTCGTAAGTAAGGGAGGTGCGCTCGATTATTACGAACATAAAAATAATAAGAAAATAAAACAAATATAAGGGATATTATAACTACCCTAAAGAACCGACCCAACCTGAGAAACCCTAAAGAACCGACCCAACCCTTCTTCTTCTCCAATTTGCGCACGCATGCACCGCTTGTAATGGTGAGAGGAATTTCCGCGCAATCTGCGCTTGCCGCGAGGAGAGGGAAAAAGAACGGCGAGATGTTCACGGTCTCCATGGAAGGTGAGCCGTTCGGTTCTCGGGCCGTTGGTGGAGGAGAGAGGCTTCGCGATGAGGAGAGGATTGCGCCGCCATGGCGTCCACGCCACGGAGCTTTGGGTGAGGTTCGCTCGTTCTTCTTTTCTCTGCAGGTTTCGCCGTTTTCCTTGTTACAAACACGCCGCTAATCTATTATTTTTCTTATTTGGGGTGAAAGCTCGTATGCGGTGATGAGTCTTGGTGGTTCTTTATTTCCGTTTAATGGGGTCTGGCCGAGTTCTCACCGGAGAAGGTGACCGGAGGGTCACCGGCGATGAAACAACATCTATTTTCTATATCGTTGATTCTATTTGCTTTTTGAATTGTAATTGTAATTGGTTGCAACAGCATGTATTTACCAGGATGCTGTGTTTATGAAAATTTGTTGCAACTTGTTTTAGTGTTACTTTTGATACAACACAGTGATAGGGGTGAAACTATATATGGATCTATTCAATCAAAAGCAACAGAGAACGTAAATAGAGTATTTTTATGCATCTGAGCAATTATTTGGGTCTATTATGAGTACTAACCTGCGTTCCAACTTCTGCTTGGTATTCCTAATGCGCTGTTGAATTATGACTGCTACCATATCGTCTTTGAACGGCTGCCGTTACTGGAATTTTCGGATCTCAGACTTCACGAGAATTGTGTTTAGTGGATTAGGGTTTCGATGTGAAACTCTAATCCTATTTTTTTTGTGATTTTCGCAGTCTCTTTCTGCCTTTGTTCTGTGTCCTCCTGGACTGTGTGTTGATCGCTTATTTATACTAAAAACTAGGTTTTTTGCATTAATTGCGGTTTGAATTATTTTTCAGGTTTTGGAGCGGATCGACCTGTGCCCAAAGAGCTTGAAAGAAGTCGATGGAAACCCTAGCTACTCGCGCCATTTGTTTCCCCTTTTTTTATGTATTTTCGGATTTGTATTTTTTGCATTTTTAGTATTATTTATTTTTGTATTTTTTGGACTTATTTGACTCTTAAGTGCTTCTAATTTGTAAATTAAACTAAGTAGAATTATTTTTGATATTTTTTGGACTCTTAAACACTTTTAAACTGAAAAATAGAATTTTTGGATCGCATATATGCTTAAATAAATTAAATAAGAATAAAAAATAATAAGAAAAAGGAGTTCGGCCAAATACAAAGACGAGAACGGGTCGGACTCGATAACTCAAGCGCTAAAAACGAGACCAAAAATAAAAGAAATGGGCGTGTTAACTAAAAACCCCAAGATTAACTCGGAATCGTATTATTAAGTCTGAATTTAAATCAAATTTTGAGAAAATGACTTTAGGAAGACCAGGTTCACGTCATTTACTAAACTCGAATACGGATATTAAATTGAAGAACGCACGAAAAGATCGATCATTCGCGTGCGTGCCTAATTTAAACAACGGCGTTTCGATTTAGTTGAATGGAGTGGCTGGACTTGGTTTGGGTTGGTAACCGAGACTCTACACTAATAATTCTCGTAATCATGCGACTCCGAAACACGCCCCTACTAAAAATAGACGATTAAAGCAAGAGAAAGAAGACGGACAAAATTGGGGTATAACAATATTGTTGTACTAACAAACATGGATCGAAAAAAATTAAGTAGTGGTACCATTGACTTAGTGTAAATCACGATGGAGATTTGCAGGTTATTATCTTGGCCATTCTGATGGCATTATGTATTATGGCGCGATATTTATAACTTTTTATACATAAATCACTTTGTTATCCTATATTGAAGTATTTAATAATCGAATTTTTTACATCTCATGATAGGGAACCAGAATCCAGGGGCACATCGATCAATGCTACCTGTACAAGCACGATGGTGTCATCCTTGCAGGTTCTGTTTATAACATATCCAAGCAGGGGGCTACCGTGTCGCGACTCACAAGTTCAAGGTGAATCCGAAATATCATGCCGTGATAAGACCAATTGCTCAAGTTGCTGTCCCCATTCCTGCATACAACTTCACGCCACCGGAAAATTGTTTCCGCCCGGTTTCGACAAGAATTACTTATGCGGTTTGTATCCGACATCTGTGTTACAATGTTATTTAATTTGTATCAGTGAAGTGACTAAGTTGCACAAGAAAGGGGGGGATTGAATTGTGTGACCTTTTAAAATTTAATTCCTGCAACCTTCTTAAGTGTTTCTCAAGATAACTTAGATATAAGAAGGTTGAATGTTAGTTCCACAAACAACAAGTAAATATGACAATAGTGAAAGATAATTAACTATGATGATTTCAGATGTCTTTTCTTTAAAGAAAGAGTGTTGTTTTCAAACAAGTGTCAAAATAAGAGTCAAGTAAGGTTAAGATTTTGGCTACAAAAGGTTGAAGTATTTTACCTTTTGTAGTGTTTGAAAACAGTGATGAGTGTAAGACAGTTAAAACAAATAACAAGAAAAGCAGATAATGACACAGTAGAGTTATAGAGGTTCACCAAACTGTGGCTACTCCTCTCCCCACGTCCACGTGAGAGTTTCCACTATTCTCCAAATATATTTTACACTTGCTTTAGCTTTAACAGCAAAAGACTTTCACCACCACTCTCTTTTGATCAACACACAAAAGACAAGTGCTAACTTACATAGCTTCACCAAGCTATCTCAACCTACTAGAAAACTCTCTTCTAGTTTCCTAAAGGTATTTCTTTCAGGTAGGATCACCAACACCACTCACCTCTCACTAGGTAGTTTGTTGTGAAACTTATACAATATTTCTTACAATAAGGGGTTTGGGTTTGGGATGATTTAGGAGCTTGTTGATAGATAAATACAAGGTATTTCAAAGAGCTTGTTCCTTAACATGAACAAACATGCTTTTATATTACAAGGGATACCTCTTTATCTTAGGAGAATTATTTCTACAACATTTATTCCTAGAATATTCATTTGATGCGCATTGGATCAAGAATTCAGATATGAACATGTTTCCTAGAAATAGAAGCTTGAATTCTTTTAACCTTCTTTTAACCTTCTTCAACAAACAACCTTCTTTACTATATCTTAGAATAGGTCAACCTTCTTTTGACTTCAATCAAACTTTCTGTTGACTATTGGTCAACCTTCTGTTGACTTTTAGTCAACCTTCTTTTGACTTCAATCAAACTTTCTGTTGACTATTGGTCAACCTTCTGTTGACTTTTAGTCAACCTTCTGTTTGACTTTCAGTCAACCTTCTGTAGAAAGTTACTTTTTCTTTTAACCTTCTATAATCAACCTTCTTTTGATGTAACCTTATGTAATCAACCTTCATTAAGGTAACCTTCTGTAAACAACCTTCTTTAGGCCCATTTGTACTATGAGATACACTTGGTTTAGTTGTAGAGCCAAGATTTTTGCTATGACACTTATTTCCTATTCTTTCACATACTTGATTTGAAACTTGTTAAATCATAATAAGTTTATTTAGAAAACTTAACTCATTACTTTAAGTTTGTATCATCAAAACATGGAAAATGTTCTAATATGGTTGTTTTTGCCTTTCTAGATGTGATTGGCATTCTTACTGAGTCGTCGATGAATCCGAGTTCTGGAAACCAACTGGGACTAGCACAAGGCTCACGATCGAATTGGAAAATAGAGGGTACACTTGATTATCTTTATTACATATCTTTATGGAAAATGTAGTACAATTGGGTTTCTATAAATTTATAATACATCGTAACAACACTAGAAAATTAATAAGGATTATCTTTATTTTACACTATTTACATGCAAAAATTGACCATAAGTAAGAAATTAGGTAAAAATTATCTTTAAACCCAACTTTAAATGGATAGTAGGATTGGAAAAATTAATATAAATATAGTGTACACTTGCGTTTATATAATTATGGGGAAAATATGTGACATACATATAAATATATTTCTTATATGCATGTCACTTTATACAATTTAGTCATGTGTTACTATAATTCCAGGTTTCGTTTTAGCGTCACACTCTTTGGTGAATATGTGACTGAGCTGAAAAAATTCATCTCAACTGGCCTAACATCTAATGGTATAGTGGACGTATTGTATTGTAAAGTTGGGGAATGTGTAACACCCCTTTTTTCTACCCAGTAAATTTAAAAGATCAGAGCTTTCCAAAAACATTTTCTATTACACCCTCAAGGGATGCTACATTCACCCAATAAGACATTCACGATTTTAATATTAAAATTCACCAAATAAAATCAGCGTGATACATAGCACGCCATTAATGAGACGAACCCCAAAAACACCTGTTTAGTCTACATAACATTAATTCTATCACTACGCAGCGGAATATAGTATAATCATAACATCATCAATTTAAAATCCAGCAACCAAGTAATTAAAACAACTAATAAAACTAGTGTATGCGTTCCCCGAAAGTGTTACGTATCAGAGCGATGACACCGACTCAACTGGGAAGGTAGACAAGCCTTCACTCGTTATCACCTGCACGTTACCAACATAGGGGTAACATTCAAACAGAAGGGGTGAGATATCTAACAATATAATGGCATGTATGATAAGCAATATGCTAGAGTTGCAGCAACTAACTATTACTCAACAACGACATAAGCATACAACAGCAACAGCATCAACAGACATCAACATCATCAATATACAACATCAACAACATCAATAGACAACAACATCATCGATATACAACATCAACAACATCAATAGACCACAACATCATCAATATACAACATCAACAGCATCAAATTACGACAACCTAATAATACCACCCATGACACGTGCAAATGAATGAAATGCAACCCACACCAACGGGTATATGCATGCGGTACCGTTCATCACCAAGTTTATTGAGCATCATCATCACTACACTCTAGGCCGAAACCTACATCATCACTAAATTTATTGAGCATCATCATCACTACGCTTTAGGCCGAAGCCTACATCATCACTAAATTTATTGAGCATCATCATCACTACGCTCTAGGCCGAAGCCTACATCATCACTAAATTTATGCTCATGCAATGTATGAGACACCATAAACAACACACCCAAAACACAACAACGCTACATCAACAATTGGTCATAGACCCATCATCATCATCACCATCATCAAATTTATTCATTAAAAGAGGCACATCGCCCGTTATAACATCATCGCTAACACCAAAAGCATCAAGCACCAACACCAATAGGACGCACCCAACACACCAACACCAATAGGAAAAACACCAAACACACCAACCCTATAGGACAGTCTAACATTTAACAACAACTTCAATAGCTACCAACACCAAAATACCCTAACACCCATAGGAAAGCCAAATGAGGCACCCAAAATAGCAGAAAGTGGTGCCCAGAGGCTACACAAAGAACTCAGGGCGCAACACAACACAAAGAATCGGCGCCCGGGGGCAACACAGCGCAACACAAAGACACAAAAAGGCGCGGTGGCGGCAAAGCGCAAACGCAACACAAAGAGTAACACAAAGAAGGCGGACAGACACAATTTTGGCGCCCAGTGGCAGCACCAAAACACAACACAGCAGACAACACAGACACAGTTTTGGCGCCTAGTGGCAGCACCAAAATGCAACACAAAGAGTAACATAAACACGCTTTGGCGCCAGGTGGCGAAGACCAAACGCAACACAACAAATACAAAGAACATTCAATTACAAAGAACCACAAAGAATTACAAAGAACACAAAGAAATACAAAGAACATGCAATTACAAAGAAACACATCGGTTACATCAATACAAAGAATTATAGCAATACAAAGAAATCTGAAGAACATGCAATTACAACAACACAACAATTACAGCAATACAGCAATTACAGTAATACAACAAATACAGTAACATGCAACTACATCAACACAGCAATTACAACAATACAACAATTACAACAATACAGCAAATACAGCAACATGAAAACGGCGTCTAGGTGGCGCCAACATAGGGCATAGTCATCAATTCATCAAATAATTTGTACATGCTACCCAATACATTTTATCAAACATCACATAGGCACCAAATAAGTCAAGAAACATCAAAGGTCCTAATCTCCCACATAAAACCCATCCTACACCCTATTATAGAGATAGAACCCCACCCTTACCTTAGCCTTAGATGATCACAAATCCTAGCCTTGGAAGATTGCAAACCGTAGCCTTCTTCCTCCTCCCTTGGTGCACCTCACTTCCTTCTCTCCTCCTTGCGCCGTTTCTTCCTCTTCTCTCCTCACGCCTCCTCTTTCTTTTCTCTCTTTTTCTCTTTTGCTTTCTAAATGAGCAATTGGCCCTAACCCTAGTGCTTATATCATGCGCTATTGGGTCATGAGCCTCTTTTACTACTTATTTAATTGCTAAGCACCACCCCCTAATTCAACGAAACGCCATATTATTATTTTAATATAACTACACTAATATACTACCTAAATAATTTAATTAAATAAATAATTAAATTATTTGGGGCGTTACAGAATGTCCCGTTAAGTGATCATATAAACCAATTATGCTCACCCGTGCGTTGAGGAACACGTTTACATCATATAAATGAAAATCAACATGATACGTGTGCTAAATTTTTTATGGTTTCGTTAATTCCTAAGAAATTTGTTCTATATACAGGAGGTATTTCACTTCAAACTACAATGCACACCACACAGTTGATGTTCAATCCTGACATTCCTGAGGATGCTGCACTGCCAATAACGTAAATTTTTTATTTGTTTACGACCATTTTGTCCCGAAATAGTGTTTTGGTCGTTATCAAAGGATGATGATCATCTATAAATATTGTCAACTGAACAACATTAACTAGGCACTTCCATCGCACGCATTGACCGTTACCCCGACAAGCAACAAGTAGACCAATTCCGATGACTTTCTTGGTCTTCCTCAAAACTACACACTTGCTAATGTCAAGGAGCTGTTAAAGGTAGTATAATAATATCCTACAGATATGAATGGTTTTAATTTGTGCACTATATCGTTCAAAATGCTACAATCGTTTGACATGTTTTGTTGGTGTGAAATAGGTAAAAGATTTTGTAGTCAACGCAAACATTGATGCCGTCATGGCCGATATGGTATGGTGGTATTGGGCCCGCCAATGTAGCAAAAAAGCTATGGAAGATGAGGAGGAGCCCGACATTTACTACTGTCGGAAGTGCAATACCCATGTCACCAAAGTCACTAGGAAGTATGATCCAGTTCAGCCCACTGTATATTCAGTAGGATTCACTCTTTCGCATTGAATCTAAGGGTGAACCCGGAGGCAAATTTGACATATCTTATCAGGTGAAATGATCAAAAGCTACAAGGCTAAATGGGATACTCAGGTATGCATCCAACTATATCGTGTATTGGACTATATTGTAATGTCTTACCTTGAAAATCCTAACCCCAAATTTATTTCTTTAACGTGTGTATTGCGTCATCCCTGAGGCTCTGATTGTAAGCAATGGAAATGTGCTTCTTCTTGAGGATACACCATCAAATGTTACTGAGCCTGGCACGTGTGATATTGAAGGACTTTCAGAGGTAATTACATCTTATTTACAAGTGTACTTTGATAAGTTTTCAATTTGTGTGAAACCAATCGTCTTTGAAAAGAGAATACATCTGTTTAGATTTAGAAAGGATGATGTATAATATATTTAGATACCTTATAAAACGAATTGTTTATTTCTTACTGTAGGACTTGATCGTGAAGTTTGATCAGTCTGCTTCTGATTCGTTCACTGTGGGATCTGCTAAAAACACCATCGAAATCACGAGGGACACAGACGAAACACCACCATGCAAAAGAAAGTCCCCCGCAGATTCCGGGTCATCCTCTCTGTCCCTCTCACTAAAGCAGATTAAACAAGAAAAGTAGAGCTTCATCATGCCTTTTTATTGTGCTATCTTTTTTATGACATTTTGCAAACCAATCTCATACTCCATATTTTTATTTGTTTGTTTTTCCCTGAACTAAGCTTTTGATATTTGGATTTAAGACAAATTGTGGTGTTGATTGAGACCAATTTGGGTCTGAGTTCGACAGTTTAATCACAGTATTCTACCCCACTTCAATGGCTAGGATTAAAAGCGAAATTTTACGTGGGCTTAAAATTTTTACCATCGCGAATTTTGACCACTTGAATTTGGAACTCATATCAAGTGTCTAACCGGTATTTCTTGATGAGATCTAAAAAAATTAGGGGACTTTAACATTTTGACAAACACTATATTTTACCGGTTCAAGAAATATTAGTTCTATTAAAAATTTGCTCCAATTAGCAAGAAATTGTGTAGCGAGATTTTGTCATGCACCATAGCCTTCCCATAATATTGTCAAATTTTTAATAGTTTGAAATTTACAGAGTCTGTAAACAAATGTTTGTCAAATTTACGAATCATTCTTACTGGTGTTGTAGGATCACCAGTAAGAATATGGTTCTATCAATGGTTATAATAAACAAGCCATTTTCCATGAAGTGTCCACCAATTTGGAATTTGGTCAACACAAAATTATGACGTTATTAAAAGGAAAATTACTGGCGCCCATATATGTAAAACATTACTAGACATACCCATGAATCATATAATCACTGACTGCGTCTCTCTCTCTCTCCTTACATTAGAATATTATTACTAATAATTTAATTTCCATTTTTACTAAACTGAAACGGAAATTTCGTTCGTTTTAATTCTGGCATTGAGAAAAAACAAATTTAAACATTTGGTGCATTTAACAAAATTTCCCTCCAACAAATTATTCCTATAACCAATAACAAAAATCAAATCCATTTTGCATTCACTAGTAAAAAAACAGGGAAAGAATGGGAGATTTTAAGTCGGATGAGAGAATATCTGACTTCAAATAAGGAGGCGGTGGCAATTTTGAAATAAAGATGAAAGAAATTTCAAAGCACTCAACTTACAAGTCGGATTGTATATTACATCCGTCTTTAAATCTAGCGTTTTTTTTTTTGCATAAAACCACTTATAAGGCTCGTTTTTTTAAGATCGAGAGATCGACTCATTGCAGACTTCATCTTCAAATCGCCGCTTCATCTTCAAATCGTCGCTTCAAACAAAACTCTCTACAAATCGTCGCTTCATCTTCAACCGCATGACTTCAAATCACGGCTTCAACTACAACTTCAAAGCGGCGCTTGAAACCACCGCTTCATCTTGTTCGTTCGTTGTCGTTCACTCCGTCTTCACTCCGTGGTCGTTGTAAACCACCGCTAAGCTTTTTCGTTCTCGACTTCCTCCGCCTCCAATCTCCTCTGCAAACCACAACTTGGTAAGAAATCAATTGCTAACATTAAGTTAAAACCCTAATTCGAATTTCCTAAAAATTTCCCCTAATTTCATTGTTCAAATCAATGTCCGAGCTTAGGTAGGTTTGTGCAGCTTTATTATTATTAACAACTTGTTATATACAAAAACCCATCACGATTTTTTCTTAAATTCAGGTTTGGATCTTTTTGTTGTTGGTGAAAGTTGATTGATATCCCGGATGGATACCAAAGAGTCCATTTCTTAATTTCTGGTTTAAATTGAGTTGTTTATATAGTTTTGTGATTCTTATGTTTATATAGTTTTGATTGAGTTGTTTTTGTACTTCTGCTAAGCTTGCCATTTCTGAGGGTTATGTTTTAGGGTATGCTTTGCTGTAAGGTTCTTCACCAGTTCTTGATGAAGTGATTAATTTGCACAAGAAAGGGGGGGATTGAATTGTGCACTCTTTTTAATTTTTAATACCTGCAACCTTCTGTATTGTTTCTCAAGATAACTTGGATATCAGAAGGTTGAATGTTAGTAACACAAACAATAGTCAAGTATGAAAGTAGTGAAAGATAATTAACTTTGATGAATTTAGATGTCTATGATTTCATAAAGAGTGTTGTTTTCAAAAGATAATCAAAGTAAGTCTTATTTAAAATTCTGATCTTGACTACAGAAGGTTGATGTATTTAACCTTCTGAAGTAGTTGAAAACTTTGGTGATTGTAAGACGGTTTAAAGCGCTTAATAAGAAAAGCGGATAATGACACAAAGAGTTATAGAGGTTCACCAAACTGTGGCTACTCCTCTCCCCACGTCCACGTGAGAGTTTCCACTATTCTCCAAATAGATTTTACACTTGCTTTAGCTTCAACTGCCAAAGACTTTTCACCTCCACTCACTTTTGATCACACACAAAAGACAAGTGCTAACTTACACAAACTTCACCAAGTGACTTAACCTACTAGAAAACTCTCTTCTAGTTTCCTAAAGGTATTTCCTGTTTTGAACCGAATCACCAACAACACTCACCTTTAACTAGGTAGTTTGCTGAGAACCTTTCAACTAGGATCACCAACAACACTCACCTCTTACTAGGTAGTTTGTTGAGAAACTTTCAAATAGAATCACCAACAACACTCACCTCTCACTAGGTAGCTTGCTGAGAAACTTGCACAATATTTCTTACAATAAGGGGTTTGTGTTTGGGATGATTTAAAAGCTTGTTGATAGATAAATACAATGTATTTCTAAGAGCATAACAAGCAAACACACACTCAAGATAGTATTTCCCAATTCTGTACTTGTAGTAGCTTTGAGTGTGGAAGAGAAGGTTGGATTTCTTTAGAGAAGCTTGACTTGTAAAAGTTCCAATTCACTCTCATGGTTTGCATTTGAGTAGATCAAAGACTCTATATAGACTTTGATTCTCAAATATGGTCATGAAAAGAAGAAAAGAGCCGTTGGAAGTTGTTGTAGATTTGTAGGTAGGCAATGATGACTTTTGAGCTTTAGGTAGTAGCCTTTCAACCTTCTGAAGCAACATTTTTGCTTTGTCTTGTGCTAACATCTTTTCATGTCAGCACTTTACTTCCTTTTCCATCATTTCTATCACTTCAGTCCCTGTTCATGTACTACATACAATTTTACATACTTTAATTTTGAAGTTTCTGAAGCTTCTAAAGCATGAACAAACATGCTTTTAAAATACAAACAAAGATCAAGGAGTTCTTCTTTACAAAAGATAATATTTCTGAAACTTTAATTCCTTGAATACTCATTTGATGCATTTTAGATTAAGATTTCGGATATAAACATGTTTCCCAGAAACAGAAGCTTGAAATCTTCAATTGAAATCTTCAATCCTCTTTTAACCTTCTTGAACAATCAACCTTCTGAGCAATATTCCATATTCAGTCAACCTTCTATTGACTTCAATCAAACTTTCTGTTGACTATTGGTCAACCTTGTGTTGACTTTTAGTCAACCTTCTGTTTGACTTTCAGTCAACCTTCTGAAGAAAGTTACTTTTTCTTTTAAGCTTCTTTAATCAACCTTCTGATGGTGTAACCTTCTGAACTCAACCTTCTTTAAGGTAACCTTCTGAAGGCAACCTTCTAATGGCATATTTTAACTTTGAAAAACACTTGGTTTATTTGTAATGCCAAGATTCTTGCTATGATTCTTGTTTCCTGTTCTTTTACACACTTGATTGAAACTTGTTAATCATAATAAGTGTTTAGAAAACTTAACTCATTCCTTTAAGTTTGTATCATCAAAACATGGAAAGAGATTTTCATTTCTACACTTGAATGATCTAGTTGATTTCTTTAGGGTTATGCTTTGCTGCAATGTTAACTTTGTTTCTGTTTCTCTCTGCTAAGCCATCAGCTACTAATATAAAGTTGATCAGTATTAATTAGATACGATAAGGCTTTTACCCCTTGAGATTGAAGTTTCTACTTCTTTACCTTAGATCCTTACTCAATAATTTAAGAAATTTGATACCTTGTTTCTAACACTACTTCTGCTGCTGTTATAAAAAAAAAATCAAAGACAGAAGGTTTGATGTTTCTATTTTCTTAAACAGAAGGTTGATTGATTGATGTATTGGTGTGCTGAATGCTAATTTGATTGCTGCACGATTGAGCATGAATTCACCGTCCGCGCAGTTTGTTTCCTCCAGAAGGATGAGTGTGTATGATCATATCCACCAGATTGCTATGTGGGGAGAAACTTTCAAAAGTAATGGCAATTTAAGTGCTTCTCTGCCCTTAATTGATGAGGCAGACTTGAAGTTTGATAGTCAGGTAAATGTTTAAAAAATTTGTGTTTCATTTCACTGACAAATTAGAATGCCTTTTCTGCCTACTTAACGAATTTGATTCGTTCCGTTTAATGCCTAGTCAGAGGATGCTTCTCAAGGTATACTAGGAACATCTAACAAGTATGACCAAGAAGCTAATAAATCTAATGATAAAGTAAGAAAAAGGGTTGTTTCTTGGTAGAATTTTTATTAATTTGAACTATACTTATCTACTTGGGAATTATTGAATGCAGATACAAAGGCGTCTTGCACAAAATCGAGAGGCTGCACGTAAGAGTCGTCTGCGGAAAAAGGTATGAATGTTTATACATTGATAGATATGTTGGACGTGTAATCAGTGTTTTGATATACTGATGTTCAAGTCATTTCCAACACTGCTTTCCAGGCTTACGTGCAGCAATTAGAATCGAGTCGTTTGAAGTTAATGCAGTTGGAGCAAGAGCTTGAACATGCAAGACAGCAGGTGTGGGGAAGATGAACTATAGTACTTGTGTAGTTTCTCCTTCGATTCATTTTATGTTGTCAGTATTGCCCTTCATTTCCCTCGCTAATATCCGAGGCAACAAAATTGCAGGGAATGTATATGGCTGGTGGATTGGATTCTAATAATATGTGTTTTGCTGGATCTGTAAGTTCAGGTTGGTTTGTTATTATTAAGATACTGCTGCTATAGTACTTGTGTAGTTTCTCCTTGAACAGCTTCACCTAGCTTTCTCTCTTCGTCATCTTCTTCATCATCATCGCCCCATCCACAACCCGAATAACCTCGATTCAAAATACAAGAAATGCCGAGAATCACAACCTCATTACCTCTTTCTTCTTCCTCGTTCGGAACATCTTCTCTTTCTAAGTCGCCTTAATAGAAGTCGGATGCACATCCGACTTTGAATGTCCAAAATATCCGACTTTAAATCCTCTTTTTTTACTAGTGATTTTTTTACTAAATCATTCTGTTTTGGTTTTTTGGTATATCAGCTCCAAATCAAAAACCAAAAAAAGGATAACCAAAAACGAAAATAACAGAGAAAACCTAGAAGACGGTCTCCATAAAGAAAACAAAGCAAGAGAGGGAAAATAATAAAGAATAAATTCAGCTGCGGCGATTTAGATCGAAGAAGGACGCCATGAAGTAAGTACACACTTCCTCTTGGTACTCAATCAAAACAGTAGCATTTGATATAATGAATCATAATAGTCACAATTCCCACAAAATGATATCACGCATACAAGAGATTTAGCATGTTAATCATACCTCTTCGTTAGTTGTTGTCGCAGCCGATTGCCGAGGGCTGCGGGTTGATCCGCGACGGCCAATCATTGAGGACGAAGACCGATAGTGTGTCGCCATTGATGACCACGATTTAGCTTAGGACCGAGAAACGCGTGAAATCAGGCTTTCAAGATGGTATTTGTGGAGTCGGTTGCGATTTGAGGACAATGCACTTATTGTACTGTAGGGTTTCCAGCAAGGTAACTAATGTATAAATTATGAGACAAATTACGAAAATAACCCTACTCTATGTATACATACCCATAAATAACCCCTGTCTAGCCAGCCAAAATTAGAGTTTTTAGTATTTAGTCAACAACCACATGAATTTTTTGACATATATTAATCAAAAATCAATGCTGATAATAGTTAAAAATAATTTAATTTAAATATATCAAATATATATAGACATTTTATATAACATAATGATTTTATAAACGACGTTGTACGAAGAAACACATATGCATCACACAATAACATAATGATTTTTAAATCCCCGATCAACGAATTAAAATGTTACGTTCAAAACAAATGTATACCCGTGCTGGCACGGGTGATACTGAAGTCACCAGTGTCACATGGAAGGGAGGTTGGAATTGTGACTCTTTTAAAATTGTCCTGAAATGAAAGAACTTTGATTCACAAGGGTTATTGAGAAAAGAGTGTGTGTGTGTTATGTGTTATATAGAAACAATCTTTTGTTAGATTAGATGAGCCAAGAAGGGTAATTGAACAGTCTTCTCAGTTATATGGAGAACTGAGAAGGATCAGTCAATACTTCCTTCACTCTTCTCACAGTGATTTCTTAATTGTTTCAAGTAGAGTATTGCTTGTGTGTAATGTATTATGTTAAAGAACTACTTGCCAAGAGTTTTAAAAACATTTTATAGCTTCAAGAAGATTCTAAGAAGGGTTGAAAGACTCTTGTTCTAGTTATAGCTGAGAAGGGTCAAAATAACTCTTCTCAGGTTTTCAAAAAATCTCTTCATAAGAGGAGTTTTTCTCAAACAGTAAACTAAAGCCTTAAAACAGTAAATAACACATGGATTTATAGTGGTTCACCCAAAAATAACATGGGCTACTCCACTCCTTACACCCAGTGAGATTTTCCACTATTTTCCAAATAGTTTACACCCTTTCACACTTCACACAAGTTGAAAACTCTTGGTAGTTTTCTTCTCACAGCTCTACCTACTGTATACTTCACTAATAGACTTCTCCAAAGCTATTAGACTGTTTTAACACAAAGCACTCACTTCTCAAGTCCTACAACAACACATGCTACTTGAGAAGGTTCCCTATTCAATGTTCTTTTGATTACAAGGATTTTGGGATTACTTAGACCTTGGTTGACATATATAGGATATACATGAATGTATTACAACACAATACTTAATACATACTCAGAGATTAGATGAATCCCTTCTGGTTTAATAGCAGCTGAGAGAAAACTAGAATGGGTGAGAAGGTTGATAGCTCAGAATTTAATTCACTCTCTTGAAGATCAATGAAGACTAGAGTTGTTGTTATATAGAGTTGTTGTAGCCTTTTAATTCCTGGTCCAAGAAATAGAGTCGTTGCATCAACAACTAGCCGTTTGGAGCCGTTGGAAGACGCTCCTGTTGTCGTTTTCTGCTTTCTGCAGAAACAAGCTGTTCTCAGCTGTCATCACCCTTCTCACGGTGACCCTTCTCACTGTGACTATTCTCATGACTTGTAAAGTTAAAGATGATGCTTCTCATGTTGATGCAGTACTTTAAGATGATGACCCTTCTTGTCATGACCCTTCTCAGGCCCATGACTCTTCTTAACATGATTCATATGATCATGACCCTTCTTGGGATCATGACTCCAAATTCTTCAATTTTCTTTGTCATGACTCTTCTCATGCTTGATCTTCTTAGATGTTCTTCTCATATTGCCATTATACAAGATAAATCTTCTCAAGCAGAATTCTTCCAAGATTTCCAAGTGGTTCTTGACTTTAATTCTTTATGCTTAAGAAGCTTCCTTTCTTAGAACTATGTAGGCAATGCTTCTTTTCTGTTTTCTCTTAGAATTGATGCTTCTCATAAGCAAGTATATTGTTGAGAATGATTTGAAGTCCTGTTCTTTATGAAACACTCAACAAGAGCATTAGTAATACATATGATAAGAAACCTTAAGCTTCTCATCCTTGAGGTTTGTTGAACATCAAAACTTTATTAGGGATACTAAAAGTCTTTTTATTCCCCCTGAATTTATGCTTGTTAGTTTGATGTTTCAAGTTATGTTCAATATATGCATAAATCAGAGTATAACACACAAGAAAACATAATCAAGAACATTCATTTCATATCATCAAAAAATCATTAACTTGATTATATTTCAGGTATGTTCTTGTGGCCTAGAAATCAAAATCAAACAAAGAGAAGTCTACTTCTCATCAAACAAAAGTAAAGTGCCTGAATGCACAGATATTAGCTAATACAAAGCATAACAAAATATCTCCTAAGACCATAACTTAATGTAGACTCTTCTCCCCCTTTTATCACACATCAGAAAGGTTGAGGAAGAAAGAGGAAAAGATTAAGATAGCTACTTAGATGGGGAAGACCAATCTGAGGAGGAGGAAGTAGCAGGTCCAGGAACATCAGGGAATTGCTCTAAGGGACCTAGGTTTGGAAATTGATTGGTAACCCCTTGCTGCAAAACCCAATTTCTATAGCTCTCATCCCTAGCAGCTTGGGCCCTTTGGCCTTGTTGAATGATTTATTAACCTTGAAGCACATTCTTCAATAACTCCTACATTCTCTTCATCATTTTCTCCATCTTAGACATCAGTTTTTCCAAGAGGGCAGAAGAACTAGGAGTTTCAATTGATGCTTTGACAGTTTCAACTTGTTCCTTGACAGAGGCAGTACCCTTCTCACGAGTGGTTTTCTCCTTGGCAGAGCCAGAAGTGTCCCCTAAAGCAGCAAAAGTTGAATCAAGAGATCCAAACTGTGATGGCATATCAAATGGCATGGTATGAGGAATGGAAGGTGGATACATTGGTTGAGGTGAGTCAATTTGGGGAGTTTGGTTAAGGTTGAGAAACTAGTTTAGGTTTGAGGAGGTGATGGTGTTTGTGGTTTTGAGTGGAGATAGGTTGGTTCCAATGTCAATGGAAGCTAGGAGGGATTCAAGGTTGTGTGAAGTGATTCTGTAGATGGTTGTAATGGGTGAAGGTTCAGATGGTGGGGCAATTTGTGTAGGGTGAAGAATGGATTGGGTTTTTGGTAGGTGAAATGAGGGTGAGAAGGGTGGTAGGGTTGGCATTTGGTCGGGAAACATAGAGGGTAATGGTTATTGGTTTGAAGAAGGAGAGAATTTTATGATAAACTCCCCCTGAGGTGATGAAGGGTTTGGTTGTGTAAGGGTAATGCCATCATTTTGCTCTTGGGAGGACATTGCATGTCCACTCTTCTCATCATCAGCATCATTTCCTAGCTCAATTCCTTCTTGAGCAGCACTCTTCTCAGACTCTTCTGAACTACCACTCTTCTTAGATTTTTCTAAAGGATCACTCTTCTCAGACACTTCTTGAGCAAGTTCAGCACAAATTGCTACAACTTGAGCTAGCTCATCTTGTGGAGTGTCCTCATTGACCTCTAACACTACTGTTTTCTCACCAGAAGACTCTACATTGAGAATTTCAGTACCTTCTTCAACAACTTTCTCAACACTAGTATCCTTCACTGGTGTGCCTACTTCCTTCTCAGTAGCAACTTTGTTGAACTTTTCAAACAAAGTGCTTGTTGCTTCTTATTCTGCAACCTTGAAGACACCTCTAGTCTTGCTTCTAGTGTACACCTTTGATAAAGGAGCTTTGCTACCTTTGGAGATAGAGTGTGCAGAAACACTCTTCTCATCAGTGATTGTCCTTTCAGTGTCATTTGTGCCTTGTGCACTCTTCTCAAGCCAATTAGAGAATCTTCCTCAATTGGTTGATCTTCCTTAGTATTCTCCTTTTGAATTTCCTTACCCTTCTTAGGTTTACAACCTTCTCAGAACCCTTAGCAAGGTCATTTTTCTTCTTTGATCTCTTCTCTCTCTTAAGAGCTTCTGCTAGAGTCTCATCATCATCTTTTGCTACCTTCTGTTTCTTGGGTTTTCCCTCATTTTGCTCATCCCTAGGAGCATCACCTAGTTTCATAAGCTTGAGATTCTTGGAGGTGAATGGCTTGGGTTCATTAAATCCTTCTTTCTCAGGGAAATTAAAGAGATGATAGTTGAACACAATGGTTAGGATTTTGCCGTAGGGAAGGGAATTTTGGAGTTTGTCGGCCTTAATGGCATTAATCATGTGGTGGATCATAAGGTAAGGAAGGTTTAGATGTTTCTTCTCCATGAGATGATACAGAATGATGCAATCACCAGTTGTAACCTTCTCAAAGGTTCCTGCCCTAGGTAGAAGGGTGTGACAACTAATGTGATGGAGGAGCCTTACTATTGGTTTGAGGTTTGGAGCTGAAATAGTAAGAGAAAGGTCCTTAAGAAGGATGGTTTTGAGTTCCTGTGCAGAGATGCCTAGTGCAGTATACCAATTCTCTTCAAATATTTGAGTGCCCTCACTTGGAATACTTAAGGTACGACCAAGGGTGTAGGGAGAGATGGTAAACTCTCGACCATCAATCCCAGAGGTAATTTGAAGAGGTTCTAGAGAGTATTGGGCATTGGCATAGAATTCTCTTACCTTAGTTCCTTGAGAAGCCCTTTCCTTTGTAGCATCTTCCTTCTCAGCCTTGGATTCCTTCTCTTTGCACTCTTCTGACTTGCTAATTTAACCTTTCCCTTACTAGTTTCTTTCTGAGATGAGGGTTGAGGTTGTTCTACAACCTTCTCAGAAGCAAGGGTTTGCTATGTTGCTTGAGAGGAAACCTTTTCATCCTTCTCCAAGTCTATTGGAGCATTAGGATCCGTTCCAGAAATGTTTTTCGCAGTAGTTTGTAGAATGATTCGTGAAGACCTCCTTGATTTTGTTGGTGCATGCTTCATTTTTGCAGGACGTGAGTTGAGAGGCTTTACGTTACAATTGGGTTGAGGAGGACCAAGTAGAACGAAGTTGGGGATTCTATGGATAGATTCGTGTGAGGAATCAGAGTAGGTTGAAGTGGGTTGTGGATTCTTTGTGCGTGTCATTCGAAGAGAAGAGAGAATGAGAAATGTTTACATTCAACGCTTGAGTGCGTGAATTAGGAGGGAAGGGAAGTGTTTTTATTAACTTCCAAACAGTTAATACCCAACGGTTACAACATCATTTGACTGATGTGTGTAACATTTGGAGAAGATTTAATGAAATGACAAGTTACCAATTAGGGAGAGAGCCGTTTAACGGCTAGATACCTATTTTGGTCTTTTTCTTAAATAAACTATTTCAAGGCAAAAAGCATAAAAGAAAACACACCATATAAGGCAACAAATCTACTTAAAGTGAGACAGTAAACAAACATGTAAATCAGCATAAAATTAAACAAACAAAAATATTTTTGGAATTTTTTATTTTAACTGTCATATATGAACTAATGACCCTTCTCAGAAGTGAGAAGGTTGGGAAATAACCCTTCTCAAGCTTGGGAAGGTTGGTGGTCATAACTCTTCTTATTAGAGGGGTTTTCAATGATATGCAACATGTTTTTAATTTAACTAAAATTCTCTTCTAGAAGAGCTTTAGTGAAAATGTCAGCTAGTTGATGTTTAGTGTGAACAAAAACAAATTCTATATCTTTCTTTTGCACATGATCTCTAATGAAATGATGTTTAATGTCAATGTGCTTAGACCTTGAGTGTTGAATAGGATTTTTAGATAGATTTATGGCACTAGTATTATCATAGAAGATAGGAATACCTGGATAGCTTAGAGAGTAGTCCTCAAGTTGATTTTTAATCCAGAGTATTTGAGAGCAACATCCTGCTGCAGAGACATATTCTACTTCTATGGTTGACAAGGCAATTGTGTTTCGCTTTCTGCATGACCATGATATAAGTGATTCTCCAAGGAGTTGGCATGAGCCACTGGTGCTCCCCTTTCTTTCCACTTTGTCTCCAGCATAGTCAGCATCACAATACCCAATTAAGTCAAAACGGGTTCTCTTCTTGTACCACAAGCCTGTGTTTGGTGTGCCAACAAGGTATCTAAGGATTCTCTTTACAGCACATAGATGAGATTCCTTGGGAGTATATTGAAATCTTGCACACAACCCAACTGAGAAGACTATATCTGGTCTACTTGCAGTGAGATACAATAGAGAACCTATCATACCTCTATAATCCTTCTCAGACACAGATTTACCTTTTTCATCATTCTCTATACTTGCAGAAGGGTGCATAGGGGTTGCCATAGCTTTTGCATCAATCATTTTGTACTTCCTAAGCAGATCTTTAATGTATTTTTCTTGAGAAATGAAGATCCCATTCTTAAGTTGTTTTATTTGCAAACCAAGAAAATATCTCAGTTCACCCATTAGGCTCATCTCAAACTCACTCATCATGAGCTTTCCAAATTCATTACATAGATTTTCATTTGTGGCTCTAAAGATGATGTCATCAACATATATTTGAACAATAAGCAATTCATCTTTTAGAGATTTTCTAAAGAGTGTGACATCAATTTTTCCTCTTGAGAAGCCATTTTTAAGAAGAAAGGTACTTAGTCTTTCATACCAAGCTCTAGGAGCTTGCTTGAGACCATACAGTGCTTTAGTTAATTTGAAAACATTATTTGGATGCTTCTCATCAACAAAGCCAGGAGGTTGATGCACATAAACTTCTTCATTTAGAAAACCATTTAGAAAAGAACTTTTCACATCCATTTGAAAAAGTTTGAAATCTTTATGAGCAGCATAAGCAAGAAGAATTCTAATAGCTTCTAATCTAGAAACAGGAGCAAAGGTTTCATCATAATCAATACCTTCCTGTTGATTGTAACCTTGAGCCACTAACCTTGCTTCATTTATGTTCTTAGGTTCTATTTGAGATATGAGAGCACTTTGAGATGTTTCTTTTCTGAAGGAACTTCTTGTTCTTACTGGTTCAGAGGTTTCTCCAACTATTTGATCTTGAGGATGATGAGAGACTAGTCTCCAACTTCTAGGTAGGTCAGAAGCTCGAGTAGATTGCTCATTTGGTGTACTAGATGGCTGAGAAAGGTTGATAGTTGTATCTTTTTCATATTTCTCATTTGTATCACTACCTTTCTTGCCTGTTTCTTCTGCAGTAATTTCATCATCTTCTTCTCTAATAGAACTGTTAGTATCCATAAACATAACATGCATGCTTTCTTCTACATCTTTAGTCTTAAGATTGAAAACTCTATATGCTTTTGAGGTAAGTGAATATCCTAAGAAGAGTGCAGGATCAGATTTGGCATCAAATTTTCCTAGATTATCTTTGTTGTTCAAAACATAGCAATCACTTCCAAACACATGAAAATATGAGATGATAGGTTTCTTTCCTTTCCAAAGTTCATATGGGGTTTTGTTTAAGATTTTTCTAATTGTTGCTCTATTCAAAATATAGCAAGCAGTGTTGACTGCTTCTGCTCAAAAATATTTTTCTATTTTAGAATCATTGAGCAATGTTCTAGCCATTTCTTGAAATGTTCTATTTTTCCTTTCAACAACACCATTTTGTTGAGAGTTCGGACAAGAGAAGTTGTGAGACACTTCATTCTCTTCAAGAAAGGTTTTATATAAGGCATTTTCAAATTCTCCTCCATGGTCACTTCTGATTGCAACAATGTTAGAACCTTTCTCATTTTGAACTTTCTTGAAAAAGGTTTTAAAACTTTCAAAAGCTTCATCTTTGTGTTTGAGAAAAATCACCCAAGTGAACCAAGAGTAATCATCAATAATAAAAAAATCTTATCTTTTCCTACTAAGACTAGCATTTAGTAGGACCAAAAAGATATGCAAGAGTTCCAAAGGTCTTTTAGTTGAAATAGGTTTGAAAGATGACTTTACATGCTTTCCTTGAATACATGCTTCACATGATTTATCCTTTTCATATTTGATCTTTGGGAGTCCTCTGACCAAATCAAGTTTGGATAGTTTTGAAAGAGTTTTCATGCTTATATGACCAAATCTTCTATGCCACATCCACTTATCATCTTCCTTAGAAATTAGACACATTTGATCAGGAAGATCATCTAGACATATGCTATATAGATTATTAGTTCTATGACCAGTGAAAATAGTTTTACCAGACTCTAAACTATTTATTTTGCATACATCAGATTTAAAAGTCACTTCATGTCCAAAATCACATAACTGACTTATACTAAGTAAGTTATGTTTGAGTCCTTTCACAAATTGAATATTTTGAATCTGAGCAGAGTTTATTTTACCTACAGTACCTATTCCTTTGATGTAGCCTTTGTCATTCTTGCCAAACATGACAAGTCCTTCATCAAAGCTCTCCATGGATAGAAATTTATTCTTCTCCCCTGTCATATGCCTTAAGCACCCACTGTCTAGGAACCACAGCTTCCTTTTTTATGCTAAGAGGCATACCTGCATTTGTTTTTGACAAAGATTTAGGTGCCCATTTGTCTTTGGGTCCTTGAGGGTTAGATTTAACATGTATAGGAATTACATCTTTCACTTTACAAACTGAAACATGATGTCCTGTTTGTTTGCATTTAGAGCATTTTTTCTTAGGTCTTCTTTGACCCTTCTTGGATAGCTTTTCTGGTTCAGAAGGTGTTAAACTCTTCTGAGAAGCTTCAAGTTGTTGTGCACAGAACATAAGCTTATTTGTCAAATCACTAACTTGTTTTCTAAGATTTTCATTTTCCTTTTCAAGTTCCAAGTTAGAAGTGATGGGAATTTCTGGTACTTTCAAACTGAGGAGTTGAAATTGTTTTGATAGTTTGAAATGGGATGATTGAAGTGTGGAAATTGTTTTTCCCATTCTTTCATTTTGTATTTTTAGCTCCTCATTTTCCTTTTTGATAATTCCTAGTTGTTCTTTGAAAACCATGCATTTTCTAGATAATATATTAGAATCATATAGCAAGCTATCAAAGGAGGATTCAATCTCTTTGCATGTTTCACATTTAAGGAGTTCAGAAGTTTGTACCTCTTCTTGTGATTGTATTCCTGCCATGAGAAGCTCACTTGATGACTCTTCTGAGTCATCCCAGGTAGCTAGTAGGGCTTTCTTTTGAGGTGTGAACTTTCTTGGACCCTTTTTGAGCAACAGACAGTCTTGTTTCATGTGGCCATGCTTTTTGCATTCAAAGCATGTGAATTTTGATTTGTCTCCTTTGAATGTATCTCTTTTGAATTGATTCCTTCCTCTTCTTTTGTTATTTAGCCATCTGTTGATTCTTTTAGATATCAATGCAAGCTCTTCTCCTTCTGTATCCTCACCATTTTCCTGCTCCTCATCACTTTCTTGAGAATATTTGAGTGCGACACCTTTTCCTTTGTGAGAAGGGTTGTTCTCTTCTTTGTGAGAAGCTTTGAGAGCCACTGTCTTTATTTTTGGATGCAATTCCTCCATGAGCTCATGCTCATGAATCTTGAGGGATCCAAGAAAGTGATCAATGTCCAATTCAGACAAAGTTTTGGCTTCTTCTATGGCTGTCTTCTTAGGTCTCCATGCCTTTGGAAGGCATTTTAGCAATTTGCTAACCTTCTCAGCATTTGGGTAAGTTTTCCCAAGTGCACTCAATCCATTGATGATAGCAGTGAACCTGCCAAACATTTCATCAATGGTTTCTTTTTCTGACATTTTGAACATTTCAAATTCATGGATGAGCATTCCTTTCTTAGCTTCTTTGATTTGATTTGTTCTTTCATGAGCTGTTTGTAGTGTATCCCATTTTCTTTTGTAGTTTCTTTTCCCACAATCTTGTCATATTTTGCTCTTCCCAAAGCACATGTAAGATAGTACTTGGCTTTGGAGTTTTGCAGCACTTTGTGTTTCTCCTCTGTTGTCCAATCAGCTTTTGGCTTTGGAATCCTTGTATTTGGAACAGGACCGGCTATTGTTGGAATGAATGGTCCATTTTCAACAATGTCCCAAATATCAGTGTCTTGAGATTCAAGGAACAACTTCATTTGATTCTTTCAGTAGTAGTAGTGTTCTCCATTGAACCCAGGTGGCCTGTTAGATGAGGCACCTTCTAGCAAGAAGGTAACCGAGTTTCGTTTTTCCATGACTTCTTCCATGATCTTTTCCTCTTTCATTGTTAAGTGAGCTAAACCCCAGAGGTCTAGCTCTGATACCAATTGAAGTCACCAATGTCACAAGGAAGGGGGGTTGGAATTGTGACCCTTTTAAAATTGTACTGAAATGAAAGAACTTTGATTCACAAGGGTTATTGAGAATCAAGAGTGTGAGTGTTATGTGTTATATAGAAACAATCTTCTTAATAGATTAGATGAGCCAAGAAGGGTGATTGAACAGTCTTCTCAATTATATGGAGAACTGTGAAGGATCGGTCAATACTTCCTTCACTCTTCTCACAGTGATTTCTTAATTGTTTCAAGTAGAGTATTGCTTGTGTATAATGTATTATGTTAAAGAACTACTTGCCAAGAGTTTTAAAAACATTTTATAGCTTCAAGAAGATTCTAAGAAGGGTTGAAAGACTCTTGTTCTAGTTATAGCTGAGAAGGGTCAAAATAACTCTTCTCAGGTTTTCAAAAAATCTCTTCACAAGAGGAGTTTTTCTCAAACAGTAAACTAAAGACTTAAACAGTAAATAACACATGGATTTATAGTGGTTCACCCAAAAATAACATGGGCTACTCCACTCCTCACACCCAGTGAGATTTTCCACTATTTTCGAAATAGTTTACACCTTTTCACACTTCACACAAGTTGAATTCTCCAAAGCTATTAGACTGCTTTTAACACAAAGCACTCACTTCTCAAGTCCTACAGCAACACATGCTACTTGAGAAGGTTCCCTATTCAAAGTTCTTTTGATTACAAGGGTTTTGGGATTACTTAGAGCTTGGTTGACATATATACGATATACATGAATGTATTACAACACAAGACTTAATACATACTCAGAGATTAGATGAATCCCTTCTAGTTTAATAGCAGTTGAGTATGAAAGAGAGAAAACTAGAATAGGTGAGAAGGTTTATAGCTCAGAATTTAATTCACTCTCTTGAAGATCAATGAAGACCAAAGTTGTTGTTATATATAGTTGTTGTAGCCCTTTAACTCTTGGTCCAATTCATTGTAGTAGAGAGACTTTTTCAATTTTATGGAGTAGACTTCTCGAGATCTAAGCCCATGTGCCTCAGGAAAGTTAAATCCTTCCGGGAGCTTAATGTAAAATTCACCATCAAGTGAGTAATTCAGATTCAGAGGATAAAATACAGAACCTTGATCCTCTGTTGTAAAATACCTTTGCCAATCTTTAATGTATTAAATAACAAATAATAAGGTGGAAATAAAATGCCAACCTTGATTTACTTCGGCCTCTGGCATCAAATGAAAATATGAGAGAGGGCGCTAGAGAGAGAAATGATTTACGATATGTAAAACGGTGGACCAAGAGGGGTGGTGGTCAGCGAACATGCAACAACAGCAAGGAATGGGGAGACAACCAGAGGTATGGTGATGGGTACAATATTAGCGAACACGGAAAAATGGGACATGGGAGGGAGAGAAGAATGTGGATATTGCTTCACGATCTAGCATGGGATCTAGGGAAAATAAGAACGTTGTGTCTTTCTTCTTCACTAATTTTCCGGTATCGTCTAAAGCGTGAGATATGTACTGTATTGTTTTGAGAACATGGGAGGGTTATAGAAGTTGTTATTCCAACGAGAATGGATTATAGACGGAAGAGGTTTGGTTTTGTATGTTAGATAATATTTTTGTGGAGGGGGAGGAGATTCACGCTAATCTACCTAGATTACACGAGAGGTTGCTGCTGCTACTACGAATAAGGTGATCCAACCTAAACACGAGGAACCTTACAAATAGGTCGGCTTTGCAAATCCTCAAAAGGCTTGGGTCAAGAACCAATCCAACAAGGTCAATCATAATGAAGGAGGATATAAGGACGCGGTGGTGAGGGATGAGGTAGCGGTGGCGATGGATGAGGCTTGAAAAGAACATAAGATCATGTTTGAAGCAGGTGATGGTTATATCCAACAGTGCACCATTGCTATGGTGGGAGAGGTTATTTGTCCAAGCAAATCTTATTTTATTCAAGACAAGTTTATTCGGCAAGGTGTTTTTTCTATAACAGCTACACCCATGAGACCTAATTTGGTTTCTTTTGCAATGCGCTAGGGATGAGTACAATTTCAAATGATTTGTTGAAGAAGAAAAATATTGGATGTATCAATGGTTTAGGTGGATACAACCCTAGAAACCTACTGATGTGGATAAAGAACGAGTCGCTTGGATCAGATGTTTTGGTATTCTGGTGCACGCTTGAAATGGTGATTTCTTTTCCAAGCTGGTTCAACGTGTAGGAACATATCTCTATTCGGATGATAATACAGCAAAGAGGAGGCCACTCGATGTCGTGTGTATAATGATACGTACTACCTCATATGAGTGATTAAATCAATTCGTTCGAGTTTGTATCAACAATATTAACTTTTTCTTTAAAGTTGTTGAAGATTGGAGTGGTCCTCTTCAATGGAGTCAGTTGCTTACAAAATAAAGTAACTATGTCTAGTTTATGTCACTAAACAGTGTGTTTAGTAACTATAACTAAAGGTTAGAATGGTAACATACAAAATGATAAATAATAAAATAGAAGTAGTTTAATATTATTCAGAATTCCAATATTAGGCATTTATGAACCAAAAACACACACACTAAATTAGTTTCCCTTATACGCTTCAGTCTTCTTCCTCACACAAAACAGACGCTTCAAAACCCACTCTTCTTCCTTTCAAAACCCACAGGAAACCCACTCTTCTTACTTAAAATATTTATACCATAAAAGTAAGAATTTGGAAAAAGAAGAACGCATGATGATCAACGATAATACACTTATGGTACTCTCTGTTTACAAAAATAAATATACCATAAATATAAGAATTTGGTTGGAGTTTGAATATAATATATATATATATATATATATATATACACACACACCAATGGAACCAGGAGTATGAAGAATGAGGAACGCTATGAGAGAATGAACACAGGAGGAAGATGACGAAGAAAAAAAGGAACGAAAGCAAGATGAACGAATGAAGGAGAAAAAAAAGGAAGAAGAAGAAATAATAGGAACAATAATTAAAGCAATTTAAGTGTGAGTTAAAACTATCCCTTAAAAATAGGAATCAGAATATTTGTTAATTTAATTTAATTAATATAATAAATATATGAGAGTACCATAATGCCCCTATTAAACTATAACCATTAGATGCAATTTATTTAAAAAATTGATCATCCTACGGCTACCATTAATTTAGTTACTATAACTAAAGATATGGTTTAGTGATGTAAATATTAACCGAGAAAATAAGGGGGAGAAGTTATGGGGTCAGATATTGGAGGGAAGTCAAATGACTGCCAGTTGTTTTCAAATTTTACACATAATTTGTCGCTAACTTCCATAGTCAAGGAAATGACATGTGTGGGTAATATTTTGTCAAGATGTGTGGGTAATGTTAATGGACCAAAAGCTTTAGTGGGCCTTTTGGTTGAAACTAACAAAACAGTTGGATATTTCTTTTCCCACACCCCCTCCTACTCTTTCACACCTCTTAACAAAATTTTTATTCCAAAATTAATCTCGCATGAAATGCTGTGAGGACGTGTTTTATGACTGTTCGAACAACATCATGCGAACGCAATAAAAAGGTGAATGTGGTGTTAGAGTCCATTTTTTGTAATAAAATAGGGTGTTCGAACACCCTTATGCGAACCTGTTCGCATAACCCCATGCAAACCTGTTCGCATGACCCCATGCGAACAGGTGAAATTACGCACAAGAGGGTGTTAGGTCAAGATTTAACACACACGAACGATGTCATTCGAACTTGTTCGAAGGCCCGTGTTCGAACAATTGAAATTTCGTGAAAAAAAAAGAGGTTTTGGCTGACCTTTTTGTCTTTTCACACCCTTATGGGGTGTGTTTTGAGTAGGAGGGGTGTGGGAAAAGCAATATCCAAACAAATCCTAACAACTTTGTTGGTTTTTCTTTGGGCCATGATCTAGGCCACACATGGTAGAACTTCCTTTAGATCCAATAGGACCCAATTATTCTCTCGTTGTAAGGCAGAAGTGGATCAAATTGAATAGTTACTTACATATTCAAGTGGCTACGAGGAAAGGAAGGAAGAAAGGAAACTTAGTTCGCATGGTACATCAATTGGCGGAGGTCTCTAAGAAGGTCCGGGAAGGGAAAATCCGTCCTCCTTATTTTCAGCAGATACGATTTTGTGCACTTATTCTATCTCAATCTTAGACATTTCGACCCAAGAGCACTTGGATGAGATGGTAAGGGTCTCTTCCAGCTTAACTAAGGTCTTGGGATCGAATCCAGCCTTGGGCTTGCAGCAGTGTTAAATCTCTTGAGGGAGAGCTTTTCCGCCCATTGTGGTCCTACCCGGCCCGATGGATTAGTCTCTGCAGTTGCGCGCAGAGGATACCCAGTTTATACAAAAAAAACTTAGACATTTCGATGAGCAAAAACAAATTATGGGCTCTTCACAGTAAATCGGTTGATAGGAAAGTTTGGGAAGCAACTAAAAATATAGGGGGTGAAAGTTCTCTTCCAGATGAACATTACGTTGATTTTATTGAAGTAAGGAAATAGAGAGATGAAGAGCCGAGGAGGTAGGGGGTGAACAACCCAGGTGCTTCATGAATATTTTATCCCTTACAATGCGTGCAGGGGAGAAAGAGCAAAGGTCGTCAGTTGGCTTCGATAAATAGAATGTGTATGTTTAATTTTATTTTTTTACAAGAAACAAAGAGGCAGGTTCTTGAGGAGAAACACATAGGTGTTTTGCGGGGTAACTAGCTGTTCTATACCTTGCAGTTTGTAGGGACTGCAACTGGTAGTTCTCCTGTTGTCCAAGTCGAGTTCAAAGTGGTCCAGGGTACCTGCAAAGACACTCTGACACTAAAGTCAGTATTGAGAATAGTTGAGTGTAGCAGGGAATGAAAGCGTGTGTACCATTTGTGGCTATGTGAGCCAGTATTTATATGGATTCGAGCCAGCTCTGAGTCGTTGGATCGATCGGGTGCATCCTAGCTATTGGGCTGATCCACGTCCAGAACCAGCAATTTGATTATGTTGTCAAACCTTTGCAAGGGTTGTCTAGTGGGCATGTTGGCCCAGTCCAGAACACTAGCATCTATGTTGCATTTGAGCTGCCCGACACTTGGTCTCTTCCATTGAAGATCTCTTGGATGATGTTTATCCGTATTTCTAGTTGTACCGTTAGTTGCTGACTTTGCTCTCTTCCATTCATACAAAAAATCCAGCGCCTTGTTGACTGCTGTACCTACCAACTGCATTGTCCCTTCCCGTACATTTTCATTACGCCGCCCCCATATTGCCCAAATCATCATAACAAGCTTTGCGACTTTTGTTTCGGAGAGTGACTACTACATTAACTTAAATAAGCATTCTAAAAATCCCTCTACATCAGACCGTGTGCGCTGCACATCCACCAACAAACCGCAAGCTTCCAAAAAAGCCTCTGCATGATAACAATGAAGAGAAATATGCCATTCGTTCTCGGGATTACCTTCACACATAGGACAATAGTTCTCGCATGCTACATGTCTATGCAATAAATTACTTCTTGTTAGTAACACTTGATCAGTGCATTTTAATGCACTCTTTATAGCTTTGCTTTTGGTGTTTTTATTTGTGCTCTGTAACTAATATTTTATTCTTAGCACGTTTCTAGACTTTGGGTCTTAATGGAACAGTATAGCAATTTATTGCTTAATTCTTATTTTTATTGCATATTGACCGATGTCTACTCTGCAGGCCATAACTTTTGCTACGATTATCCGATTGAGGCGTGCGAGCATGCGTTGGAAAGCTAAGGAACAGAGCCACAAATCTTCTGTTGAGCGCGAAACCCAATTCGGAAGTCTTGAAGGCCAAAACGGCAAAATACCGAAGCAGTTTAAAGTAAAACGGGTTTTGGGCCAAATATTAGTTTGTTAACGGGCTTTTATCCAAGAACCCATTAAGGGATTAGGTTTTTCGTTTTTAGTCTTATAGACTTGGCTGGAGCAGCCGTCTTTTACCATCTTACGCATTCCTACTTTCAATTTTACGTTTTGTGCCCTAACCTCCATGGAAGCCTAAAACCCAAAATCAATTCATTGGTGAAGGGTGTTGCTGTAAGGATTTTGAGGTTCAGTGCTTTAATGTTTATTTTGTTTTTATGGTTTTAATTCTTTCTCTATCAATTTCATATTTGTAATTCTTGCTGCAGATTCGGTTTGTGTTTTGCTTAATTACTCAAACTCGTGATTTGCTTATGTGATTAGTTTCTGATTCGGTTTTGCTTAATCACTTAATCATGATTCTATTTCACAACTTTCATCATTTGAACTATTTTATCGCTTGTTTAATCTAGTTTGGATAGGAATTGATAGAGTCTATGGCGCTTGTTTATAGGGTTGATGTAATTCGGTTATGATATTAATTGTGTTCTTGGCGCTTGTTCACTATCACGATTGATTGAACACACTTTGTTTTGACGCTTGTTTTAAAACATTGTGAATTCGTATGAACCCGACTAACGCTTGTTTAGTTAGTTTATTGTCAATCAAGAATTATCAAATCCTTGCACACGAATATTTATTTTAGAACCGATGATAAATCCAAGAAGCGCCACGCGAAACCAATGGATTGATTGTCTATCTTTAATTGTTTTTTTCCTTCATTAAACATCAAACTCTTTTCCTAAAAAAAACCCCCTTTTATTGTTAACTTTGTTCTTGATTTTGGTAATTTCAGAATTAGAGATCCTCGTGAGACGACCAAGGTTAACTTACCTTGATACTATATTTGAATACTTTTTAATTATTTTGACCCGCGTACGACCGCTGATCAAATTGGCGCCGTGTCCGGGGATCTCTAATTAGGGATTGCCAACTTCAAAATTCACTAACCACTAACATTTTTTTTGAGCTTTGTTGCCTTGCAGGTTCTGTTTGTTTCAGCCCCGTTCAGTTTTGTCTCTTTTTAGTGAAAAATAAAAGGTTTTCAAGAGATTTTATCTGATTGCTCCGAAATTTGGCCAGAAAATCAGAAATAAATCAACGAATGGGACTCCCAAAAATGGGAGCTGCAGCGTAAAAATCTCAAATTCGTTCATTTTCTATTTTTAATTAATTATTTTAATTTTTCCTATTCTCAAAAAAATCCAAAAAAAATTGTATATGTTTCTTATGATTTTATTAGATTTTTAGTGGTGTTTTTATTTTTTTTAGATTAGATTTAATTCGTTTTTTATTTTCTGCCTTAATTTTAGCATTAGTTTTAATTTTCTGATTTGGTCCATTTATTTTGATATTTTTCTGATTTACCTAATGTTTAACGATTCTTCTTTTTTCTATTCTGATTCTGATTTTGTTGACTGTGAGATGACCGCTATTTATGAACCCTCACTAGAGGATCTTGTTAAGCAGATGGCTATTCAAAATCTTATATTCCAACAAAAAACAGATTTCACACTTAGGGAATTAGAGATAATATTTGGACAGTTGACAACTGCAGTTAATGGAATTGCTTGATGGTTTGGTTGATTATACATGTTCTGATAATCCTTCTCTTTGTGCTGAGATTGAAAATACTTTGCAGGTTGATACACTTCCCATAAATGATGTTGTGGATGTAGCTGCTGCTACCATTGAGCCAACACATGTTGTGGATCTCAAACCACTCCCTGAAAATTTTAAATATGCATATTTGAAGGGAAGAGAATATTTTTCTGTGATTATTTCATCTAACCTTGATTTTGAGCAGGAAAAGATGCCTCCAATTCTAAGGGAACATAGGAAAGGTATCGGATGGACCTTGGCGGACATTCCTAATAAGAATGTGTGGCAAACACAACAACAACTCAGCCCCTTGATTCTCGATGTATGGAAGAAGAAGGTGACCAAACATGTGTGTGGTAACCATAAAAGAGCTTTCACTACCAAATACCAACCGCACACAAGATTCAAGTTCTCCACCTTCAAGAGGGAGTTTTCTTTCCTTATCCTTAAGTTACTAGTACCCAGACACACAGTCACCTCCAAATCTGCTTTGATGATAACTCTTAGAAATAAGAGTTATTCATCTCAAAACTAACAAGAATTAGTGATTTCCTAAAGTAATTATTGTAAATAAATATGTCTTTTGTTGGAAGTTATTTTAGGATGTGGTCAATAGGTCAAAAGAGTATTTTGGGCACGTTAGGTGCCTTTTTGTTGGATTTTATGTGTGTGTTCAGTGTGCAGGTAATTTTATGTTGATGCAATGGCAGCAGTAAGATAGTTGGGGACACTTGGAAATGAACTCAGAGTTGTAGTTGGTGACATAAAGGAGGAAAATGGTGTTTTGTCCTATGTGCGCATGTGCAGAACGCATGATGACTAATTATTGGGCCACAAAAGGACAATCAGTCCTACAAATTAGGGATGACTACAAATTACGTTTACCATAAAACAAACACAACAGGATACCATCAACAGTAAGCATCAATCATAAGGAACCACACCACTCAATGACGACATCATGGTATGACAATGGATGAGATGCAACCCACACCGACGGGTATATGCATGTGGTACCAATCAACGTAAATAGCCTTTGTGGCTTCATAATCAACATTGAGCAAAGCTCTAGGCCGAAGCCTACATCAACATAATAATGCATTATGCCATGTATGAGACACCATGTACAACGCATTGGAAACACTCAACAACACAGTTCTACGATATGCACAACAACATCATCAACATCATCATCTGGTCATTCTTGACCCAATAGCAACAACATCAAGTTTTGGTTTATTGCCCCAATGTGGTAGTGCAAGAGAGAGAAAAGAGTATAAAAATGCACTTTACCCTAAAAAGGGTACGATTCCATTACATCAGCAGCCTCCATTAGCCTCCATTCCATTCCTAGATCAGATAATACTATTCCATCCCTTCCATTCCCGTACTCCATCTTCACCAATCCCATTTCCACCATTTTTGAGCTCAAGACTCCATTTCTGAAGTTGGAATTGCAGATTCAGCAGCACATCACCTCATCTGTCACGTGAAGAGTTTTGATGTAGAGTTGCAGCATATGAAGCTTAGCCAAAGCTTCATTTCAGTTGTATTTTCTATTACTCTTTGCACACTCTATTTTAGTGTTGTCTCTGTTATGATGACCTTAGATCTGGAATTCATGTGTTGTTTTATCATGATTATGCAAAACATGAGCTAATTTCCTTTTGTAGTCAAGACTATGGTGTTGTAATTAAGATCTATTAATGCTTGATGTAGTTGATGCTTGATTCCACATTAATTTTCGGGAGCTAATGTTAAAACCTTTTTTGAACTTGGTCACTTCATTTATGGTAGCATTCTTCTGTTTTTGGAATAAAATTGAAGTGGGGAATTCGCAAAATTAAAATAGTTTGAAGGATAATAGGAATGTTATCTTTTCCTAGCGATGGATAGGAATATGAAGCTAGGTCTATAGTGTGATCTGAATCATGCTTTTCAACTTGCGAATTGAACCTTAATGGGAACTTAGCAATAAGACAACCTTAACAACATTTCGTTCTTAGGATAGGAATATCCATATTCATTCTACACACTGAGTGTTATCATAGCATTAACTACAACATTGCATTGTTAGTGATTAATTTATGATTCATTTTGATGAACATGGGCATGCAATTGTGTTACCTGTTCCTACAAATATTGAGATGGCGAATGACAAGGACAGGCTCATGAGGGATTATGCTACATTTGATTCCACTACTATGGACATTGGGATTGTAACACCAGAAATCAATGCTTCTCACTTTGAGTTTAAACCAATGATGTTCCAGATGCTGCAAACAGTGGGGCAAATTTCTAGAGGACCTAATGAGGACCCTCACTTGCATTTGAGACAATTTCTTGATGTGTGCAGTAACTTTAAAATGCCAGGGATTACCGAGGATGCTTTCAGGCTAAGGCTTTTTCCTTATTCACTAAGGATATAGCCAAAGCTTGGTTAATTTCTCTTGAGCCAAATTCTACTGATAATTGGAACAAAATGGCTGGGAAATTCTTAGCCAAATACTTCCCTCCGGTCAAGAATGCTAGAATGAGAAATGATGTCACATCTTTTAGGCAACAAGAAGATGAGTCACTATATGAAGCCTGGGAGAGATTCAAGGAAGTTCTCAGAAGATGCCCACATCATGGCATTCCCTTTGCCATATAACTTGAAACATTTTACAATGTTCTAGTTCCTCAAACTAGCCTGCTATTAGTTGCATCTTCTGGTGGTGTTCTTCTTCATCATTCCTACAATGAAGCCTATGATTTAATTGAAACAATTGCTGCCAACAGTTTTCAATGGCCCACCGCCAGGGTCAGTGCTACAAAGAAGGTAGCTGGAATCCATGAAGTGTCTGAAGTGACAACATTATCTGCTCAAGTTTCTTCCCTCACAAATATGCTGAAGAGTTTGGTGACCACCCCTACTACTTCCACTGCTACGGTTGCTGCTGCCACTGCTACTGTAGAAACATCACTTACTGAGAAGGGTGTACCTAATTGTACCTTTTCCAATGGGGGACATGAGTTTGATGAAAGCCCAGGAAACCCTATTTCTGTGAATTACATTGGCAATTTCAATAAAAACAATAACCCTTACTCCAACACATACAATGCAGGGTGGAGAAATCATCCTAACTTTGGATGGAGAGGTACAGGAGAAACTAATGTTGCAGCTCCCAGTCAAGCTAAACCTGCTACACCACCTCTCAAGTCTAATGCAGACAACTCTTTGGCTGAGGCACTCAAACCATTCATGAATGAAACTAAAACCCAGTACCAAAGCCAAGGAGCTTCCATCAAGAACCTAGAAAATCAAATTGGTCAAATTGCTACTGCAATTACAGCTAGACCTACTGGCACTCTGCCTAGCACAAGTGAGCAAGTAAAACCAGCTGGTGAAGAGCAAATTAAGGCCATAACACTCAGAAGTGGTAAGGAAACTGTTGCCTTTCCCAAAGCTACTGCCATGGGTGCTATTCCTAATGCTGCTAGCACTGCAAAAAAGCCCATTGAAGTAAATTCTGAAGCTATAGCAGATCCTGCTACTCTAGCAGTAATTGTTCGTCAAAAGTTGATTCCTAAAAGACCTCCTCCGTTCCCTCAGAGGTTGAAGAAGGAAAATCAAGATAGACAATTTGGGAAATTCTTGGAGATCCTCAAGAAACTCCACATCAACATTTCGTTGGTGGATGCTTTACAACAAATGACAAATTACACCAAGTTCATGAAAGATGTTCTGACAAAGAGGAAGAGACTTGGTGAGTTTGAAACTGTGGCCATGACTCAAGAAACCAGCATGCTACTACAGAGTAAGGTTCCCCAAAAATTGAAAATCAAGGAAGTTTTACTATTCCTTGTTCCTTTGGAGGTATTTACTGTGGTAGAGCTTTGTGTGATTTGGGTGCTAGTATCAACTTGATGCCTAAATCAGTTTTTCAAAAGCTTGGTATTGGTGAAGCAAGACCTACCACAATGACACTTTCATTGGCAGATAGAACTACTGTTTATCTTGAAGGAAAAATTGAAGATGTGTTGATTAAGGTTGATAAGTTTGTATTCCCTGCGGATTTTATAATACTTGATTTTGAGGCTGACAAGGAAGTGCCTATTATCCTTGGAAGACTCTTTTTGGCTACAGGTAGGACCTTGATTGATGTTCACAAAGGGGAGATGACGATGAGAGTCAATGTCCAAGAAGTCACATTCAATGTGCTTAGTGCTATGAAGTACTCAGAAGACAACACGAGCACTGCAGAATGCAATTTTATTTCAGCTATTGATGGTTTGGTGCAGAGATAGTTGTTGCAGCAGCATGATGTGTTGAAACAAGAGCTTGGGCATTTGAATACAAAAGAATTGAAAAAGAAGGGGCTAGCAGAGCCAAATGAAGAAAAGCAAGAAGTGCAGAGATTGGCAAAAAGGTACGAATCTTTGGAGATCACTGCTGACACCTTTAAAGACAACATACCTTCCATTGAGAAACCACCCAAGCTTGAGTTGAAGCAGCTCCCTCCACATTTAAATTATGCTTATTTGGGAATTGAAGAAAGTCTCCCTGTTATTATTGCTGCTGATCTAAGTGCTACACAGGAAGAAGAATTGCTCGGTGTTCTGAGAAAGTACAAAAAGGCTATTGGTTGGGAAATTTCTGACATAAAAGGGTTGAGTCCCACTCTATGCATGCATAGAATTTGTTTGGAAGAGAACTCTAAAAATAGCATTGAAGCACAGAGGAGACTAAACCCCATAATGAAGGAATTGGTTACAAAGGAGATTATCAAATGGCTTGATGATGGCATCTTTTACCCTGTTGCTGACAGCACACACTACAAGAATTAAGGGTATTACTGGCTAACTCAATCCCCTAGTAATGGTATAAATCAGCCAGAAATTGCACTTTACTGGCAGATTTAGTCCGCCATGTCGGCCCGAAAAAATGCTCGAAGGTAGCAGATTCTTGGCGGAATTTGATCCGATATTCGCGGATTTCTTGGCGAATTTCGACCGATAATTCTTGTTGAAATTCGGCGATAAATCCACATGATATCTTGGCCAAATTCCGCCAGTAATGTAATATATATTTTTTTAAAAAAATATTTTTAAAAAGCTTTTTTATATTTAATTTTTTTTTTATAAAATGCGTTTTTTTATTTAATTTTTTTAAAAACTAATTCTTAATATTTAAAAATGCGTTTTTTTATTTAATTTTTTTTAAAAACTAATTCTTAATATTTTAAAAACTATTATATATATTTAATTTTTTATTTAAACTAATTTTTTATTTAATTTTTTATAAAATGTGTTTTTTTTATTTAAAAATATTTTAAAAATGTTTTTTTATATTTAATATTTTAATCCTCTATGTGGTGGTGGTGGTAGTGTGGTTGGTGGTGGTGTGGTGGTGGAAGAGAAGAAAAGAGAGTGGTGTTGGTGGTGGTGGTGGTGGTTGGTGGTGTGGTGGTGGAAGAGAAGAAAAGAGAAGAAGAGAGAGTGGAAGAGAAGAAGAGAGTAAATGAGAGAGAGTGGAGTGAAAAGAGAAGAGAGAGTGGTGGTGGTGGTGTGGTGTTGGGTGGTGGTGTGGTGGTGGAAGAGAAGAAAAGAGAAGAAGAGAGTGGAAGAAGAGAAGAGAGTAAATGAGAGAGAGTGGAGTGAAAAGAGAAGAAGAGAGTGGTGGTGGTGGTGGTGTGTGGGTGGTGGTGTGGTGGTGGAAGAGAAGAAAAGAAGAAGAGAGAGTGGAAGAGAAGAAGAGAGTAAATGAGAGAGAGTGGAGTGAAAAGAGAAGAAGAGAGTGTGGTGGTGGTGGTGGTGGTGTTGGGTGGTGGTGTGGTGGTGGAAGAGAAGAAAAGAGAAGAAGAGAGTGGAAGAGAAGAAGAGAGTAAATGAGAGAGAGTGGAGTGAAAATAGAAGAAGAGAGTGGTGGTGGTGTTGGGTGGTGGTGGTGGTGTGGTGGTGGAAGAGAAGAAAAGAGAAGAAGAGAGTGGAAGAGAAGAAGAGAGAGAAGAGAGAGTAAATGAGAGGGAGTGTGTTTGGTAATAGATAGAAATGGGAAAGCTGTGTTGATTTAAAATGTGGCGCGAATTACTGGCGGAATTGAAACATTACTGGCGGAACTCGTGTCAGGAGTGTCTCTTTGCATTCTTGGCGGAGGCGATACATTCCTGGCGGAACCAGTCATTTACTGGCGGACATGTCACAGGCTTGAGACGCGTGAAAGCTGGCGCGGATAATCATGTCCATTTCTGGCGGAAATTGCAGTTATTGGCGGAATTTCGGCCCGATAATCTTAGCGGAATTTCACCAAGAACTCATCTTGCGATTCTTGGTGAAATTCCGCCATAATTCGGGGTGAAATTCACCCAATAACTCTCGGCGAATATTCCGCCCGATGAATCGCAATTATCGGATTGCCTTATTGATAATTTTTTTTTATTTCCTAATTATATTCCGCCAGTAAATTCGCCAGAAATGTTATGGTATCTGCGAATTGTCTTGGCGCACTAAATCCGCCGATGTCGCCAAATTACGCCGAGAAAATTTCTTGGTGGATGATTCCGCCGAAATGTTTAGCTTGATGTGCAAGTAATTCTTGTAGTGACATGGGTGAGCCCTGTTCAATGTCTTTCCAAAAGAGGAGGGGTCACTGTGGTTCAAAATGAAAAGAACGAGTTGATTCCTACCAGAACAGCTCAATTTGTATGGACTACAGAAAGGTCAACAAAGTCACCAAGAAAGATAATTTTCCACTCCCTTTTATTGACCAAATGCTTGATAGACTCGCTGGGAAGGAGTTCTACTGTTTTCTTGATGGGTAGTATCAGATTGCTATTGTATTGGAAGAACAAGAAAAGACTACATTCACTTGTCCCTATGGCACCTTTTCCTTTAGAAGGATGCAATTTGGGTTGTGTAATGCTCCTGCCACATTTCAAAGGTGCATGATGGCTATTTTTCTGATTTTATTGAAAATCCATGGAGGTCTTCATGGATAATTTTTCTGTCTTTGGAGAGAACTTCAAGCCTGCGTGATGAACTTAGAAGATATATTGAGGAGATGTGAAGAAACTAATTTTGTTCTCAATTGGGAGAAGTGTCACTTCATGGTGCAGGAAGGCATTGTATTGGGGCATAAACCTTCAAAAAGAGGGATTGAGGTAGATAAAGCCAAAGTTGAAGTTATTGAGAAATTACCTCCTCCAACATCAGTCAATTGAATCAGGAGTTTCCTAGGACATGCAAGGTTCTATGGAAGATTCATCAAGGACTTCTCTAAGATTTCAAAGCCTCTGTGCATGTTGCTACAGCATGACACTGTGTTTGAATTTGATGACAAATATTTGGAAGCATTCAATACGCTAAAGAGGGTGCTGGTGACAACACCTGTTATCATAGCACCTGATTGGAATAAACCTTTTGAAGTGATGTGTGATGCTAGCGATTATGCTATAGGAGCAATACTTGGGCAAAGGCAAGGCAAGGTGTTTCATTCCATACATTATGCTAGCAAAACTCTGGTGGATGCTCAATTGAATTACACATCCACAGTGAAAGAATTGCTGGCAGTTGTATTTGCCTTCGACAAATTCAGATCTTATCTTGTGGGAGCCAAGGTAGTGGTGTACACTATCCACTCTGCTATCAAGTACCTCATTGCCAAGAAGGATACTAAGCCAAGATTGATTAGATGGGTGTTGTTGTTGCAAGAATTTGATCTTGAAATAAGAGAAAAAAAGGGAGTTGAAAATCAACTTGCTATCATTTATCAAGAATCCCCGATGCTGACCAATTCTCTTTTGATTTTGAAATCAAAGAGGAATTTCCTAATGAGCAGTTGCTGGCAATAACATCAACTACCAATGCTACAAGTTTTGCACCAGAGGTGCTCTGGTATGCTGACTTTGTTAACTACTTGGTTAGTAATGTGATTCCAGAGGATTTTAATTCACGACAGAGAAAAAGGTTCTTTCATCAAGCCAAACAGTATTTCTGGGATGAACCCTTTCTCTACAAGAAGTTTCCAGATCAATTGCTAAGAAGATGTGCTGCTAATGAGGAAATATCTGACATCCTACAACACTGTCAATCTTCACCATGTGGAGGACACTTTGGAGGTGCTAGAACTGCTGCTAAGGTTCTACAAACAGGTTATTTCTGGCCCTCTATTTTCAACGATGCTATTGAATATGCTAAAACTGTGATAGATGCCAATGGGTAGGAAAAAGTTCAAATAGACATGAAATGCCTTTAAACAATATTTTGGAAATTGAATTATTTGATGTTTGGGGCATAGATTTCATGGGACATTTCCCACCATCCTTTGGCAATCTATATATTCTGGTAGCAGGATGGATTGAAGAAGTAGCTCTCCCTACTAATGATGCTAGGGTGGTGCTTAGATTTCTTCAAAACAATATTTTTGCAAGGTTTGGCACACCCAGAGCTATCATTAGTGATGAGGGCACTCACTTTTCTAACAAATTGATGGATGGCATGTTGGCTAAATATGGAATTAGACACAAAGTTACCACAGCATACCATCCACAAACAAGTGGTCAAGCAGAACTTTCTGATAGGGAAGTCAAGAGGATTTTAGAAAAAATGTTAATCCTTCAAGGAAAGACTGGTCCATCCATTTGGATGATGCTCTTTGGGCATATAGAACATCTTTCAAAACACCTCTTGGCATGTCTCCTTATAGATTAGTCTTTGGAAATGCTTGCCACTTGCCTATTGAGCTGAAACACAAAGCTTTTTGGGCAACAAAGAAGCTTAACTTCGATCTACAACAAGCTGGAAGAGCCAGGATGTTGCAACTCAATGAGCTTGAGGAATTAAGACATTTCTCATATGAAAATGCTGAATTGTATAAGAAAAACACAAAGCTTGGCATGATGCCAAGATTCAGAAAAGATAATTCAAGGAGGGTGACAAAGTGTTGTTGTTACACTCTTGATTAAAACTTTATCCTGAAAAGTTGAAATCTTGGTGGTCTGACCCATTCAAAATTATGAAAGTGTACCCTTATGGTGATGTTGATTTAAAAAATGAAGAAAATGGAAATGAATTTAAAGTGAATGGTCTGAGAGTTAAGTTGTATTTAGGAGGAGACATGCCCAGCACTAAGGCATTCACCTCCTTGGATGATGCTCTTTAAGAAAAATGTTTTAGTCAGGCTGAGGACTCTTAAACCAAACGCTACTGGGAGGTAGCCCAGATGCTAATTTTTCATGTTTTAGTGTTCATTGTTAGTTGTAGGAATAAAAATTGTGTGGAAATAAATTAGGTTGAGGTGACAATTGTGTTTGGAATTGATATTGTTGAAGAATTCCTTTCTCATAGCATCAGTTGAAGGGGTTGCACTCGCCACAACACTATATGGCGGGTGATATTTGAATTTTTGAAAAAAGGAGGATAAGAAAAAAGAGGTGATGCGATGGCATCAAGGTACAATACACGATCAAGGTGATGGCATCAAGGTACAATACTCGCCACAACACTTTCGCCGAGGTGATGGTTGCAAGAGGCTCGGCCTCGACCCACTTAGTAAAATAATCTACCGCCACGATCAAGAACTTGAACTGGCCTGGAGCAGGTGGAAACGGGCCTAGCAGATCCATGCCCCACCAAGCGAACGGCCAAGGTGAGACAAGACTTTGCAACTCTGTGGAGGGTGCAATGTGGACATCAGCATGTATTTGGCATTTCTTGCACTTCTGAACGAGCTTCTTGGCATCCTCGTCCATGGTCGGCCAATAATAGCCGGCCCTGAGAGCCTTCTTAGCTATGGAACGAGCGCCCTGGTGACTCCCACAAGCCCCATCGACCAGCTTGTCAATGTTAGGCACGGGGAAGGCATCCTTCGGGCATGCCTTGTTCAGATCGGTGTAGTCTACACACATCCTCCACTTTCCATTCTTCTTTTTGACCAACACGACGTTGGATAGCCAGGTCGTGTATTTGATCTCTTCTATGAAATTGACCTTTATGAGGTCCTCAACGGCCTTTGCAATGCGCTTGATTTTTCCTCGTTCGATCGTCTTCTTTGAGCGGCCGCTTGGCCCATCGATCGAAAGTTGATGGCGGGCTACTTCGATAGGAATGCCGGCATGTCTAATGCCTGCCATGCGAACAGGTCAGCATAGTCTCTCAAACATTGCACAAGATCTTGCTTCACTTGCACTTCTGAACGAGCTTCTTGGCATCCTCGTTCATGGTCGGCCAATAATAGCCGGCCCTGAGAGCCTTCTTAGCTATGGAACGAGCGCCCACTTTATCATTCGTCCCGCCAGGTCTGGCCGATGGAGGACTTGCCTGATTGGCTGATCGGTCCTTACCACGACCTGGTGGGCTACAAAGTAGGGCCTCAACCTTCGAGCAGCGATCAGGAGTGCAAGGGCAAACTTCTCTATTTTCTGGTACCTCAGCTCGGGCCCTTGCAACACTTTACTAATAAAGTAGACCGGATTTTGTTTCAGCTCGCATTCTCTGACCAACACGGCGCTCAGAACTTCTTCTGTGATAGTTAAGTACAGGTACAATGTCTCGCCCGGTAGCGGCTTAGTCATAATTGGCGGATTGGTCAAAGCTTGCTTCAATTCATCCAACGCTCGCTGGCATTGGTCGGTCCACTCAAAATCCACCTCTTTCTTCAGCAGTCTAAATAGTGGAAGCGACTTGCAGGCCGCTTTAGGGATGAACCTGGAGAGAGCGGCCACCATGCCATTAAGCTGTTGTATTTCTTTTTTAGAAGTGGGCGGCCTCATATCGGCGACCGCCCTGCATTTCTCAGGGTTTGCTTCTATCCCTCTTTCAGTCAGGTGGAAACCCAAAAATCTGCTGGCCCTCACCCCAAAGGTACACTTCTCAGGATTCAGTCTAAGTGAGTTCTTCCTAGCTTCTTCAAATATTTCTCTGAGATCGCTCACATGATCTGGGTCGGTTACGCTTTTGATGATCATGTCGTCCAAATACACCTCTGAGATGCGACCGATCTGCCTCTTGAAAATTTTGTTCATCATTCGCTGGTAGGTCGCTCCAGCGTTCTTGGCCGAAAGGCATCACTTTATCTTGAAAATTTCCCGATCCGTCATGAAGGTCATCTTTGTGTAGATCGGGGATACATCGTGATCTGATTGTATCTGAGTAAGCGTCCCAAAAAGGGACGATAGTTTGTAGCGAAAGCCCCATCGACCCGGCTTGTCAATGTTAGGCACGGAAGGCATCCTTCGGGCATGCCTTGTTCGGACGGTGTAGTCTACACACATCCTCCACTTTCCATTCTTCTTTTTGACCAACACGACGTTGGATAGCCAGGTCGTGTATTTGATCTCTTCTATGAAATTGGCCTTTATGAGGTCCTCAACGGCCTTTGCAGCGGCTTGAGATTTTTCCTCGTTCGAGTACGTCTTCTTTTTGGCGGCCAAACGGCCCGCCATCAACCGAAAGTTGATGGCGAGCTACCGATAGGAATGCCGAGCATGTCCGATGCCCGCCATGCGAGCAGTCGGCATAGTCTCTCAAACATTGCACAAGATCTTGCTTCACTTGCTCGGTAGGTCGCTACACGAGCTTGACTATCTTCGTTGGGTCGTCTCCCAACCGCACATCTATTAACTCTCCATGAGGTTCGGCCTTTTCAACTGTTTTTCACTCTCGGGCTAAGTCATCATCGTTATCTTCTGGTCATTGTCGGATCATACCGAGCATCCAAATCGGTGACATTGACTTGATGGCCTTCACCAAAGGCTTTGAGCGTTTGGGCGAAGATCTACCTCATCGCAAATTTGTTTGATCACAGTCGTGGCCGTCTCGCGCCTCTAGGTCGGCCGCCGTGGTAACTACCGGTGCGTCCTTCTTCAGAAATTTCATCTTCGGTGTCTTTGTTGATGCCACGGCCTCTAGCTTGCCCGTGGTCGGCCTACCAATGATGCAATCGATAGCATGACTTGAGGGGGAGTACAAGGAACGTCGTGCGGGACCGTCCCTGCATAAAGTGCTATCTCGATCTGTCGTCACCAAATGTGACCATGAGCTCAATCGTCCCCAACGGATAGGTGGATCGCTCCATTGAAGCCCGTTAGGGGAGTAGGCTCGGCTTGGGGAATTATCTCGCTTCGATCGACCTTGATCTTGTCAATCAAGCCTTCAAACATGATGTCGGCCGAGCTACCCTGGTCGACTAGAATTCTTTGAACTTCAGTATTGGCCATAACTGCCCTGATTACCAACGGAACATAAGCGTTTCGGCCTACCATCGTGTGGTCGCTATCTCCAAACGAGATGGGGTCTATTCGAGACCGGTGGGACCGTGACGTTGAACCGACCATCGAGAGCTCGTCCCCACTTCCTCTTTGTAGCTTTATTTGATTCTCTACGATCCAACGGTTTCCACCGTGAATGACCATTGCGGCGTTGCGGCCCCCGGATCGTGGAGCTTCTCGATCCTCGGACCGGTCTTTGTCTTGGGTGCTTGAAACAACTAGAGCACCCTTCCCCGATCTGGATCGAACTCTTCTTTCTCGCTTCTTCTCTTGGGTCGGTCGCTTTCCTCCGACCTCACATACTTTCCCAACTTTCCTTTACGGATGAGTTCTTGATATCATCTTTGAGGCCATACGATCATTAGTATCATGACCCTTGCTTTTGTGGTAACGGCAATACCTTTTAGTCGGTCGTGCCCCCTTCTTGAGCACGAGTGGATCGTGCCGCTTTACTCCCACAAACTCATTATTCGGCACTCGCTATAGATCTGCGCAATAGAGGTGTTTGGCGAGTGTGCGATGATCAAACTTCTTATCACGAAAGTCGGACCGATTGTCGCGCGACCTTCATGCCCTTTGGCCGCTTAACTATCGCTTTCCTCTTTAGGTCGTGCGTACGGACGGCCTTTCTTCTTTGCCAAGGTTTCTTCATACGCCATGTGGACGTTAGCCGCTTGTTAAGAAGTAGCCGAGATCTTGGTAATGGTTAAGAGTGAATTCTTCTACGAACCTGGTCCTCGAATATACCACGCCAGATATTTTAGCTTGTCCTTGTCGACAAGTCACGAACGGACTCGGCCTCGGTGTTAAACCGGTCGATATCTTTGCTTCTCGGCGTCTCATTATCTCCTTGAACAACGAGTCCAAGTATTCTTCATACCGATATTGGCGATTTGCGGTGTAGTGAGACAAGAATATTACGATCAGTCGTCCCATGAGGAGATGGAATTGGGTCGCAGAGACTCCCACCATTCCAATGCTCGGCCGTCCCAGTGGATCGGGAAAAGCACGCATTTCATGGTCGGTCCCAATTCCTATAACAAATAGTAATTATTGAAGTAGCGGAGATGTTTGTGCAGGTCTCCTCGTACAAACTTGTTGAGGTTAGGCGGCTTGCGGAGATCTCTCGAATTTTGTACCGCTGATCTCCCCGGAGAACGCGGGCGTGTTCATTCTGAATGCCGTTCGACCCAAAGGGGTTGCATTGCGAGGCACGCCTCGTTGCCGGCATTCCATAGAATCCTCCGGGGCCGGTTGGTGGAAGCCGAGGAGGCCTTCGGGGTCGCTTCGCTTTGGCCTCTCCTTGGCGATGTGAAACGTCCACGATTCTTCCATCTCGTAATTTTCCGGCTCTTCTCGAGAATCCCAAGATCTCGCTTCGACCGACGTGACCGGACGACTCATTGGAGGAGTACCTAGTGGGTGAGCGGCCGGTGTCGGGGCGAGTAGCTAGAATCTTCATAATCATAGGACATTGAGCGGCGCGTCGCTGCGTTCTCGCCAGAGAGCGTCTGTGTGCCCCCGCTTCTTCTTGCTTGAGAGAGCGATGAGTAGTGCTTTCTCGGCGAAAATGCTCCTTCGAGGAGGAGGGAGCGGTGTCTTCGCGCCGGGCGACGCAGCGAAGGTTCTCCGTCTTCGCCGCGTGGCGCCCGAATCGAACCTCTCGTCTTCGAGAGATGAGCGCATCTCGATGCGCGATCACTTGATTTTTGTTTTGCGGGATCTGCAAAAGCGGCTGAGTGACATGATCTCGGTAGAGGTTCACGAATGCCCGCTTCAACCAGCTCGGGCGGCAAGTCTCGAGAACGGCCGCTTGAACTGTTGGAGGATAGGTTCGCGGCCGTTGTGCACTGAAGGTTCTTGTCGCGGAAGTCCTTGAGACTCGTGGATCGTGGCGGCCACGCCCTCGGGTGTGCTGCGATTACGCCGGAGGATTGAGTCGAAAGTGGCCCGTCACGGGGACGGCCGCGTGGAGCCATGAATGAGGTAGGATAGCGCCGCGGGCCTCCCATCGTGGTCGCCAATTGATCGTACCTTGACCAATGAAGAGTTGAAGTGTTGATTGATTCGTCAAATGGGCGGTCGTTGAATGAGTGAAAGGACCGGTCCCAGGGCTTCACGCGTTGAACACCTCGGGTGGTACTGGCAAAGACGCTCGACGATCTAGTGAGAGGTCGCTCGGGCGAGATAGCTCAAGTTAGAGAACGTGCACGAAGCCATATGCGAATGGCGTATATATCTTTGAGGTCCGACCGTTTTGCGAAGATTTCGGCCGGCGAGAATTGCGCTCCAAGCGGCGTGTTTGGGCGTCGAGATGGGCTGGGCCGCAGGTCCAATTGCTGTTGGCAGTCCTCGTATTTGCTAATACACCCAGGAACAATATATATATATATTCGACATGATTCCTAGGGCTTGACCTTGAGCTAGTTTGTTACGGCTTTTTTGAAAAATAATCAATATATTATTAATGTAATTATATAAAAATAATCTAAAAACTGCATTAAGCAAAAAGATTTTGAGTAACTTCTCATAAATACCATTTTTGATAAAATGTTTTTTCTTTCAAATAATTATTATGTTATATAAACAACTTTGTCTTTTCTTAAAAATTTCTAATATCTAAATTAATTAACATCTGTTCTTGTTTGTTGGGATGACCGCAGAAAAAATTGATAATTTGAATAACGATAATGCTTAGAAATGAAAAAGCTGGGATCCATTTTTTCCAACAATAAGTCGGATCCTTCTATTGGCCTTTTTGGGCAATATAAATAGTTCATGGGATAATAAATGCTAAACATTAAGGAATACGATTATTGCGGCCATTACAAGACAAATTTGCGAGAATTAACGGATTACTTTCTTTTAGCTAAGCAATAATTCAATTGATGGGAGCACTAGGAGTGCGTCAACCCATTTAGAAAGAGAATGGGGAGGGCCTCATTAAACCCCCTGAGCCAAAATCAAATGGGAAAAAGACTCCGACAGGGAAAAAGAGTACCTCAAAACAGATGTTGATTGCTTACAATGTGAATATCAACCCACAGTTTCTCCCCCTTGAAAGCATGAAAGATGGTTAGAACCCCATAAAGAAATAGATATGGATGAGTTGCACTTCAATTTATAGATACACCAACTCTAATAATTAAGACTCTTAACCCGATTAAAAACCGAGTCCACGCTAGCTTCCCCCTCTATGAAGACGACGCTGTTTCTTACAACCCGATTAACAAATTACTTATAATGCATATAGACGTTACATACAGGCTCTCCGAGAGATTAGGGGTGACAATTTCTACTCGCAAGTGGGGATCCCCGAAGGGACTACCCCGAATGGGGCCCCGTGGGGATGGGGACGGGCGAGAAAATCCCCTCGCAGGCAAAGTGTGGATGGGGATGGGGAGCATACAATCAGCCCTGCGGGGACCCCGCCCCGAAAATACTACACAATATTTTTATAATAGATATATCGTATATTATAAGTAATTAATTTTTTAGTCATTTTATACGTGTTTTTAATTTAAAATATTAAATTTTTCTAACTTTTATACTTTTTAAATATTAAAATATAAAAGTAAGACTCAATTTTATATTTTTTTATATTAAAATGTTAAAATTTTGAATTTTAATCTTACTTTTATATATTTTTTTTAATTTTATTATATTTTAATTTATATTTATGCTACCTTTTAATAAACTTTCGGGATCCTCGCGGGGACCGTGGGGATGGGATGAGGGAGGAAAAGTCCTCGAGACGGGGAATGGGGATGAGACGAGGGACAATTTGGGAGGTGGGGACGGGGAGCTACTCTCCGCCCCTGCCCCGCCCCATTGTCATCCCTACGAGAGATGGATATTAGGGGTCAACTGAGAATAGGACACCGACCAATTGAGATATGTGATGAGTTTCTTCTTCTTTGAGGCGGTCCCTTTCGGTTGAGCCTTTCTTGATATCGATCGGTCCTGTTAGGAACAACATCAAAATCACTTATTTTTTCAATTTGAATTTTTGATAAAAGATCTTTTAATTTATGATAGCTATGAGATGAGGACAATGATACAAGTATATATAATAGAGATGACTATTAAGATTTCCAATATCACAAATTCATTATTACATCAATAGTGTATCTCAATCAATATAATTTTTTTTTGAACCTCTTATCTCAATCAACATTATTTTACCAATGTTGCCACCTAGCTTTTCTTTCCCAAACAAAATTGTTCCAGCTATGATAGAAACCATTTAGCTGTACCAACCAATAAACAACATGGTCTGAGTCCGATTCAGCATCAAATGCATTAAAAATGGCTTTATATTGAGCAAAAGCCCAATGCACACGACAAGCTTCTACCTTATTTCCTGGTACAACCCATTTATGAGTTTGTTTTGGACCTAATTCAAAGTGCCCCCCTTCATCACAATCAAAGGACAGAGTATGTGCATTATCTGCCACCAAAGGTAATCCATTAACAATGTTGACTTCAGTTGTTGGATAGACGTAATTCATGGTTTGGTTTTCCTGAAGCTTGGCATCTGTTGAAGAAATACAAAAAGTATTTACAAGAATTAGGAAGAGGGCGACATAGCATGAGATTAGCATTTTGAAGTTACGATATGAAGGGACTTCTAAAGTTGACTCAAATATATATTTTTGGTTGAGACCAAGTATCCACCGCCGAACACAGTGACTAACCCCTCGCTGAATTAGAGGCGCCTCGATAGGTGTGACAAACATAGTACAATAAGGCAATTTCATAAGTGTATATATAATCAAAAATTAACGTGTGTAATTAATGCCAACAGTTTTTTTGAATATTTTTTAATTGTATTTATTTTGAGATTCTTTGTAATCGGGGCCTGTCTAGGAGAGTTATGAAAATTTAAAGCCTAATTATAATACAAAACTGTCAAATATTTATATTTGCATTTGATACAAATATATGAAAAACGGAAATTACATTTAGTACAAATTTTTGATAATGGAAAATCAGTTGTTAATTCCTTTTTTTTCACGAGACTAATTTTTCACATAGTAGCAACTTGTTAGTAGTAAGTTACCAAAAAAAAATTGTTAGTAGTAAAATAAATAAGAATATGAGAAGAAAAGACATCTATATCTATATTATATATAACCATGAATCTGACACCTAGGCATCCACCTAATCAGCCACGTCAATAAATATGTCAGCACCAATTAAATCCACCTAAGCACAACCATTCCATGCGTGCGCCACATCACCTCATTAACACCGCATACATTTAGAGCCGTTAGATCAAGTCACATGACAATAAAATCAAGGGCCTTAATATCATGAAAAAAATCAACGGCCACAGTTAAAATAGATTTCGGCTGGAGTAAATTAACACATAGGGGACAAGAAAACAAACGTGTTAATTATCATTCAAAATCACAATTAACCACAATCAATTGTCATAACTTCTTTCGGTTTGAATTTTTTGGTTTCAAAAAATATATATATAAATGACCGGTTACTACAAATATGGGTGCAATATTAGTGTTGTGTCAATTGAGAGAAGATATGTACATTCAAAAAGATTTATAGCTGAGTTTTAGTCTACTTTTAAATCGATTTAATTCTTTAAAATAAAACAAAAAATGGTTTTTGAAAAAGTCACACTTCACCTCTTCCGACTACACATCTGTCTGCAGCCCTGTCTTTGTGCCACAATATTTCAGCATCTTTTCTTGCATCCCACAATTGCATTGTCTTTATAGGTTTAATAATGTCGATTTTTTTTAAATAAAATCTTCAATTTCAATTGTTGGATATATGATGGTTTTTTACTTTATATGTTTATTCAGAATGAAACTTTGAAGTTGTCAATAAGTTACAAATTAAATAAATTTTATTTTATTTAGGCTTAATTACGCTTTTGGTCCCCTATTATCATCAACTCACGATTTTAGTCCCCCAATTTTTAATTTGACGAATTTAGTCCCCCTATTTTCCCAATTTGTAAAATCAAAGTCCCCCACTAATTTGGTCAAAATTATTGTTGTGTTGTCAGTCCTTTAACCTACATGGAAGGCCAGCTGGCATGCCAAGTTGGACAATAAATTAAAACTTCTTATTTTTATTTTAACAAATGTTTTTAAACAAATTAATAAAATGCAAAATTAAAAACAAAATATTTGTCTTAGGGTATCAGACTCATTTGATGAGTTCCCCCACTCCAGTATCATCATCTTCGTATTTCCATTTTATTTACATTGCCAATAACTCTTTAACATTTATGTTGCTTGGTGTGAAGTGAAAATCAACGGATGGACAACAATGTTACTTTCACACCTTTTGTGTCCAAAATAACAACTGGAAAATGAGAAGAGGAACTATCTATTGTCATGGTTCTCCGTTATTTAATTTGATTTGATTTGATTTTCTTTTGACAGGTTCTACATCTCATGTGCATATAAATTAAGGTGAAACTATCTATTTAGATATCATGTGCATGAATTTACTTGAGATGTAATTTGTACTCAATAGTTTTGTATTGTATTTTTATTGTGACTTTCTTATAGGTTAATGATTTTGATTCTTTGGTTTTATCTTCAGGATGTATGCAAAAGTATGGTGCTCGATGGCTACTTTTATCACACAGCTTAGAAACTTATGATCAATGATATTTTAAAATTTAAAATAAGAAGTTCCATTTTAGTGTTTACTACCAATCTTGATACACAACCCTTTAGTTGTATATTATCCATACATAAATATGACAACATCTTAGAGCTATTAACTTATTGGTAAATTTTGAATTGGTTTGGCCATTTTCGTTAATGATTTATAATTTTTATCTGCTTGAAAAAAATATGACGTAGGAAATTTATATGTTTCCATTGTTGAGCTCTTTCTTCGTTGTTTACTTTTTATCACGTGACATGGTTTTGGACAGGGATTCGTGGTGCTACTATGATATTGAAATCCATGTACTTAGGTAGAATTTTATTAATTAGTTCTTCCACCCTTCACCCTAATTTGATTGGATTTTAAACCAGTTATTGTAATTCATTTGAATAGGAAGTTCAAACCTTTTGGTTTAAACACCAAACACAAATTAGTAGAGGGTTAGAGTTTTGACTGAGGTTTTGTTTGGTTACTATTTACATCATCCACATAGTATGACACGTCACTAATTACATCATCAACGATTTTATTCCACATCATCAACTTAATTCGTTGAAATATATACCAAAAATGTAAAAGTAGGGAATCGAACGCATCCCCTCTTGAATTCAATGCAATTCATAACCAAGTCGACTACATAGCTCTATTGTTTCATAAGCGTAACACATTATTGTTAAACCATTCTTTATTGTTATTTTAAAATAAAAGTCTTGGTACATTATTTTATATTTTTGAGAATGCTATAACATTTAAATAGTCAAATAATATAAAAAAATACTCACTATATATATAAAAATAAATAAATGTAAACATATATATTATATATCATAATGAATGGATAAAAGACAGTGTACAAAGAATTCGACGTGTCATATAACACACGATAACATACAACTGCATTTTTAAAGATGCCAAAAAATAATATAAAATTTTATGATAAAATGAGACATGTTGCTTATAACAATAAAATCGAATTCCCACAGGTTCACACGTTTAGCGAAAACAAATTATGAAGGATATATTACAAAATAGATGAGACATTCTATTATCGTATATCATTTTCCTTTCGACATTAGTAATAGTAATGTGCTTTTCTATATAGTCATTCAGAATACATTAGAGGATAATCATATTTTCATCGGTTCAATTTTCGTTTTAGTACTTTGTTTGAATACTTTTATATTAATTTTTCGTCATTTAATTATTACAAAACATAAGATAGGAAACAAAATCCTTTCCCGGACAAAACCCCACATCCCATTTGAAATTATAATATTTAATTATATTATATATATAAATATATAAATCTAAATTTAATTTTCTACTATTATATAAATATTTAAAATAGTTGAAGTAATTACCATACGGTGTCAAAACAAATGAATTTCGACCCGTGCTGGTACGGGTAAATTATACTAGTAACCTGAAATGACATATCCCGAGTAGCTAGTTAAGTTGACAAGCTAAGAGATATCGAAGGAGTGCAAGTAGGAGGTCTGGTTTCAAATTCGGGAAACTAACATTCCCACTCCCCCACTAAATTGCTTATAAAAAAAACCTGTAATGACATAATGATTTGGTAACAAGTATCAAATTTTCCAATAATCATGGTTTACAAATTCCTATGGTTGATCAAACAAAATTATGTGTATCTTAGTAATAATAAAAATTCAAAGAAAGTAATAAGAATTAAGACTTTAATTTTGTCAATCATTCAAATTTTAAACACAAGAACCGATAAGAAGATTTTTTTTTTCGATAAGCAGAACTGATGGGAAGATGAATTTGAGCCATATACAATAGTCAATACAATTATGTTTGTACCTGGATCGGCAAGGAGATCCATCCCAGGGTAAGTTGTTGTAGTGTCTCGCATAGATCTGTGGTGGCTCGGTAGTGGCACCTACAAGCATTTCCACGCTTAAGTCAACAAGGGAAGTGGAGAGGTATGCAAGAAATGAGAACGTACCTATTTCTGTAGGGGTGCCGCTCTATTTATAGACGCGGCGGGTATTGCTTTGCGTCGTTGGATCCGGCTTGTTGATCTGGTCCGTTAATTTACGATGTCGTCGCATATTTGTTTTTATTTGATTTAATATTTTAATAAGAAATATAAAATTATCATAAGTGTTAGTTAATGTTAATAAAAATCGTAGAGCGATCAAATTATGATGTTTTACTCAAATCTAATCAACATGGTGTTTGGTCATGAACTGAGAAGCTAGTTACCTCGTTCGAGGAGCTTAAGGGGTTCCGCTACTCGGGACTCGTCAGCTGTAGTCGGAGCAAGGGAATGCTTCTCGGTAGGTCCGAGTCGCAATCCTTCCTACGTCGGGTGGGGTGTACTTGCAGACACTCCGATGCCTAAGTCAGTAGAGAAATAGGCTGAATGTGCAAGAATGAGAGCGTACTTGGAATTAGAAGCTGGTTCCTCTATTTATTGACGAGGGCACCCGGTGCTGACCGTCGGATCTGCCTGGTAAATCAGGACCGTCAGACCCTCAAATGTAGCGCTGCGACGCGCATTGCCGGCGGGTTTGTTTATTGGGCCGATCTTCTTGGTAAATATTGGGCTAGGCCCATGTAGTCGATGGTGCTTCTAGCCAAGGTCGGAACAATGGCCCTCCAAGTCGAGGACGAGTGAGGCAAGAGGTCGGCCTTGGCTTGCAAGTTATTAGATCGACCCGTCAAGCTAGTCTTGTCAACGGTCGTTTCTGGGGAAGTGAAGCGACAGGTAGTTATTATGGCACGTTTCCCAAATGTGGCTTTGATTGGATAGCTCGATTTAAAGTGACGTTTCGGTTTCCGAGGCCTAGGAAATATATATATCCCTTGCTTCAAAATCTTCCCTCTGCTTGCATTTTGTAAAAGAAGAACGAAGTTGAGAGTATTCAATTGTCTGTGCTTTCAAATTCCGGCCACCGCCCAAGATCGTCTCCATTCACTACGCGTAGCAGTTTTTCCTTTCTTCTGTCGTCTGAGTTCATAGTTTTCCTAATTTTCCCAGAAAATGTCTTTATCACCACCCGAGGTCATCTTAGGTGAGAACCAAGAACAACTCCCTTCCCAAGAAGCTTCTCCCATTCAGCCCCGAAGTGCCACTACAACATTTAGACCCTATGGCAACGCCTAAAATTTCAACGGCCAAAAAACCGTTGCCTTAGCCAACAATGGCAACGGTTTTTTGAACCCGTTGCTGATTTATTTATTTTTTTAATTTTTTTTTTGGCAACGGCTGTAAACCGTTCCCATAGAATCTACGGCAACGGTTGTTTTATTTAGTCTTGATCCAACGCTTTATAACCGTTGCCATAAGGTCTACGGCAACGTTTTTTTGTTTAAGCTTTATCCAACGGTGTATAAACGTTGCCATAGGGTGAATTATTAAAAAGTGAAAAATTTGGGCGCTAAATAGTAGCGCGTTTTATGATTAACAAAAATTGTTTGGTGGCATTTTCTTGAAACCAAAAAACCCCCAAAACCAAAAACACTCACTCCACTCCATCGCTCAATCACTCTCACTCCACTTCATCGCTCAATCGGTCCTCGTGATCGACTCCATCAGCATAAAACGCAATCACTCTCAGAAACCAAAAATTTCTCAGAAATCAACACACTCCACTCCATCGCAGCAATGGTGAAGCACGCCTCCTGTTCTTAACCCTAACCGACCTAATCCTCAACTCCTCCGACGTCGGATTCAACTCCACTCCATCGCAGCGACGCTGAGCTACATTCGATTTCTTTCTCCCTTTCACTTCCCCTGAGCTTGACTGAGGAAAGAGAACCGATTCATCTCCCTTTCACTGGTATTTCTCCCCATTAAACTTTCCCTGTTCAATTCGATTTCTTTCTTGAAAAATCCTCTTCTATTAATCTGATTTGGGGTTTCTAGAATTTATTTGATTTAGGGTTTCCTTCAAAAAAACCTTTCCCTGTTCAGTGATTTCGCTTATAAATTGGATAGAAGTGAAGCATAAGTTCAGTTAAAAACTCTAGGAACTTTTCCCTGTTATGTGTTGGCAGAAAACTCTAGGAACCTTTCCCTTTTATTATTTTTGGGAACTTGTGTATGGGACATGTAAAATTTCCATGAAAGGGGGCCAAATTGCCCAAATTTACAATTATCTGGACGTGTGATGAAACATTATTCTTACATGAAAGTTTAATGATTGTTTCGACTTTGTAATTTCGCCTTATTTGTGGTTTTGCTTGCTCTATATTGAAGGCATTTCTCTTGCATCGCTATTTTCCCGTAATGTGTGTCACTAATTATTCCCATCTCTATAATATGGGTGGCAAAGCTTCAAGTGTAAAGCACAACCATTAATACCATTTAAACTACTAATTGTAAAGAGAAATACTGTTATATTTTTAACTCAGGAGAGTTTTTGTCAACGGTTTAAGTTGTTATAGTGTTAAAAGTAAAACCCATGGACTTTGCATATGCTTGCCAACTTACTGCATTTCCCATATGTGGTTGTGTTTGTGATTATGATTTGTTTATTTAGACTTCTTTATAGGAATTTCTTTTTATAGGTAGACCACACTGCATGACTTTACATTTTTCAAAGACAGGGTTATCAGATAGCATCATGAAATAACAAAATACAGGAGTTTATTTTTTTACATGATTTTATATTATAAGCGGATGATTGCTTTGCTTATACATATATGATATATCATTTTTATACTGATGATTCAATTTCTGAGATGGTATTGATCACAGTAGTCTTGTCCTCTGCTGTCTTTCTGAGACTAGTTTCAGTTGAATTCATCAAATATTGGTCCTGTATAACGAGCACTGAGCTTGTAATGCCTTGACCAGAAGAAGTTAACAGATCTCCAATAGGTCCCAGCTCAGCATGCTGGGGAAGAGAATCCTTTATGTCAATCATCATGGTTGAATCAAGAAGCTTTTGTCCCTTCCCCACAATTACTAGCTCGTACTCTTTAGCTCTCCCAATTGCTAGCACCTCGTCTGCTATTTTGACTGTGTCCTTTTCATTGTACTCCACTGAACCAAGCCATTTAGTTTTGAACTCGTTTAATGCCACTTCATCTAACTCCTGCTCATGACATTCAAGTTTGTTAGAACTGTTAGTCTTGGATCATTCACATCATATGATGTTTCTAGTTTTTAATGAAGTTAAAGTGAAAATACCTTCTCGTTTCCCCCACTGTTAGCAGTTATTGATGAATTGGAGTTGTGTTCCTCATTGCTGGTTTCTCTGTGTGAAGTGAATCTCACAACAGATAACCTAATTGTGGGATATTCAGCCATCCTACTTCCTAGCTCTAAAGGGATATTCAGCCATCCTACTTCCTAGCTCTAAACCTGATTGGGTTGGCAGAAAATTAATGATTTTAGCAAATTGTGCAGGTGGGAAAGTTGACTAGTTACACAAGTGGAAGGCAGCAATCAGAACACTTTGGATTAGGCTACATCAAGAGGTAGTTCAAAGTCTAGATTCCTTTCCTTTAGAGTAAATGGAACGGAGCAACTTTGTGACCCATTTATTGAAATATTTTTGCATTGTTTTGACTATTACTTAGATTTACTTTGTTTCCTTTTCTTGGTGTTTGAGTTAGGCACTTCCTTTATAGTAAACTCCATGCATGTATTCTCATCTAGTTTAACCCATGAAAGTTTAACCCATGAATTTTACTATTTTAATGCTATAAGTAGAATTTTACTATTGTGCACTAATGACTACGTAGCAAACATATGGTTCTTAGCAACTTCTTCATTGGTAAAAAATGACTTTTCTTCCTTGGGTATATTTACCTTTTGAAGCAATAGTGATTCTTTACTTTTCAATGCTATAAGTAGATTTCAATGTTCAATGTTTCTTTACTTTTTCTTTGTTTTTCCTTTAAAATTGTCATAATGGTGCATGTTACGCCAACTTGTTAGCTGTATCTTTTTTGTGTTTTTTCAGTTTAGTTTCTATTTTACGTGCTTTTCTTTTCTGACGTTGGAGTAGTTACATGATTCCATGTTTATCCCTTGTGGCCTTTTTTTGTGTGGCACAGAGACCGTACAAGAAGTGAGGGAAAATCACCAGGAAGCAATTACCTTTGTAAGTATAGTTGCTCTCGATATATCACCACTTGTTTTCATTTCTTTAATTGTCTTTGGGCATGTACTCTATTTTCCAAGGGAATTGATTGTTGTGTGTTTTCATAGGCGAAAGTGTGTGCTTTAATATTGCATCTTTGTGATGAGCAATATAATATAACTATTCATTATTAAATAAGTTATTGCTAGATACATGAGAATACATGCATGGAGTTTTCATAGTCAACTAGCATTTGTTATGTTTGCTACGTAGTCAATAGTGGCGCATTCCCTGAACGGACATGTCCTTGTCTGTGTTGCGAAATTCATGTGGGTTACGGATTACGCGAGCAGCCATTGTGGCTGCATTTGCAGCAGTATTGCAGCATAGTCGTTGTTTTTGTGGCTGAAATATTGTTAATTTCACCTTTCAAACCAGTATACAACATAGTAGCAATCTTGGCTAATATACTAGATACTATTTCTCTCTAGGAAGGCTTCTATATGTTGATTGGTAATTTTGCTGGAAACTCTGGTTTTAATAGTTTTTTGTGTTGTATGGTAATATATAGAAGTGGTAATATATAAATAGGTTTTAATAGCTTTCACTGTATATACTCTGCATATTTCATTTCATGGTGAGAGCCAATGTCTTAGTTTTTTTTATGTATTTGTTAACAGTTAGTCAGTCTTCAACCTTCCAATTTTTGACTATTTTCGTAAACTCGATGGATAAAGAGTGGATGAAATCAGCAAGAGATAGCCCAGATTACATTCTTGGTGTTGAGTTTTTCCTAAATTTTGCATACACCATAGGAAAACCCCAAGGAAAAGAGATTCTATGCCCTTGTATTGAGTGTCACAATGCTTTTTGGAAGACAAGGGCAGTTGTATTTAATCATTTGGTATATTTTGGATTTGAAAGAGGATATCATGTCTGGATTCGTCATGGTGAAAAGCGTAAAGACACCGATGGTCTTGTTGGTGCCACAAATGAAGAAGATGACGAAATTGATGATGTTGATGGACTACTATATGAAAGATTCAGAGATGTCGCACACGATGAATGTGGAGTTAATGAAGGCATCGATGAAGATGCTAAAAAGTTCTATAGTCTTTTAGAAGAAGCAAAACAAGAGTCAGATGCAGGGTTGCAAAAACTTCTCTAAGTTATCGTTCACCATTCGACTATATTTGTTGAAATGTCTTTATGGTTGGAGCAATGCATCATTCAATGCTCTCCTAGAGCTTTTGAGAGAAGCTATGCCTCAATTGAACATTCCTGAAACATTCAATAAAACTAGAGGCATGATTAGGGACCTAGGCCTTGATTATAAAAAGATTGATGCTTGTCCTAAAGATTGCATGTTATATTGGAAAGATCATGAGAATGACAGTTTTTGCTCTGTTTGCGGTTTTCCACGGTGGGTTGTCAATGGCGAAGGAGATGATCAAGTTGAGGAAAACAATAAAGCTCATAAAGTTCCTCATAAAGTTTTGAGACACTTTCCATTGATCCCTCGACTGCAAAGGTTATTTATGTGCTCAAAGACAGCTGACTCATTAAGGTGGCATGAAGAAGAGCGTTCTAAAGATGGAAAGTTGAGGCATCCAGCTGATGGAGAGGCATGGAAAGACTTTGATAAGCGCCATCCTGACTTTGCTGCTGATTCACGTAACATAAGGCTTGGGTTGGCTAGTGACGGATTTAATCCTTTCAAAACCATGAATCTATCTCATAGTACTTGGCCCGTCGTATTGATACCATATAATTTCCCACCTTGGTGGTGCATGAAGGCTGAGTATTCTATGTTGTCTTTACTAATTCCGGGACCATCTTCACCCGGGAATAACATTGATGTGTACCTCCAACCATTGATTGAAGAGTTGAAGGTGTTGTGGGAGGTAGGAGTAGAAACATATGATGCCTCACTAAATCAAACTTTTCAAATGAGAGCAGCATTGTTGTGGACTATTAGCGACTTCTCCGGCTCGCTATGTTGAGTGGGTGGAGTACTAAAGGGAAATTAGCATGTCCATGTTGTAACTATAATACTAATTCGACTTATTTGAAGCATAGTCGAAAGGTGTGTTACATGGGGCACCGTGTATTTTTACCTATGGATCATAAATATAGATCGAATACAAGGGCTTTTAATGGGACTACAGAATATGGATCTCCACCAGCTTTGTTAGAAGGAGAAGATATCTTAGAGTTGTTGGTAAACTTTAAAAATGTCTTTGGTAAGAATAAAAAAAGGCATAATGATGGTCCATGGAAGAAAAGATCCATTTTTTTTGAATTACCATATTGGAAGCACAATTTGTTACGACATAACCTTGATGTGATGCATATAGAGAAACTATATTTGATAACATCATTGGCACCTTCTTTGGATATTCCGGTAAGACGAAAGATCATGAAAAAGCTCGTTTCGACTTACAAGAAATGGGCATTAGGAAGAAACTTCACCCTATAGAGACAAATCAAGGAAAAAAACTTTTGTTTGCAAAAGCATGTTTCTCCATGACATCGAATGAGAAGAGTACTTTTTGTACTGTCTTAAAGAAAGCAAAAATGCCTGATGGTTGTGTATCAAACATTTCAAGATGTGTTCAAGTTCCTGAAAGAAAAATTATTGGCTACAAGAGTCATGATGCACATTTCATCTTGCATTACTTGCTTCAAGTAGCTGTAAGAAGCACAATGTCCGACCAAGTCGCCCACCCTTTAATTCGTCTCTCGTCATTCTTTCGTTGTTTATGTCAAAAAGTTATTGAGGTGGGGGATCTAGATATCTTGGAATCAGAGATTGCGAAAACACTTTGCCAATTGGAGACGATTTTTCCCCTTTGTTTCTTTGATGTTATGGTTCATTTGCCTATACATCTAGTGAATGAGGTAAGATTGGGAGGCCGGTTCAATTTAGGTGGATGTATTTTCCAGAAAGATATTTAGGTAAATTGAAGAGCTATGTACGTAATAAGAGTCGTCCTGAAGGTTCTATTGCGGAAGGATACTTGGTTGAAGAATGTTTGACACTATGTTCACGATATTTGCATAATGGTGTTGAAACAAGGCACAACAGAATGACAAGGAATAGTGATAGATGCGATATGGGTGATGTTGAAAGTTTAGACTCTTATCCGGGCATTGGTCATCCTATTGGAGGAAAGAAAAAGGGAAGAGCCATTTCTTTGGATTCTAAGTCAAGGAATCAAATCCATCGCTACATCCTATTCAATTGTGACGAAGTTGAAGAGTTTATTAGGTAATTAATATACTTGTAGGCTTTAGTTACATGAAAGAGTTGCTTTACAATTATTCTAACAATGATTTTTAAATTTTAGGGAGCATGAAAATGAAACAACAAATATCAATAAAAGAAAGAGGTGGAACCAAGCAAAGAGTAAAGGGCAAGATTTTGTTGAATGGTTCAAAACTCGTGCTTTAATGGATGATGTTTACGACCAACTTAAGAAGTTGTCTAGAGGACCAAATAGAGTTGTGCGATGTTTTTCTCAAGCTATGTCATTAATGGTTATAGGTTTCACACCAAACAACGTGATGCAAGACGTAAAACCCAAAGTAGTGGTGTGGCGTTGGTGTCCAGTAACCCAAAGCTTTGCAAGCACAAAAGATAAAAATCCTACAACAAATTCAATAAATTACTATGGATCAATCATTGAAATAATTGAAGTAGACTATTATGGTCATTTCAAGTCCGTGTTATTTAGATGTGATTGGTATGAAGTTGAAGACGACAAGTACGGGTTGACTTGTGTTCACTTCAACAAGAGATGTTCTATGGATGACCCTTTTGTGTTAGCTTCACAAGTCCATCAATGCTTCTACATCCAAGATCCTATTAATGTGAATAGGAACTATGTTATGAAGACTTTTCCGAGAGACTTTTTTAATATGAAAGATGAGTCTTATTCAAATTCCCAACATTTGCATCAAAGAGAGTTGTCGATCATGCGGTAAATCTAGCTACGATCGATGACAAGCTGTGAAGTTGAATTGGCTAGGAGTGACATACCACCAACCATTATTGAAAAGTCTCTGCTTGTGTCAAATGAAATGGATGTTGAAGATGATTCTGATTTTGATGACACTTTGTTTGACTACATGGATTAGTCTATTTTTCATTTCATAATTTATTATTGTAAATATAAGGTGATGTTGGAATCTATGTATTGATTACTATAATTTCTCATATTTTTTTCTCACTCACATGTGTGTTTAGATATTAATATATATTATGATGCAGGTAGTGTTTGGTTTAATTTCATTCCAAGAACATCTCTATTTGAGTTACAAACTACAAAGGGTGTAGGAAAATGGACAAGGATGATCTTCAACAACTTAAAGCTAAATCAAGTGCGGAGTTGCTTAAGAAGTATAAAATCAAGAGGGAAAATGAGATAGCTTCAAACAAAAGTAAGGGAAGCAATTCAAATCAAGAAAAAAATCAACAACATATTGGAAGCACTCAACAATGACCAATTTGCCTCGTAAGAAGTTATTTCCAAGTTTTCAAATCTATTAGGAATCAACTATATATATATATATATATATATATATATATATATATATATATATATATAAAAGTCATAGATATAGATCACTTCCATGAATCTTAGAAATAGTAGTCTTCATCTCTTTAATTTCAATAGTAACTACAAATGCATCCCTTCCTGCGTACCTTGAATCACCTTTGCTATATTCCTTTCTGTTATTTGCTACCAAATGAATTTTCATCAATTAAATTTAAAACAAAGTGATTCCTTCCCTGCTATATTCCTTCCCCACATTACTTGCAATAAATAATAGGATGTGAGTGGCTAGTGAAGAAGCTATTTGAAAGAAAATAGATATAGCATATACACTAAGGGACTAAGCAAGTGATTGAAGACATAGAAAAGATGAGACATTGTACTCTAATCGATATGATTCTATAGTACAAAACTACAAATTTGGATCTAGCCTTTAGTTTGACCTTCTAGTTCTGAGAAATAATCTTCATTTAAGATTAATCATTTATATTGTGAACAAGTAAAAAGTATATATATATATATATATATATATATTGATAACTTTGCATAGCTGTAAATTACAATGAAAGTAGATCTTTATGCTGGTCTTGAAAAGTTTTAGAGAAAGATTGTTAGGAAGAAACCTAAAAGAATGTTGAATCTTGTGGGTTGTTTAAGATAGTATATGGTTGATTTTATATCTTTCGGAATGTTTAAGTTGCTACCTGCACATCTAGTTTGCAGAATGCAGACAACTTTGGATTTAACATATATGTTCTATTTTCCAGTCCCAAACAATAGGCATTGATGAAGGAAGGATCCAAAAGGGCCTTGGTAAATCGACGTCATTGACTATTGGAGGAGTTTCGATCCCAATAAGAGGATCAACAGGGTCACTAGAAGCTCAAAACAAAAGGAAAGAGCAAATGAATTCTTCCTTGAACATTAAAGCGGCAACCCCAACAATAAAGGCCACTCAAGTTTCTCACCAAAAAGACCTTGCTAAATCCACAAGTAGGGCCCAAGCATCTACCAATCAAAAAGACCTTGCTAAATCCAAAAAAATGGAAGACAAAATGGTAGATGCTATGAAGCCTACATTGAACAATAGGGCTGCCACTAATGTTGTTCAATCTGAATTGCCTATTAAGAGGCAGCTAAGGTCTACCGCCGGTGGAAATCAAAGTGAAGGAGCAATGGCTGAAGAACAAGCATTGAAGAAGAAAAAGTGCATCCCCAAGTGTCCATCAATGTCACTTGCTGAATTTATTGATAAAAATCAGGAAACAAACCAAGTTGAAGAAGCTGAACAAGAAAGTGATCATGAAGAAGGAATTGAGGGGGATATTAACTTTGAAAGTGAGGAAGTTGGGGAGTTTCATGAAAATACAAGTAAAGGTATATCAAGTTAATCGGCATTATTTTAATTGAACTTGCATTTTTATGAAACTTGAATTAGTTTAATTGAAACAGTTCCATAACAACTTTGAATTTGAGTTTTCTGCATTGACTCATTTTTGTTTTAATTAGGGGAAGCATCTAAAAGAACTCTAGGGAAAACATTATGTGTGAATATTCATACACGTTCAGCTAATGATAGAGAAGAGATTATCTTGAATGAACTAGGACAACCCATTGGGCCAAATGCAAGGATACTTTCCCAATTCAGTAACTTTTTGGGGACCATAGCCAGGAGTTCAGATTTTTGCCCTCTTATTTACACCAATTGGAAGGCTGTACCAGGAAAAGATGAAAACATATGGGCTTATGTCAATGTAATAGAACTTATCTAGTTCAATTTGTTTGTTTAGTTTTACTTTAATAAAATAGAGCTTTCTAATTAAGCTTCTTTTTTGTAGGAAAAATACAACGTGCACTGAGAGAAAGAAAGAAGGTCGTGTATTCTATTATAGACGAGGCATGGAGGCGATATAAGTGTACTATTAGAAGGAATCATTTTAGCCCATATAAAACCTTGCGTGAGAGGTTGAAAAATCGTCCGATGACATACCAGGAGGAACACTTCAAAGAATTGATGGTATATTGGAGCCTTCCGCCTGCTTCAAGTAAGAAAATAGTGTTATTTGTGTTTTTCTTACATTCATTTCTCAACTTTACTAAATTGCAATGTCCATTACTTAGGAAACCTGTAAGCAAAATGCTCAAAATATAGCTCAACAAAAATGCAGGACATCGAGTGGTCCTGTAAGCTTTGCTCGCATAAGGAGACAATGGTATTTCAAATTTTAATGTTTTAAATGATATTTAAATAATTTGACTATACTATTGTGTTAATGACCTTATTTTCTTGGTAGTGTGCAAGTAGTGAGGATGGAGAGCCTCCTTCGCAAGTTGAGTTGTTCATCGAAACACGGCAAAGTAAGAAAGGAAAGCAATTGAGCGAAGAGACAAATGATACAATTGTAAGTTTTATCTAATGAATTTTTCATTTCAAATATAATAAAGTATATCTTTAACTGTGATTGCTTTCTAAATATGGTAGATAAAACTTCAAGACTTGGTGAGGTCTGGTACATCTTCTTCGGAAGCTTTTCAAAAGGTGGTTGGTAAAGAAAAAGCGAGGAGAGTAATGCATTACCCATGGAAGAGCTGTAACAACTACTATGTTGAAAAGAAATGAAGAACTTGCAGAAATCAAGAAAGCACATGCAAATCACGTGGAACAACTAAAAGAAGAACATGCCAATCATATCAAAGAAATTGAAGAGAAACTACAAGCGAAACTGGAGGAAAAGTTTCAACTTTTTGCAAAGGCCTTATTAGATCCAAGTAACTCAAGGTTGAATGTGGAGGCTTTGGCAGCTATGTTTACAACTCCGCCTGATGCTACTAGTGCTCCACGTTCTTCGACATCAACACACGCCCCAGAAGCTCATAGGGTAAGAATAAAATACTTACTGTTATTTAGCTTCTTTGATAGGAAGTAAAGCAATTAACAACTTCTGCATGCCCACGTGTAGCATTGTGATATTTACGCTTAATATAGTGGAAATGTGTTACATGTAGAGGTTTGATCTGAATTCCTTTTCTATGAACATGTTCAAAATGGTGTGTTGGTCATTGATATTCAAAATGTGGGTTGATTTGATTGTGGACTGTGCATGATTTTATAATGTGGTAAATGTTGATTTGATACACTTTAAATTTAATTAGCAATGGGACTTGGTTCAGTCTGTCTAAGGTCTTTTATATCATATAATTTATCCTTTAATTTGAGTTGGTTCAGTCTGTCTAAGGTTAGCTGGCTATTGTTATCTTTTTCTATTAGATAAGTTGTCTGATTCTGCTGCAATTTGAAGAACAAGGGGGGCACATCTTGGGTTATTTGGCTTTTGTTTATGGGTTGGTTAGACTTAATTGATTGCTGGATATAAAATAAAAATGCAAGTTTGTTTTACAGTATGCTTCCCTCGTTTAAGTTTATATGATAAAAGTCAATCTGTAATGACTAGCTGCACACGAGGCATCAAATCTGCGCCATGAATATTGCATTTCTAGTTCCCTTTTAATCTCGCGCTATTTTTATTTCTTGAAGCATTGGCTTATACCTATTTAAGTATTTGTCATTTACGCGCATTATTCTGTTATCAGCGTCTATTTCTTTGATTTCATAAGCACTGTTTGAAATGAGTTCATCTAAAGCTTTTCAATGGGAGTAGTGGTGTGGAAGTAAGTACCTGTGTACTACTGATAGGAATTGATTCATGCATTTAAGGTTTTGCATTAGTATGTTGAAAATGAGGATCTCACTGTAAAGAGGCTCTATTGTTGAGTAAATGTCAGATTTGTATATTGCAAAGCTCTGAAATATATGGAAATTGTACTATTTATAAGTTCCTCTGACTGCATAAAATAGATTAGCTAGTGAGTTGTGATTTTAACATGGATTTATACTGTCTACATTGTATAGGAATGAATGTCATATACAATCATGGTTTTCTATTCATGGATTTATACTGTCTACATTGTAGGAAAATAATGAAAGAGATGAAGGTCTTGATGGCTTGGATGATGAAGAGTTTGAAGACTATGTTGAAGACTGAAGTTTTATTTCTTTTGTTCTTTTGTTGTGCATTTTTGTAGTAACAAATTTTCGTTTAAGATATATGAATTGTTTAACTTTTGTTGTGTCCTTGAAGTAGCAATATAAGGATCATTATGTCGTTTAAATCGTTTCGATTAAGAATGCGAATGTAGTTTATTTGTGGTTTACTGTAATAGCAGTAGTTTTGTTCCTGATGGCATAGTAATATAATAAATGGCACGGTTTTTCGTTTTATATCAATGGTTGGCAACGGTTTTTGTTTCACATAAGACAACGGTTTTAACATGTTGCCATAGGTGGCAACAGTTCTTAAATGTTGCCAAAAGGGGCAACGGTTCTCAACCGTTTCCATAGACTGGAAACAAAAACCGTTGCCTTCTGTCAATAGCAACGGTTTTTCCTATACGTTGCCATAGGTGGCAACGGTTATAACATGTTGCCATAGGTAGCAACGCGGCGATTGTTAAGCGTTGCCAAAAGAACGGCAACGGTTTTCAACCGTATCCATAGATCGAAACAAAAACCGTTGCCTTCTATCATCCAATGGCAACGGTTTTTCCTATACGTTGCCTTAGGTTCAGAAAAACCGCTGCCTTTGGTTTAGGCAACGCCCGCAGTAGTAACGGTTTCAAAACCGCTGCCTTAGGCTTTGGCAACGGTTTTGTGGCTTTAGGAGACGGTTTTTGACCGTTGCCATAGGGTCAAAATGTTGTACAATCTGGGACCCGAGGCTCCAGAGTTGGATGCTGATGAGTATAGCTGGGTGTCTCCAACAATACGCGGCATTACTGCCCGGCTCGTGAGGGAGAAATCGCTCTACTACTACTCTGCGTTCATCACCGCCCCCGAGGGTCAAGTCTGGAAATTGCAAGATGCCGAAGATCTCCCAATCTGAACCGCGTTTCGAAGAGACACGCTCGAATTCTTTTTTCACCGGAAGAGCCTTGATTTGATAGCGATTCAGATCCATATAACTGAGTTTCAGCAAGGGGTGCAGAATTATCTCCACCTCGCCCCAATTCAGCTGGCTCCAAATGGTTGGGGCTTCATTCAGACTTTTGAGATCTTGATGAAATGCTCTGTCAGGGTTTACTTGGCTTCAGCAAGGGGTACAAGCGTCAGTACTTCTAGGTGAGAGCCACCAACCAGGCGGCAAAGGAAGCCATTACAAGTTCGTACGTCAGCCGGGAAGAGTACGTTCCAAACTTCCAGTTCAACTGGACTGCTGCTCATTTTGGTCCCAAGGTGGGGTCTTATGCTGTCGAGGCCACTTTGCTGGTCGGAGAGGATGTTGTGTCATACAATCTCCTCCATCGGTGGGACGAGAAACTGAAGAACGCAGGCGATAAGTTTCCGTGAGAGAAATCATTGACGCAGCTATGGAGTCCGAGGAGAAGCTAAAAACTGTGCTGGGTAAGTTCCTCTAGGAAATTGATTCTCCCCGTACCCGGGAATTTTCTTATGCAGTTGACCTGACTTGTTTCTTTTATGGAGATAAACTGGCCGAGGGGGTGGAGCTCAATCGGCTTCCTCAAGCTTTGGTGATCCATCCCTGCAACGCCAAAGCGAAGAAGGGTAGGAAGGTGCGCTGAGAAGAGCCAGCCTCAAGTTCGAAAGAACCTGCCTGGAAAAGGCTTAAGTTCATCCTGGCGGATGAGATTGAAATGCCCTTGGATGCTGACCTGGAAGCTTGTAGTCGGGTTGCTGAAGTCGGGGAATCCCTCTTCAAGGATGTCAAACGCCAAGCTCTGGATGCTCGGATTGGTTGGTACAAGGCCAGGCTCAAGAAATTGGAGAAGCAGAACCTCTTGGACGAGGGCGATTTGTTAGACCAAGAGGATAAGTTGACCTGCATCCGAGACGTCGTCCTTCCAGAGATTTCTGGGTTCAACCAAACACTTCTGGACACGCTGGATTACATTCAGTCGGTAGGAGGAGATTTCGACAAACTCAAAACCCAAGTAGTCGGCTACGAGGGTGAGGCCGAGGAGCATGATGCCTTGATGGCCGAGGTGGAAGAGCTTAAAGCTGAGACTGAGAAGTGTAGGGAGAGGATCCGAGCTGCTGAGGCTGCGGTCAAGGAGAAGGAGGCCGAGGAGGCTGCCTTATCACGTCGATCGGAGGGTTATCTCCAACTGGGGTTCGAGCGTTGTCAAGCTCAAGTTGAAATCCTTCAGCCTGAGTTGCCGCTGCAGAAGCTGAACTTGGATCACGTGGTATTTGGCGGCAAAATTGTGAGGCCCCAAGCCTTGGACGAGGACGAGTTGGTTTTATCTCCCCTGCATGGGTCAGACGAAGAAGAAGAAGAAGAAAGTGAACTTCTAGACAGACGAAGATTCGTTAGACGAATCCCCATCGGCTGATAGTGATTCACATGTAATTTTCTTTTTTTCTTTCTTGGTCGGCATACATACTGGTTTGTAATGGTTTTTCGGTATATATAAAATTAACTTTTGATCGACTTCGTTTTGTTATGGCTTTTTCATTGTGTCTCCGCTAGTCGTACCAAAGTCGGGTCCGAGGACCGTACTCACGGTGAGACTTGTCGAGAGGGTAGAGTAGAGAGCCACATCAAAACGTAATCGGAATGCTCTAGTAGGCGCGTACCTTGAGTGCGGGATTGTCTGCCGTCGGACTCTCTGATGGAACACAGTTCTGACGTTAGAGAGGTCTTCTTACCGGGATCGCTGTGGACTCTCTGTAGAACACAGTTCTGCCGTCGGACTCTCTGCGTGTTAGTTGTTCATATACGGGCAAACAAGAAATAGCATTTGCGAAATATATATGACAGGAGTATTGGGCAATCTTTTATTTTCATTAAAAGATCAGAATAATTATTACATCTTTATGCGAGCGCACGAGGTAGTCACCTCGTTCGTTTTTCATTTGTTCTTTCATATGGCTTTCTTCCCGGGTGCTATTTCAGCACGCCAAGCTTCCTCCAGCTTTTCTCTATTCTTTCATGCAGAGATAGTGGTAACGTTTGATGGCGTCTCCATCGGCTCGAACGGTCACCTCTTCTCACCCTTCTCAAAATAGAATTTCATCTTCAGGTGAACTGTCGAAGTTACAGCTCCGAGCTTGCCCATGGTTGGTCGCCCCACAATGCAATGGTAAGGAGAATGACAAGGGAGAACTAGGAAACGGGTCTTGACCGTCCACGAAAGTTGGCCCTCTCGATACAGGACCTGAAGCTCGATATATCCGAGAGGGGTCGTTCTTGATCCGTTGAATCTCGTGAGCCCTCCCCCATTATAAGCCAGGAGATCGGACTCGGAGATATTGAGCTTAGGCAGCAATTCCTTAAACATCAGATTTGGGGAGCTCCCTTGATCGATTAGGATTCTCTTCACATCAATTCCTACGATCACTACTGAGACGATCAGTGGCAGCCATTTGTTCGCCTTTCCGTTCAGAAATTCAGAGTCGTCGAAGGCGAGTGGAGGTCGGTTAGACTTGACAATTACCGGGTTTGGGTTGCTTTCGATATCCAAGATATCACTCCATCTCCTTTTCATCGACCGGCGAGTTTCCCCGACCTTCAGAGAGTAGCCGCCCATGATTACCATGTTGACGGGCCTTTGGCGCTGCGCCCTCGGGGAATCTCCATCGGAGTCACTGTCATCGGAAGGAGGCTTCGCCACTTCATTAACTGTTGGCTTGGCCTTCCGGGGTGATCGTTCCCGCTTCTTCTCATCGATTTTCAGATACTGTCTCAGCTTGCCTCGCTGGATGAGGTCTTCTATGTCGTCCTTGAGCACTCGGGAATCCTCCGTGTCATGCCCATGGCTTCAGTGGTAGAGACAGTAGGTCTTCTTGTTGGTCGTGTGCCTCTAGGGGATCGGCGTCGGCCACTTTACTTCATTAAACTCGGAATTTGCGCATTCTTGGAGAATCTTAGATTTGGAAGTGTTCAGCAGGGAATAATCAGTAAACCTTTATCGCCACTCCTTTGAGCTCCCTCCCCCTTCTTTCTTCGGCTTATCCTTCGACTCTTTTCCCTTTGTCGGTGCCGAGGTCGTGGCTCCTTCAATATCTTCATTAGCCTATTCGTAGTCAATATGGTGTTGGGCCTGTCTCAGGAAATCGTCTAAAGTTGCTGGTGGTCGGAGCCCAACGTTGACATGGAAGAGCGTTCGCTTTCTGAGGCCATTCCGCATAAACATCATTCTTACTTCGTCGGACACGTTATGGACTTCATCAGCCTCCTTGTTATACCTTTCAATGTAGGATCTAAGGGAATCGGTCTCTCTCTTGCATATAGTACGAAGGATGTCGACGGACTTGGGCTTCAGGCTCGAAGCGGTGAACCGTGTAGTGAAAAGCTTGGTGAGTTGCTTCCAGGAGGATATCGATCCCGGCGGGGGGGTCTCGGAACTACTTGGAAGCTCTCTTTTTCAAAGTGAGAGGGAAGAGCTTACAACGAACCTCGTCGGGAGCACCTCTGTAATCTAGAATCCAGTTGAAATCATCCACATGGTCATCAGGATCAACTTTCCCGTCATAGGAGTTCAACGGGGGTGGTTTTTCCCGGGACTTCGGGATTTTGTAATCTTGAATTTTAGAGATGAATGCACTGCCCCCGGACATTCTTCCCTTGGTTTTGCGCTTGGATTTATGAGTCTTCTTCCTCTGGGATGGGCTCCGTGAAGAGGAAGAATCTGAAGAGGAATTACCATTGTCGGTTTCAGAATCGATACCTGGTGAAGACGGAGGGGTTGGAGGTTTCCCTCGGTGCTTTTCCCACCGAACAGGCGAGTCATAAGCGGGACACCGCGGAATTGCCCTGTTCTGACGGGACGCTAATGTTTGGGGAGAACCCGACTAGACCTACACAGAGGGTTGCACTGTGGGAGCTCGGGCAAGAGCAGTTAGTTCGAGCCGAGATTGCTCTTGTTGTACAAGATCCCGGATCCTTCTTTCCAGAACATTCAGCAACTGACTCACAGCTTGGAGTGTCGGGGCTAGATCGAGTTGCTGGAGCGGATGCGGAAGAGGTGGTCTGGGTGCGGTCGGCACTGCAGAAGTCTCTTCAAGGGGCAAAGTTTGGACGTGCCCTTCGGAGGGTCTGGCCGGGCTGGGCCGACGCCGAAGCACTCGAGTTCTGGGCTCGCGACTGGGCCCGAGTAGAGGGGTGCCCTCGTGGCGGCATGCTTTGCATCAGAGTCGTGAGAAGAAGGGATGGAACCGAGTGAGAATACATTGAAGTCCTCCCACTGTGGTCGCCAATGTTTGGTCCTGAACTGGGAAGTTACCTCGTCCGAGGAGCTTGCGGGGTTCCGCTTCTCGGGACTCGTCAGCTGTCATCGGTGCAAGTGAATCCTTCTCGATAGGTCCGAGTCACAATCCTTCCCACGTCGAGTGGGGGTGTACCCGCAGACACTCTGATGCCTAAGTCAGTAGAGGAATAGGCAGAATGTGCAAGAATGAGAGCGTACCTGGAATTAGAGGTCGGGTGCTCTATTTATAGACAAGGGCGCCTGGTGCTGACCGTCGGATCTGCCTGGTAAACCAGGACCGTCAGACCCTCAAATGTAGTGCTGCGACGCGCATCGCCGGCGGGTTTGTTTATTGGGCCGATCTTCTTGGTAAATATTGGGCCAAGACCAAGCAGTCGATGGGGCTTCTAGCTTAGGTCGAAACACATGGTATATAGGGTATTAACTTGTCACTAATCTATAGTCATGAGGTTTCGCTGTGGGGTATAGAAAAATTAATAGGTGATTTTAAAACTTATTCTAACGGACATTATGCGTGGGTATAGCCAAAAAAAATAGTGTTATTAACGCCAATATACCAATGGAAAAGTAACCGTAGGTATAACACCAATGTTTTGTCCAACGACTAAAAGTATTGTCGCTGTAGGCTATAGCAACAACAAAAATTTGTGGACATAGGCCGAAATTGACCATGGTGACACGCATGCGTTGGTATAGGTTTTACGGCCTATACCTACTCTTTTTGACCCTTTACCCATGGATTTTTGCTGTATAGTGGAATAAGCCATTTTAAGTGTTTGTGATAATATGAGATGGTTGATGTGTTTGAGTTTAGATTTTGATGTTTAAATCCACTTCTAATTACTCATAAGATGGTAGTTTACATCTTTTTTTAAGTTGGGATTCGAGTTGGGAAAAATTGGAGAGCAATGGGATTGAATGGCAAAATACAAAAAACTGCAAAACAGGGCATTTGATGCTTTGCTACAGTTTGTGGCAGCCACCACGGGTACCCGTGGAAGTTTCGCTTCTGGCAGACTACTTTGCAAACCAACTATCGCGGCCAGTGTTGTCTGACATGGGTGCTAGTGTCAGCATCAGTTTGGCCACCTTTTTTCTTACTATTTTTACCTCAAATCAAGTGTTTTTCATGTCTAACCCAATCTTTATCATATGTGAGAAAATATTATTTTTATTTCCTATTCAATAATTTTTTCTCTTTCTTCTATTCTCCCTCTCTGTCTCTCCTATCTCATTCTTCTCTCTCTCACTCTCTCTCTCTCATATCCCATTCTTCTCTATCATTTTCTCTACCTCTCTAATACTTTCTTATCTCATGACCTATATCCTTCATCTCTCTTTCTCTCTCTCTCTCTCTCTTCCATATTCTCCTTCGTATGTTTTTCTTTATAATTTTTTAATTATATTATAATATATGTTATATGAAATCATTATAAACATTAGAAAAAGAATTATAGTAAAATTTACATTTTTTCTTGTGCTGTCCATGATTCACCAAACAATGTACTGGACAAAAGCTTGTCCAGTCCATTCTTGTCCAGTACAGTCAAGTACTGTCCTGTTTGCAAATCAAATGGACCCTTAGTAAAGGATTCCGATATTGGAGGGTTTTGAAATATTAGAGTTTCAAGCATATGTTTATGTGTTAAGTCTCATGTATTGAGACCTTATACCTTTTGTTATTGTTCAAGTCTAAGGCATATCCTAAGTTGTATTAGGGTTTCTATGTATTTGTATTTTGGATTATATTTGTCGTGTTGAGTCTGATAGGTCTTTTGAAATAAAGTTTCGTTCGAAGGTTTGGAACAAGTTTTTTAAAATGAAAATCCTATCGAAGTGAGTCTATTTAAAGGTTGTTTTTGTTAATCCAAATTATGAATTTGTACTCTGAATGATCTAAAAATTAATGTCTCAGACTTTATTGTCGGCTAAAACCTTGGATGTTACACCCTATATTTTGTTTTAGTTTCAATTTGGTTTCCTATTTGCCACACCATTTAATAAATTCAAAGTTAGTCCTGACACTTAAGACGCCACATCAGTAGTTAATTGTTAGTTTGACGTCTGTTAATAATGATGGACTGGAAACACTAATAGGGACTAAAATGACACAAAAATAGAAGATGACAGACCAAAACGGGACAAAAAAAAAAGAAAAATGACCAGAATGAAACTGTTCCGATCTGGGCCAAAAAGCCCCTTTGAACATTGGGCTAGGCCCAATATCTTAAACGCAAGCGCGACCCGATTACACCACAAGAGCCAGGCACGGGGTGTTCCGCTCGGACACGAGAAGCCGACGGCCAGGATCACACGATCTAATCCAATGGTCTAGACCAAGCGCCCGCGTCTATAAATAGAGGCTCAGGGCTTTAAATTCAGGTACGCTCTCATTCTTGCAAATCTCGCCTATTCTCTCACTGACTTAGGCATTAGAGTGTCTGTAGGTACACCCCCACCCGACGTGGGCGACAAGCGCGCTCGGACGACGCCTCTAGCTATAGATTACTTTCCTTCTTAGACGCCTACTCCGGCTACAACCAAATAGCAATGAACCCTCTGTCATACCCCAATTTTGTCCGGCTTAGGTCAAAACCCTAATTTTCCACAAAATAAATAAATTAAAAAAGGAAAAGCATCATGCATTGCATTTAGAGTCCTAAAAATTATTTCAAAACTCTTAAGATCATTTTTGGAGTTGGAATGCATTTTTTTGGACAAATTAGGGTTTTCAGTACAAAAGGGCATTTTGGTCATTTCGCAAATAAGGGGCATTTTTATCAAAGCAAGCCATGTGACATGCATTTCAAGGGATTGGAGGTTATTCCTAGGGTGAAAGGTCATTTTTGAAGTGAAAGTACGTTTTGGGCAAAATTACGGTTTTTTGACCAAAAGGGCATTTTGGTCATTTACCAAAGCCAATAATTTCTCAGTAAAAACCACTATGCATCTCTTGAGGAATTTAATTGGGTCTAAAAGGGTGGAGGTTGTGCATTTTTGCGCATCATTAAAATAGTTTTGGCATGAAACTCAAGTTTTGAACAAAAGGGCAAAATGGTCATTTTCCTCCGGGTGGGGTACCAAATCAATTTTGGGAATGGTGAAGTCATGAAATTCAGAGCCCAATCATTGAAACATGGGACATGGCCCAAAATGGTATGAATTAAGAAAGAATTATCTAGAAAAGAAAATCAAAAAGAAAGGATAATACTAGAAGGTAGTGGGGAACAAAAAGTACAAGGCCAACTTGCATTTTTTCCTCCCTCTCACTATTCAGGCATAGCACTCCTCTCTTTTTCTCTCTTCATTTTTGTGTTTCTTCAACACCCTCAATCCATGTGATGATGAATCTCCACCCTCCATTCAAACTTAAAGTCTAATCCTAGAGTACCTCTCAAGATCAATGACCAATATACCCCTTAACTTGGTGACCAAGTTTAAATTAATTTTGTTTGTTAATATTCAGCTGAATATTAATTGGTTTGATTACCATCTTACCCCAAACCCTTCACCAATTCTATAAATACTCCCCTATTTCCCTTTTTCCAATCTTTGGTCATTCTTCTCACTCTCAAGAAATCAAGCACTCTCCTCTCCTCCTTTTCCTTGCCCAGGCCGAAATCATCTCCCTCCTCTCACCCCTCCATTAATTCACCTTCATTCACCAAAGCACCTTAAAAATTACCTCTCACAACCTTGCCTCTTCCTCTCACTCAAAAAACACAAAAACAATTCTTCTCTCCCTTATTTCCAACACAAGGCCGTAGCCATCTCCATCTTCCCTCTCCTCTATTTCTTCAATTTCTTCTTTCTCTCTTAGGATTAAGGTAAAACCCTTGATACCTTTGCATCATCTTCAAGCATTTTGCATTAGAAATTATTTTCTTCTCTTCATCTCACATTTTCTTCATTATTTAGCATATTTATCATTTTCATTTTCATAATGTAGCTTGTTGTTGTTGATGGGTGAAATTTGGCATTTCACCCTTAATAAATAGATTTTATGGTGCTTTATTGTAGTTTTGTTGTCATTTCACTAAACAAAAATATGTTCAAGTTGATTGTGTATTTTTTCATTCAATGTTGTCATGAGTATTTTACTTTAGTAGTAAATGTTGTTATTGTTAGTGGTTGATGATCTAGTCATGTGATTTACCACTAGTGCTTAAGGCACTTTGATTTAAGTGGAGAAGATGACTAGAAAGGATTCAACCCATTATATTTGATTTTATGTTTCTTGAGATTTAAATTTAGTTTAGTTATTGTTAGTGTTTGATGATCTAGTCATGTGATTTACCACTAGTGCTTAAGGCACTTTGATTTGAGTGGAGAAGATGACTAGAAAGGATTCAACCCATTATATTTGATTTTATGTTTCTTGAGATTTAAATTTAGTTTAGTTATTGTTAGTGTTTGATGATCTAGTCATGTGATTTACCACTAGTGCTTAAGGCACTTTGATTTGAGTGGAGAAGATGACTAGAAAGGATTCAACCCATTATATTTGATTTTATGTTTCTTGAGATTTAAATTTAGTTTAGGTATTGTTAGTGTTTGATGATCTAGTCATGTGATTTACCACTAGTGCTTAAGGCACTTTGATTTGAGTGGAGAAGATGACTAGAAAGGATTCAACCCATTATATTTGATTTTATGTTTCTTGAGATTTAAATTTAGTTTAGTTATTGTTAGTGTTTGATGATCTAGTCATGTGATTTACCACTAGTGCTTAAGGCACTTTGATTTGAGTGGAGAAGATGACTAGAAAGGATTCAACCCATTATATTTGATTTTATGTTTCTTGAGATTTAAATTTAGTTTAGTTATTGTTAGTGTTTGATGATCTAGCAAGATGATTCATCACTAGTACCTTAAGGTACTTTAATCCAAGTGAAGAAGATTGCTAGAAGGGATTCAAATAGCTTATTTGATCATTTGTTCTTTTGGATTATCAAATTAGTTTATTAATGTTCAAGTTTCCAAGCATAAGTCCACTTTCTACCCTTCTCCCCTTACATATATAGTTTCGGCCTTGAGCCAATTTTTAGGAGTTTTTCTTGTTAATTGTTGTTCTTCATGTATTCATGTTTGTTCATATAATTAGGTTAAGTTTGATGAAGAGATTTGTGGGTTTAGGTGTATATATGGTTCGGTTTTAGCTAGGTTTTTGATACACCCTTTTGATTTTTACCTACTTTTGTATATATGGTGAATAATTTGGAAATGAGTTGTTTGAGCCCTTACATGATAGATATGCCACTGTTTTGAACCCTTCATGGGTAAAGTTTGCACTTGTATAAATTGTTTGCAATTTGAATTATGATCCCATATTAAATTGTGTTGATTTTAGTGCATTTACCTTGTTAAATTGCATGTAATAGCTTTGGGTTTGACTTGAACTAGCTAGGTTTTGGTTAATTCTTGTTACTCTCTTGTGAATGCATGATATTTGGGGCTTGATTGTGGGGATTAAGGGGTTTCGGCCTTAAGGTTAGAATTTAGGGTTTTGGAGTCTTTTACTTCTTTGATTTGTATGAATGAGATATATGACTTAGTTTGATAATTATTTTGTAATATAGCTTGATATGTTAGAACTTGAATCTTGTATTTTATTCTATGATCATGAATTTTAGCATAAATTAGCTTAGTGGCTTGGTCCTTAGGGACCTCGGCCTATAGGCCCTTTTGTATATGTTTTGCGCTCTTCGGTTAGGAATTAGGGTTGATTGAGAGGTTCTACTCGCTTTCAAAATCTTTTTCCAAACTAGTTTACTTTCAAAATCAATTTTCAAAAATCAAAAATCAATTCTTTTCTAAAACAAATTTTCAAAGCAAAATCAAATGTTTTTCCAATAAAAACCCCTTTTCCTAAAAAACTCATAAGGAGGCAAGTCGGACGTGCGGTGCGATGTTGTCTAGCGTCCTGAGACCGGAGTTGTACAGCTCAAACGTCTTAGGATACTTATGAGAGCAAAAAAGGTAATTAATAACTTCAAGCCCCTTTTCCAAAATGAGTAAGGTATCGATTCGGATGTACTTCCGATATTGGTTAGCGTCTTAGGGTTAGCGGTATGCATGGGATTAAGTGCGAGCCTAAGATACTTGCTCAATAAAAGCAATCAACCTTGCAACAAACCCTTTTCCTAAAAAAATCAAAAGGTCATTTTTCAAAAAAGTAGCGGGGCACGTCGTCTGTACAGGCGGGGTTGTCTTTGTTCTAGGTCTATTGGACTGTACAGTCTAGGACCGAAAACCCCTACAATAAAAAACACCAACTCACTGCTTTTCCTAAAAAATCACAAAAGCCGTCTTGGACGCCAAAGCGAGAACTACGTAGCTTTGATCCTCATCTCGGTGAGGGTGCGTAGGAGCGGGTTCTGTCCCCGTCAAGCACGCTTTCAAAAAATCCTTGTTTTGTTCCGCTTTTCAAGGATATCAAAAATATTATTTTTCTGGTTTCCAATAAAATATTTTCTCAAAGAAAAGAAAAGAAAAGAAGTAGAACGATTGTTTCAAATCAAACATTTCAAAACCACACATCAAATTAAAGGTTCCCTTTCGGTAGAAAGGAGGTACGGGGTGCTTATACCTTCCCCGTACCTAACCGACCCCCGAACCTACATCTCTTGTTTTCGAAAAGACCACCCGCCTTGTATAAAAAGACGTTTTTTCAATGTTTTCGTCTCAAAACTAAAATATTGGTGGCGGCTTCATAAACCTTCCCACGTTGTACATCGAGAAATCCAAACCGGATTTTTCGGGGTGCAACAGCTGGCGACTTCACTGGGGATTAACTTTTCTTTTTTTAAGAAAAACGAGGGTCAAGCCTAATTAATTTGATGCGTGGTTTAAATTGTTTGATTTGGAAAATTTGTTCTATCTCTTCTTTTTCTTCCTTTTCTTTTTCTTTTTCTTTGTCTGTGATGCTTGATGGTTTCTCTTGCATTATTATGTTCATTGTGTTGCATTCATGTGCATTTGTTTATTTCTACACTTGTTTCTTGTTTCTTCTCCTACCCCTTTCTTTCTTTACTTATGCATCATATTCCCTTTATCTCGCATGTTCCCCTCTCTTCTTCGCTCCCTTTCTTTGGTAAGTTCATGCATTTTTTCCCTTCTATCATGATCCCCTCTTCTTAGCTCCTCTTCTTAAGGTAAGTAGGGTTTAGATGATTGTTAATACCTTAGGTTGATTTCTTGCCTAGACTTGAATGATATGTGCAAAACCCTAGGGTAGATGACTCTCTTTGTCCGGATGCTTTGGATTTTCTTTGCGGTGGGGGTATATGCATCATTATGCTCCTACACACACTTTCACCTGTTTTTACCCTTGTGTGATTTTTGGTGAGACAGCCCTACACCGGGCTAGAGTATATCTTAGGCTAGAACGAAGTCATTAGTGGCTGCACACTTTGGGCGTCACGTCTTTTCGTGTGGTTGCGAAGACTTCACCTAGAGTTTGGCTTTGTTCGAAGGGCTCATCACTTGGGCGTCGTCCTGCTGATCGGTGCGCTTTCGGATGAGGTCGTTGGCTCTAGGAACCTTATTTAGGGCCCTCTTGTTAGTGCTTACCTTGAAGTACCCTTAGAAAAGCCTTAGATCCTGTCTCTAAGAAACCACAGAGGACACAAAGGAGCTGCGTACCCCCATCCAAACCTTTTTGAAAAACGATTATTTTTCGAAATTCCAACCGTTGAAAATCCTATGTTGTAAATAACTTTCTTTCAATCATCCTCATCATGCATTCATTCATGCATGTCAAAGTCGCATTATCGCCGTCATCTTCATATAAAAAGACATCATTTGCATTGCATAAAACAAAAACTTGATAAAATTCATACATGCATTTTTTCTCTATCTCATTAAGGTTTGTTAGGAGTGCATTCTCCGCACGCGTGTGCATTTCCATTCACTAAGGCTTTTTCCCCTAATTTTTCGAAAGATCCAAAAAATTGTGTCTTATTAGGGCGCGCGTCTCATGCATCATTGTTTTCCTTTTTCACACATCATGAAAAAATAATACATTAACCTCTCATTTTGCATGCAATTCCATTCAATAAAAAAATCATGTCTTTCCATGCATTTTTTTTTCATCATTGTGAGTATCATGCATTTCATTGCACAAAAAATGAAAACAAGAAAGCATTTCATTCATAATCATGAACAAAAATCATCATCAAATTTATTCAAAATATAGCATTCATGCATCATTTCATTAACCTCATCACTTTAGTTCAAATACATCATTCCTCCATACATGCATCTTTCAAAAAGGAAGGGGCATTGGCATTTCATACTTTGCCTTGCCTTTAAAAATCATCATTTAGGAAAAAGCATCATTCCCGCATCTTTCATCATGTAAAAAAAGGGGGCATCAGCATTTCATATTTTGTCTTGCCTCTATAAAAATCATTTTGAAAAAGAAGTATCTTGCATCCTACATCATTGCATCATTTGCGATAAATAAAGTTCCAATTTTGAATCATTCGTCTTGCATTCCATTTCATTACATAAAAATGAAAACAATTATCATCTTCATAGCATAAGCATTTCATTTATAATCAAAGAGGAAAAAGCTCCTCGCCAAGTTCATCCAAAACATGGCATTCATGCATAAACATTATTTCAAAAAAGGACACGAGTAGAACTACGTGCGCTTTGATTCCTCATCACGGGAGGATACGTAGGAGCGGGTCCGCCCGTCAAAGCATAACAAATAAAAATTTCATTTTTGAAAAAGTATCTTTCTCGCATCATTCAAAAATGCATTTCATTTTGCATCAAAATCATAAAAACCTTTTAGAATAATTACACTTTTCAAGTGATCATTTTTTCCACTTGCATATCATAGTGTTTTCACATACAATAAAGAGTTTTGATGAGAGACGAGATGGTCTTGCAAAATAATCATTCTTTCAAAATTTCAAGGTGTTCCAAGGTGCTCGACTTCCGAGTCGATAGCTCATAAAATCAAAAATATTGCATCTCATCCATTCCATGATAAAAGACTGAAATAGTTCATCAAAAAAGTTTTTATATCATGTTTTAACTAATGTTAATCTTCCGTGAAGCGTTCTTCTAGTAAGTATGCATGCCACGTGCAGTTTCTCTTGTTTGAGTCAGTCAATTTTCTTCATTTATCATCATTCCCCATCCAAGTCTAATCCCGCCCCGTCCACCCATAAAGCGCACATTCTCTCCCATCAGTGCATACCTGACTTTTTGGTTCATTCTCACTAACACTTTAAGTCCTCCATGCCGGGGCAAGTCTGTGATCACTAATTTCCCTTGTTAAATATCATATTCCTTCAGTGCAAGTCTTTCAAAACATAATAATAAATAAGAAAATAAGCTCGCTAGGTTGAAAACCCGCAAAGGGCGGCCTAGACACAAAAAAAAAGCGCCCGATGGATTGAAAACTCGTAAGAGCGGTCCAGGCAAAAGTTAGGGCATAAAAAAAGGAGAAAAAAATGTAAAGAAAGGAGCAAGCACATATAGATAGATGAACAATTTTCATGTTTTACAAAAAAAATAAATAAGCAATCTGGATTTGAAATGAAGTTTGGCCATCTCCTCAAAAATCCCATAATCCCAGAAAATCCCTTTCCTACTCACCTTAAGCCAAGAAAGACCAAAATCCAAAAATCACCCTAGACAAGGATCACCTCAAATATAAAAAAAAAAAACAGTGCATCACTTCTTATCAGCTCACCCGAGTCAAAGAAAGAATCAAAAAAAAAAGGAAAAAAAAAGAAAGAAGAAAGGGGATTCAAAAATGAAAATCCCAAAGCAAAGGAAAATACAAAAGAAATGTCACGGTGAGTGATACATGTTACCACAAAACACAAGAGATCCTTGTCTCAATAAATCTTCTCCAATACCTTGCTGTGTATAACTACCCCTCCTTCCATAAATCACAAACACTTCCCTTTGACCTCGGCACCTTGCCTCCACAAACCCTTAGCCGAAATAAAACTTCCAAACACCTCATCAAGCCAAATAACCATCATAAATCATCGATCGTCACCAACGCTTTGAATAAAAATCACCCTACCATTACCCCCAAATACTTCATTAAGCCCAATCATCTTTCGTCCACAAAACACCACAATCCCGAAAAGTCCATTCTGATCAATGACTGATTGCTGTTGTTTTCTCAAATTTTAAATCTTAGGACAACTAAGTTTATCTGTCTACGATGTGTTTGCTCAAAAGAAAAAAAACAAATGATCAGAAAAAAGAAAGCTGATCAAAAAAAAAAATAAATAAAAAAAAAAAATAATAAAAAGAAATAAGGGAACAAAAACAAACAGTCAGAAAAAAGAAAGCTGACAAAATAAAAAGAGGGACTTGCACTCCGAAACCCATTCAAGCTGCATTAAAACAAGGTTTAGTGATCACCAAGTGAGGTTTCTTTCACGCTAAAACTCAAAACATTTGCACTGAGAACACTACTCAGATCCAAAAGATGGGGCACTCTCTTCACCTCCCGCCCACCCTGGTCTTGGGAATGTCTATTCAATGCCCTCCCACGTCATTCCAGTTGTCAATACTTCCAAGCAGGGGCACGGGCGTTCCCATTCCTTCACCTCATTCAACCTCACCGGGGCAATCTCTCAACTCACTATCCTAAACAAGGCCTTGTCATTCTAATTGGGGCATTTTTGTCCTTGTTATGACCGGGGCAACATCAAACTTTATGGGTTGAGACAAAATCTCCTCTGCCCCACCTTTCATTTCAAAAGCCGAAGCATTCCCAATTCATCATCTTCTACACCCCTAGTTGTTGTCACCACTAGACAGGGGCAAGCTATTCACTCATCCAAGACCTGAATTGGGGCAATCTTGTATCTCTTGATCCCTCATGAGCTTCGGTAATAACCATGTCTGTCATTCCTTCACTTGCCGTAAATGTCCATGCCCTAAGCCAATTCCAAGCTGACTGACTCATTCGTTCACCTTTGCACTCCTATGCATGCTTACTAGACAATGTTTCAAAGAGAGAAAACACAAGTTAGTCATGCGATATCTAAAATTCAGTCATCATGGAAAGAAAGAGAAAACAAGTGAGGTTGTTTGTAAATAAAAACCTTGAGAACACCGGAGTTTGAGTCAAATTCAATTTTTCAACAGAATGGTCAATAATCATCTCAATTCCTTGCATCCAAAGTCTCACATCTCATCATCACAAAAATGTTTACCTCATGCATCTAGGCAGTTCAATCTATTCATTATGGCATATGCATCAAAGCATTACGTTTGCATCCTCACATTTTGTGCATTCATCACATAGCAAAAAAACGTTCCACATCGAGCATTGCATCATATTAATGTTTGCATTTCACGTAAGAAGCAAAAAAAAGAAAAACAAAATGTGCGAAGTTAGAACAAGAGTAGCATTGCATTCATTAAAGCATCAATCACCGCATACACTTGCATTCAAACATCAAGGCAATACAGTTGCATCACATCAATACTTGCAAAGAAAGCCAAAACATCCCATGTCATTCATCATTTCATGTCATTCATCATTTTATTTCGCATAATAGCAATATTCACATTTCATAGAAAAAAGGCAAAGAAGGAAAAGTTTTCCATTGCATTTGCATCTGCCATTTCATCAAAACACAAGAGCATTACATGTCATCAAACATCAAAATTTTGCATTCGCATGCCCGCATTTCATGAAAAGAGAAAGAAATGAGCAGAAAATAAAACAAGAGCATTCCATTCATCAAAACATGAATCACTGTCATTGCATCGCACACTTGCATTACAAGTATCAATCTCTGCATCAAACATCAAAGCGCTACATTTGCATATTCGCATTTCATAAAGAGCAAAAGGAAACAAACAAAGAAAAATAGATGATCAGAAAAAAGAAAGCTGATCAAGGAAAATTAAATCAAAAAGAAAAAAAACTCAAAAATGTCCCGTCACATGCATCCATATCCCATACACCATCCTTTGCATTAGCTGACGGATGCAGGTACCTCAATCTAGTGCGGCAGCATTGATCATTTCAATCAACCAACCAACGAGATTCGTGAATCTCTTGAGACCAAGTGTCCCTTCAGACCAAGCGTCCGCCGTAACCCAAAGTGTTCCTTCGGGACCGTGTGTCCTTCGCACTTCACCTCGTATTCGAGTGCGAGTAAGTCCTTCGAGACCCCATTGGGTCCAGTCGAAAAGGATAGCTGTGTCGGCCTAAGACGTAGCGCAGTCCTAGAGAAGTATCGAGATCTAGACTTGATACTATCTCCCCGGTCGCTCTTGAAGACCACCTCGCGCGTTAAGCAAACTCGGATCGTTCGCGGTTTGTTAAAAGGCTATAAGCGACCTCGTGTGTCGCCTGCGAGGGCGTACCTTCTTTCTTTGCTTTCTTTATCGCTTTCTTTATCGCCTTATTTCTGTTCTGCTTAACTGCTTGGGGTTGGCACCAATTTATTTCTGCTCTGTGGCTTACCGAGGGTTAGCACCAATTTATTTCTGTTTGCGGACTAATCGAAGGTCGGCACTTATCCTTTTAATAATATAAAAAAAAGAGAAAACGTGGGGTATAATTTCTGAATTCTTTATCTTTATTTTGTCTCGGAATATGTTTGACCAATTCATATTCCTTGCTAAAATCCGCATAAAAGAGTAAAGAAAAGAGAAAGAGGAAAAGAAAATTCGGGTTGTTTCCCAAGTAGACAAAATTTGGTATAATTTCTGAATTCTTTATCTTCATTTTGCCTCGGAATATGTTTTGGCCAATTCATATTCCTTGTTAAATTTCAGATAAAGAGGGGCAGCTGTCATACCCCAATTTTGTCCGGCTTAGGTCAAAACCCTAATTTTCCACAAAATAAATAAATTAAAAAAGGAAAAGCATCATGCATTGCATTTAGAGTCCTAAAAATTATTTCAAAACTCTTAAGATCATTTTTGGAGTTGGAATGCATTTTTGGACAAATTAGGGTTTTCAAGACAAAAGGGCATTTTGGTCATTTCGCAAATAAGGGGCATTTTTATCAAAGCAAGCCATGTGACATGCATTTCAAGGGATTGGAGGTTATTCCTAGGGTGAAAGGTCATTTTTGAAGTGAAAGTACGCTTTTGGGCAAAATTACGGTTTTTGACCAAAAGGGCATTTTGGTCATTTACCAAAGCCAATAATTTCTCAGTAAAAACCACTATGCATCTCTTGAGGAATTTAATTGGGTCTAAAAGGGTGGAGGTTGTGCATTTTTGCGCATCATTAAAATAGTTTTGGCATGAAACTCAAGTTTTGAACAAAAGGGCAAAATGGTCATTTTCCTCCGGGTGGGGTACCAAATCAATTTTGGGAATGGTGAAGTCATGAAATTCAGAGCCCAATCATTGAAACATGGGACATGGCCCAAAATGGTATGAATTAAGAAAGAATTATCTAGAAAAGAAAATCAAAAAGAAAGGATAATACTAAAGGTAGTGGGAACAAAAAGTACAAGGCCAACTTGCATTTTTTCCTCCCTCTCACTATTCAGGCATAGCACTCCTCTCTCTTTTCTCTCTTTCATTTTTGTGTTTCTTCAACACCCTCAATCCATGTGATGATGAATCTCCACCCTCCATTCAAACTTAAAGTCTAATCCTAGAGTACCTCTCAAGATCAATGACCAATATACCCCTTAACTTGGTGACCAAGTTTAAATTAATTTTGTTTGTTAATATTCAGCTGAATATTAATTGGTTTGATTACCATCTTACCCCAAACCCTTCACCAATTCTATAAATACTCCCTATTTCCCTTTTCCCAATCTTTGGTCATTCTTCTCACTCTCAAGAAATCAAGCACTCTCCTCTCCTCCTTTTCCTTGCCCAGCCGAAATCATCTCCCTCCTCTCACCCCTCCATTAATTCACCTTCATTCACCAAAGCACCTTAAAAATTACCTCTCACAACCTTGCCTCTTCCTCTCACTCAAAAAACACAAAAACAATTCTTCTCTCCCTTATTTCCAACACAAGGCCGTAGCCATCTCCATCTTCCCTCTCCTCTATTTCTTCAATTTCTTCTTTCTCTCTTAGGATTAAGGTAAAACCCTTGATACCTTTGCATCATCTTCAAGCATTTTGCATTAGAAATTATTTTCTTCTCTTCATCTCACATTTTCTTCATTATTTAGCATATTTATCATTTTCATTTTCATAATGTAGCTTGTTGTTGTTGATGGGTGAAATTTGGCATTTCACCCTTAATAAATAGATTTTATGGTGCTTTATTGTAGTTTTGTTGTCATTTCACTAAACAAAAATATGTTCAAGTTGATTGTGTATTTTTTCATTCAATGTTGTCATGAGTATTTTACTTTAGTAGTAAATGTTGTTATTGTTAGTGGTTGATGATCTAGTCATGTGATTTACCACTAGTGCTTAAGGCACTTTGATTTAAGTGGAGAAGATGACTAGAGAGGATTCAACCCATTATATTTGATTTTATGTTTCTTGAGATTTAAATTTAGTTTAGTTATTGTTAGTGTTTGATGATCTAGTCATGTGATTTACCACTAGTGCTTAAGGCACTTTGATTTGAGTGGAGAAGATGACTAGAAAGGATTCAACCCATTATATTTGATTTTATGTTTCTTGAGATTTAAATTTAGTTTAGTTATTGTTAGTGTTTGATGATCTAGTCATGTGATTTACCACTAGTGCTTAAGGCACTTTGATTTGAGTGGAGAAGATGACTAGAAAGGATTCAACCCATTATATTTGATTTTATGTTTCTTGAGATTTAAATTTAGTTTAGGTATTATTCTTTGTTTGATGATCTAGTCATGTGATTTACCACTAGTGCTTAAGGCACTTTGATTTGAGTGGAAAGATGACTAGAAAGGATTCAACCCATTATATTTGATTTTATGTTTCTTGAGATTTAAATTTAGTTTAGTTATTGTTAGTGTTTGATGATCTAGTCATGTGTGATTTACCACTAGTGCTTAAGGCACTTTGATTTGAGTGGAGAAGATGACTAGAAAGGATTCAACCCATTATATTTGATTTTATGTTTCTTGAGATTTAAATTTAGTTTAGTTATTGTTAGTGTTTGATGATCTAGCAAGATGATTCATCACTAGTACCTTAAGGTACTTTAATCCAAGTGAAGAAGATTGCTAGAAGGGATTCAAATAGCTTATTTGATCATTTGTTCTTTTGGATTATCAAATTAGTTTATTAATGTTCAAGTTTCCAAGCATAAGTCCACTTTCTACCCTTCTCCTTACATATATAGTTTCGGCCTTGAGCCAATTTTTAGGAGTTTTTCTTGTTAATTGTTGTTCTTCATGTATTCATGTTTGTTCATATAATTAGGTTAAGTTTGATGAAGAGATTTGTGGGTTTAGGTGTATATATGGTTCGGTTTTTAGCTAGGTTTTGATACACCCTTTTGATTTTTACCTACTTTTGTATATATATGGTGAATAATTTGGAAATGAGTTGTTTGAGCCCTTACATGATAGATATGCCACTGTTTTGAACCCTTCATGGGTAAAGTTTGCACTTGTATAAATTGTTTGCAATTTGAATTATGATCCCATATTAAATTGTGTTGATTTTAGTGCATTTACCTTGTTAAATTGCATGTAATAGCTTTGGGTTTGACTTGAACTAGCTAGGTTTTGGTTAATTCTTGTTACTCTCTTGTGAATGCATGATATTTGGGGCTTGATTGTGGGGATTAAGGGTTTCGGCCTTAAGGTTAGAATTTAGGGTTTTGGAGTCTTTTACTTCTTTGATTTGTATGAATGAGATATATGACTTAGTTTGATAATTATTTTGTAATATAGCTTGATATGTTAGAACTTGAATCTTGTATTTTATTCTATGATTATGAATTTTAGCATAAATTAGCTTAGTGGCTTGGTCCTTAGGGACCTCGGCCTATAGGCCCTTTTGTATATGTTTTGCGCTCGGTTTAGGAATTAGGGTTGATTGAGAGGTTCTACTCGCTTTCAAAATCTTTTTCCAAACTAGTTTACTTTCAAAATCAATTTTCAAAAATCAAAAATCAATTCTTTTCTAAAACAAATTTTCAAAGCAAAATCAAATGTTTTTCCAATAAAAACCCCTTTTCCTAAAAAAAACTCATAAGGAGGCAAGTCGGACGTACGGCCGATGTTGTCTAGCGTCCTGAGACCGGAGCTGTACAGCTCAAACGTCTTAGGATACTTATGAGAGCAAAAAAGGTAATTAATAACTTCAAGCCCCTTTTCCAAAATGAGTAAGGTATCGATTCGGATGTACTTCCGATATTGGTTAGCGTCTTAGGGTTAGCGAGCTGTACAGTTCGTGCGAGCCTAAGATACTTGCTCAATAAAAGCAATCAACCTTGCAACAAACCCTTTTCCTAAAAAAATCAAAAAGGTCATTTTTCAAAAAGTAGCGGGGCACGTCGTCTGTACAGGCGGGGTTGTCTTTGTTCTAGGTCTATTGGATCATGCATATCTAGGGCCGAAAACCCCTACAATAAAAAACACCAACTCACTGCTTTTCCTAAAAAATCACAAAAGCCGTCTTCGGACGCACAAACGAGAACTACGTAGCTTTGATCCCTCATCTCAGTGAGGGTACGTAGGAGCGGGTTCCTGTCCCGTCAAGCACGCTTTCAAAAAAAAATCCTTGTTTTGTTCCGCTTTTCAAGGATATCAAAAATATTCTTTTTCTGGTTTCCAATAAAATATTTTCTCAAAGAAAAGAAAAGAAAAGAAGTAGAACGATTGTTTCAAATCAAACATTTCAAAACCACACATCAAATTAAAGGTTCCCTTTCGGTAGAAAGGAGGTACGGGGTGCTTATACCTTCCCCGTACCTAACCGACCCCCAACCTACATCTCTTGTTTTCAAAAGACCACCCGCTTTGTATAAAAAGCGTTTTTTCAATGTTTTCGTCTCAAAACTAAAATATTGGTGGCGGCTTCATAAACCTTCCCACGTTGTACATCGAGAAATCCAAACCGGATTTTTCGGGGTGCAACACCCTCCCGACCAGGAGAAGACAACGTTCATGAACGATCGGGGTAATTTTTGTTATCGGGTAATGCCTTTCAGTCTGAAGAACGCAGGCGCCACCTACCAGCGCATGATGAACAAGGTTTTCCAAGATCAACTCGGGCGAGTGGTCGAGGTGTATCTGGACGACATGATTGTCAAGAGAAAGGCCGACGAAAACCATGTCGCCAACCTCGAAGAGATCTTTGAAGAAGCAAGAAAGAACAACCTTAGGTTCAACCCCGAGAAGTGTACTCTCGGGTCAGAGCAGGAAAATTCCTCGGTTTCTGTTTAACCGAAAGTGGCATCGAAGCCAACCCGGAAAAATGTCGGGCAGTGACCAACATGCGCCCACCAACTACAAAAAAGGAAGTGCAAAAGTTGACCAGCATGATCGCAGCACTCTCTAGGTTCGTCTCAAAGGCAGCCAATAGGTCCTTGCCATTCTTTAAGGTCCTCAAAAATGGAGTAGAGTTCAAGTGGACTCCGGAATGCGAAAACGCTTTGTCGAACCTAAAGAAAATCCTGTCCGAGCCACCGATCCTCCTGAGGCCCGAGGGCGGAGAAACCCTTTACCTATACCGCACCGTAGCCGAGGAGACGGTCAGCACGGTCCTAATCTGGGAAACCATAGACGAACAGTGTCCCGTGTACTTAGTAAGCAAAGTGTTGCAGGGTGACGAGTCTAGGTACCAGAGAATAGAAAAGGTAGCCCTGGCCCTGGTCGTTGCCGCTAGGAGATTGAGACCATACTTTGTGGCACATTAAATTATGGTGCGAACCGACCAGCTAATTCGTCAACTCTTACATCGCCTAGACCTGGCAGGCAGAATCATCAAATGGGCGGTGGAATTATCCGAGTTCGGGATAAAGTACGAGGCATGGACCTAGCTGAAAGCGCAGATACTCGCCGACTTCGTAGCAGAAATGACCCCAGCACCACTCGCGGCGAAGAGGTTGCTCTGGACTCTCCTTGTGGTCGGTTCCTCAAACTCCAAAGGAGGCGGCGCTGGCTTGATACTGGAAAACTCCGAAGGCCTAATGATTGAAGTATCTTTGAGCTTCGCGTTCAACACCTCTAATAACCAAGCCGAATATGAGGCCTGCATCGCCGGGTTGAAGCTGGCATCCGACTTCGGCGTAAAGATCCTTGAGTTGAACACTGATTCCTTGCTGGTAGTCTCCCAGGTGAAAGAAGAATTTGTAGCTAAAGACACAGTCCTACAGCGTTATCTCGGTCGGGTATGAGGGTTAATCCAACTATTCGACAAGGTAGAGTTGAAACACGTCCCAAGGTCCGAAAACGCTAAGGCAGACGTCTTGGCCAAATTGGCAAGCACTAAACCCACGGTTGGCCTTAGGAGCATCATTCAGAAGAATCTAGCAAAGCCCTGCGTTAACCTATCTCCCCTGACCGTGCCCGATGTCAACAACATCATCGAGCGCGACAGCTGGATCCGACCCATTAGAGCCTATATAGAATCCTGGGAGGTACCTCCAAACCCGAAGGAAGCGGATGCAATACGAAAAAGGGAAACCTCTTTCATGGTCATTGATGGCAAACTCTTCCGAGAGGGTTCTCGTCACCGCTCTTGAGGTGCGTCGAAGGCGAAGAGGCCGAGTACGTACTCAAAGAGATACACGAAGGGGTTTGTGGACAACACCTGTGGGCCCGCGCATTGTCGAAAAAGGCCCTCCGGGCAAGCTACTCCTGGCCAACCATGGTCCAAGACTCCGCCAACATGGTAAGAAAATGCGACACATGTCAAAGGTATGCCGACGTGCACAATGCTCCCCCCGCTGAGCTGACTTCCTTATCGGCCCAATGGCCATTCTCTAAGTGGGGAATAGACCTTCTCGGGCCGTTTCCTGTAGCCAGAGTAGGGGTGAAGTTCCTCATCATAGCTGTCGACTATTTCACCAAGTGGATCGAAGTCGAGCAACTAGCCCAGATAACTGCCAAAAATTGCACTAAATTCTTAAAGAAGAACATCCTAGCAAGATTCGGGATACCTAGCGTTATAATAACTGACAATGGGACCCAGTTCGCGGACCGGGGTTTCCGAGAGTCTCTAGTCGACCTCGGCATCAAACAACACTTCACTTCAGTGGAACATCCTCATACCAACAGCCAGGCCGAAGCGGCAAATCGAGTGGTATTGAAATGCCTCAAGAAGGAGGTTAAAGGGTGCCAAGGGTGCATGGCCCGACGAGCTCCCCTACATCCCCTGGGCATACCAAACTACACCGCATTCAACCACGGGCGAAACCCCTTTTTGACTCACTTACGGAACTGAAGCGGTCATCCCGGTTGAGCTCGGGGAATCAACATGGAGGACCCTGTACCCCCTCTCCGAGGTAGAAAACAACAAAGCTATCCAAGAAGAGCTGGATACCGTTCAAGAAATCAGAGATCGGGCGCAGCTCGCCGAGGCTGTTGTGAAAGCCCGGGTAGCGCGACGTTAAATCAACGAGTCATCTCAAGAGGATTCAACGTCAGCGACCTAGTACTCAGGAGGGCCGACGTAAGAAACAAAAATGCCCGAGACGGGAAGCTTGTGGCCAACTGGGAAGGTCCATATCGGGTCATCTCGAAGACTAGCAAAGGCGCTTATTAGCTGGAAACGCTCTCGGGAGATCTGATCCCCCGGACATGGAACACCGCAAAACTAAAGATTTGCTATAGCTAACCAAATGGGAACTATGATTGTACTAAACATTTTCCCTATCCGTCATAATAAAACAAATATTTCAATGGGAATCTCTCTCTCTCCTTTTCAGGTCAAAACAATGACCCTCTCCCCTGACTCTGACACCGAGCTGGGATCCCGGATCCATGAGTCCCATCGCAGGGTGCAGGCGAGGCCCACAGCGGCTCAGGTCTTCACCGACCCCAACGCTTCGTGTCGTCGGCCACCCTTGACTCGTCAAAATATCCAATGACTAGCGGCGCGAACCAGCCCCCCCAATGGTCTGCCCTCGCACGTACACTAGAGGCTGGGGGAAGAAGTCCAAGGGCGACTTCATCTCACGTCTTCGAGGACTCGGCGTCGATTGCGTGGCCGGCGGAAAAAGCTCTCGGCTCACGCCGCCTCTCGATTCTGAGCTTAAATGCTCTGTCGAGACCTTGATTCCGACCTTAAATGCTCTGTCAAGGGACAACGTGCTCCGAGCTTAAATGCTCTGTCAGGGTTTACTTGACTCCGAGCTTAAATGATTTGTCAAGCTTTTTCAGGTCAAGGATCGGATCCACAGCGATCTCGGAAAGCGAGGCTAGACGCCCAAGGTTCATCCCAGATATTTCTCTGTTCTCCCTCGGCGATTCTCCGACTTGTTAAGTTGTCACTTCTCCAAGAACCCGTCAAATTGCTCTTCCTCCCGACGACCTGCCATCTCAAGCCGAAGCCGCCCATCTCACGCTCGGCCGACCTCGACTTGGGGGGCCACTGTTCCAGTCTGGGCCAAAAAGCCCCTTTGAACATTGGGCCAGACCCAATATCTTAAACGCAAGCGTGGCCCGATTACACCAAAAGAGCCAGACACGGCGTGTTCCGCTCGGACACGAGAAGCCGACGGCCAGGATCACACGATCTAATCCAACGGTCTAGACTAAGCGCCCACGTCTATAAATAGAGGCTCAGGGCTCTCAATCCAGGTACGCTCTCATTCTTGCAACTCTCGTCTATTCTCTCACTGACTTAGGCATCAGAGTGTCTGCAGGTACACCCCCACCCGACGTGGGCGACAAGCGCGCTCGGACGACCGAGGACCTCTCCCCAGTTCTGAGGACAAAAGATAAGCTCCGGGGAAGCGGAATCCACTCTTTTCTTCGAACAAGGTAAACTCCTGAGTTCAAGATCGAACATTCGGGGAAGCGGAATCCACTCTAATCTTTGAACAAGATAAACTCCCGAGTTCAAGATCGAGCAGAAACTTTGGTCAAAGATAAAGGACCAAAAGTATAATTTAGACAAAAAAAAATTGTTATTTCCTTGTAAGATGTAATTTTAATTTTTTATTTTATAATTAGTAATTGAAAAGCAATTTTATAATTTTGTTTTTATATTCTATCATTATTTGCAATTTTGTTAATGAACTTTAGTTTTATTTTAATGTTATGGGCTCTATTTAGGGCAATTATGTGATCCACAAAAGCGGACTAAAACCCTGCTAGAGAAGGTGATCTGCAGTATTCTCTTGAGAGAGTTCTTGTGCAGTGTCTTGGTGGTGCATCTGAGGGGTCTCTTGTGAATGTGGAATTTCAAATTCCATTGAAGCAGAGACTTCCTTTCCAATGTAGAGCACTAAATCAGTGCATGTATTTACCTTAGAAGGTTGTTCATGATCTCCTTTGTTGCCCAATTCTTCACATCAAACATCATCCATTTGCTCATCAAGGTTTTCATTTGTAGACAAGTGTTCAAGGATTTCCTTCAATCTTTCAGATGGTTCAGTATCCACATACATGTCTTGAGACGATTGATTAGTGACATTGATTGGAGATGGTGCGGTGTTGACATGTTGTTCAGCAAATGAGATTGGTTCATTTTGAGAATTTGCTTGATTTGGCTCTTTGGTAGGTTCTGGTGAAGGTTCTTTTGTTAGTTCTTGTGAGGGTGGCAGTGAAGGTTTTTGAGATGGTTCAGGAGATGGTTCTTTGGTAGGTGATAGGTTAAGATCCTGTTTCATTTCTGGTTCTTTTTGTGGGGGTTTTCTTCACTAGAGGATTGGTTTTGTGATTGAGAAGGTTTAGATAATAGCTCTATTTTCTCACTAAAAGGCTTAATCAGCATTTGTTTAGCACTTTTTGACCAAAGGACAGTTTTCTCTTTCATGCAACTTTCATTGACAAAAGAGAGTTTCTTTGTTTTAAAGAGTTTGGTCAGAAACATGCCATAGGTATCATTGCACTATGGGGTCCTTTCCCAGAAAATCTTCCATGACCTAGGAAACCACAAGAAGTGAATCAGTATTCAACCCGTTAAAACATGCTTCATATTTCATCTGGTTGTTTGAGGTCGTGAGAGAAAAACTGAGAGACCTCGATCATAAGTCCTTCAGAATTTTCCGAGATGAGTCCTGCGCCGCTTCCTTTCGAGTTTGAAGATCCATCGACATGGAGTTTCTATAGTAACGGAACTGACTCAATGGGTGTCGGTGTCATTTCAGCGATAAAGTTGGCTAGCACCTGAGCTTTGAGGGCAGATCGGGCTTCGTATTTGATCCCAAATTCGGACAATTCGACAGCCTACTTGATAATTCTTCCAGCCAGGTCAAGCCGGTGCAGTACTTGCCGGATGGGTTGATCCGTTCTTACAATGATTTGGTGTGCCACAAAATATGACCTCACTCTTCTAGCCGCTAGGTAGTGTGTGAAAAAGGTGTGCAAGTATACATAGTCACTAATAAGTAGTATAAAAGATCGAACACAGAGCGATTGAATTAACTTTTGTAATTTATCTATATATGATTAGTGTTAACTATCCTACTCACAAAAAAATGGTGTTGATGAACAAAGAAAATATAAATAAGCAATATAAAAGATGTAAGAAATCAATGGGAAATGATAGTTGAGATGTCTTCACCAAATAAGTCACTTTCAAGAATTTTGTGTTTTAAGTGGTGCAGGTGCACTAAATGCAGCTGCATCAGTATGTGCCTTTCAGTCACTTTCTTTAGAGTTTCATTACAAGCTTCCTATGTATAGGCATGATAAATAATTTCACTACTGTATCTTAAGTACCCACTGCATCACCCTAAGGACTATGTTATCCTATGTCTAGGACTTAACTTGGTTTTAACAAACTTTTCCTTACTGTTCTGACCTGGGTCAAGAAGCCCCATTGGATATTGGGCCAGGCCCAATCACTCCCCAAGAGCACGACCCGGAAGGGCCTCGGTGCCAAGTACTATGCGCTCCGCTCGGAGATACTGAAGACCGACGACCAAGATCAACCAGCCAGATCCGACGGGTGAAACCAGTCCGCTCCGTCTATAAATAGAGGTGCAGGACTCCAATTCCAGGTACGTTCTCATTCTTGCACATTTCACCTATTCCTCTACTGACTTAGACATCAGAGTGTCTGCAGGTACCCCCCACCCGACGTGGGAAGGACTTCAACTCGAAGCTCCCAAACGTGATCTTCCAACACCGACAACAACTGTCGAGTCTCGAGAAGGAGAACCCTTCAAGCTCCTCGGACAAGGTAACTTCCGAGTTCAAGGACCGAACATTGGCGGCCACAATGGGAGGCTAACAGTTCACTCTCACTCGGTTCCACTTCTTCCTACTGTGACTCCTTTACAAGACATGCCACCTCGAGGGCGCCCCTCTACTCGGGCCCAATGTCGAGCTCAGAATGCAAACACTTTGGCACCTACCCAGCCCGCTCAAACTTCCGAAGGACATATTCAAACCTTGCCTCTTGAAGAAACTTCGGCTGCTCCGATTGCGGCCAGACCACCTCTTCATTTGCCGTCGCAACAAATAGATTTGGCACCAGCACTTCAAGCGGTAAGCCATCTGTTGGTCGTATTAAAACGGAGAAGCTGGGATCTCATTCAACAGGAGCAATCCCGACTCAAATGGTCGCCCTAGCCCGAGTTCTTACCATATTACCTTCATTACAAGTCTAGTCGGGGTCACCCCAAACCGTAGTATCCCGACAAAGTCGGACGACCCCACGTTGTCCGGCTTATGATTCGCCCATCAGGAGAGAAAAACACCGAGGAAGGCCTCTAACTCCACCGTCTCCTCCATACTCTGTATTAGAAGACGATTGTGGCAATTTTTCCTCGGATTTTTCCTACTTGAGGAGCCCTTCTCTAAGGAGGAAGACTCGCAAGTCCAAGCTCAAAGGTAAAGGGCGAAGTTCCGGCGCAATCTTGGGAGAAACCACCGCCCTTGAACTCCTATGACAGGAAGATAGACCCCGACGACCACGTGGATGATTTCAACGAGAATCTCGGATTACGAGGGTGCTCCCGAAGTTCGATGTAAGCTATTCCCTCTCACTCTCAAGAAGAGCGCTTCCAAATGGTTTAAAGACCTCCCACCAGCATCGATATCTTCTTGGAGGCAATTCGCCAAACTCTCACTATCCGGTTGACGGCCTCAAGGTTGAAACCCATGTCCGTGGACATTCTGCAGACCATATGTTAGGGGGAGACTGAATACCTAAGGGCATACATTGAAAGGTACAAAAAAGAGGCCGACGAGGTCCATAATGTATCCAACGAAGTTCGGATGATGTTCATGAGGCATGGCCTCAGGAAAGGAACTCTTTTCCACGTCAACGTCGGACTTCGCCCGCCGGAAACATTGGACGACTTCCTGAGGCGAGCTCAACGCCACATTGATTATGAAGTATCTAATTAGGCCATCGAAGGAATCGTAACCTCGGCCCCAGCAGAGGGTAAGAAAGCAAAAGAGAAACTGAAGAAGCATGGGGGAGGGAGCTCCAAGGAATGTTGCTCAAGGTCTACTGACTACTCTCCTCTAAGCACCTCTAAGTCAAAGATCCTCCAAGAATGAACAAACTCCGAATTCAATGAGGTGAAGTGGTTGGCTACCACAGAAGTCACAGGCATGACACAGAAGACTGCCGAGTGCTCAAAGACGATATAGAAGACCTCATTCAGTGAGGCGAATTCAGGCAGTATCTCAAGACTGATGACAAAAAGAAGGAGCGATCACCTCGGATAGCCAAGCCGGCTGTCAACGAGGTGGCGAAACCCCCGTCCAATTTTTCTTGTAGTGGAAGACTCGCCGAGGTCGCAGCGTCAAAGGCCCATAGCCATGGTAATAATGGGTGGATACTCCCTGAAAGTTGTAGAAACGCGTCAGTCCATGGAAAGAAGATGGAACGACATACTCGATATCAGGAGTAATGCGAACCCGGTGATTGTCAAATCTTGCCAACCTCCACTTTCGTTTGACGATTCCGACCTGCTGAATGGGAAGACAAATAAGTGGCTGCCACTGATTGTCTCAGCTGTGATTGCAGGGACCGACGTAAAAAGAATCCTGGTGGACCAAGGAAGCTCGTCAGACCTCATATTCAAAGAGTTATTTCCCAAACTCAAGATATCAGAGTCCGACCTTCTGGCCTATGATGGTGGAGGACTCAAGGGATTCAATGGCTCGAGGATAACTCCCTTGGGATACATTGAACTTCAGGTCATGTACAGCGAAGGAGAACACTCCTGGACAATCAAGACCCGTTTCATCGTACTGCCTTGTTAATCCCCATACCACTGCATCGTGGGTCGGCCTATTTTGGGAAAAGCCGGGCGGTCACCTCCACTCGTTCACCTTAAAATGAAGTTTTTCTTGAGAATGGTGAAGTGGTAATCGCTCGAGTCACGGCGATGCAACTAAACGTATCCACTACCTTTGTTTAAAGGAGGAAAGCGCGTCGAGAAGGAAGCCTCCTGCGAAAGCGAGAAGAGGTGATAACTCTTAATTATAAGAGTTATTTATGCATTTTATTACTTGAAATTGTTGCAATTCTTTAAGGATTAATTAGGAAATTAATAGTTTTTAATCATATTCAGCTCCTGAGTGTTATTGTGTGCAAGAAGGTGTTTAGGTGTGAATTATTGATAAGTTGGAGTTGTGCAGATTTTTGACAGGAGTTAGACAGCACCCCACAGCACCCTGAAGCACCTATTTTAGGTGCTGTGAGACCTACAGAAGTGGTTGGAATTTAAAAGTGCTTAAAGTGTGCGAAATTTGTTGAGCTGGCGGCGTGGGACAAACATGACACGTGACGATCACCAGACGCTTGCAGATCAATGGGGACCACCAAAGATCTCGTTGTTTTTAAATATATTAATTCCCTTTTTGGTAGGGTTTCTTTTGTCTTTTTGCAAGGGTTTTTACCCTAAGTGTGCAACTATAAAAGGCTCAATAGAAAAGTTGGAAAGAGGCTGACTTTGGCACGAAACCCTAGGCGAAAAAGTGACTATTCAGACCTGGTATTTGAACTTTAGCAACCAGCCACCACTACCACTTCATCTTCTACCTTCATCCACTCCACCATTGTTGAGACTGCACAACACTGAGACAACACCTGTAGAGTGCTGTGAAACTGCTTGGATCTAGGTGCTGTGACTGAAGTGCAGAACTGTTCTTCATTCTCTTCTCACTTAGTTTCTCGTATTTTTCTTCAGTGGTAATGTTAATCTTGACCCTGGTTTTCACTTTTATTTTGGTTGTTTGGATGCTCAATAACTTTCTAGTGTTAGGGATTTAATGAAGTTGTGATTGATTTCCAGTTGTAAGAACTTTGTTGATGTTGAAAGCACTTTGAATCTATGAGTATCATTGTTACACATTGGACTGAGTTTGATCACCTTAGTTTTATACCGCTATTTGAATACTAAAAAGGTTTAATAAGCTGAAGGCATAGATTCACATGAGTGTCCTTAGTTGAAAGACATTTTAATTAAGTTGGTTAAACTAGAAATATTTAACCAAGCTCATGGTATGTCCTGAGTCATTTTTATAATGGCTAGGGTCTACATTAATGGGGGCTTAGACATAAGGTACCCTTAATCAAACCTTGGTGAAAGTCTTTGAAAAGCATACTTTAATTTTGTGTTCAGTCTTTCACAAGATCTTCATGATGTAACACCCCAAAAATTAATTAGGTGAGTATTTAATTAATTTATTTAGGTGATTATTTAATTTACTTAATTAAGTGATTATGACTAATTTAATTAAGTAATATGTTAGTTGGTCATATTTAAATAATAATAAGGTAATCAATTTATTTAAAGAGTGAGGTATAGTAAATAAGTGAGGGGTCTAATTTAATTAAGTGGGATAATTAAGTTGGGATTTATTTCTATTAGTTAGGAGGTGTTTAAGTATTAGGAGTAGTGGTAGTAAAGAGGGGAGGTGGGGGTAAGCAATAGGGCCCAAATTGATTGGGCCTAAGGTTAAATGAGAATTGCAAAGGAATGGAATGGAGAGAAAGAAATGAACCACGGCAGGGAGTGAGTGAAGAACCGAGAAAGTGAAAGAGAGAAAGGAGGGGAAACCATGGGAGGAAGAAGGAAAGGAGGAGGAGAAGAAGTAGAGAGAACTTCTCCATCTTGGCTCAAGGTGAGGACTTTTTGGTATCAATCTTCTCCATTTTTCCTCCTCTAGCTATTGATGTTAGTTTCAATCCCTAATTCCTATTTGTTATTGTTTCACCATTAATGGGGTTTTAAGCTCAAAGTTGGAATTGGTGATGGTTTTGGTGTTTCTTGGGCTTTTGGAGGATAGAGGACCTACATTCTTCAATTTGCAAAGGTTAGGGGGCTCTCATTTACATCTATAATAAGTTGTAAGATATGTGTTATGTGTGGAATAGCCCTTGGAATAATTTGATTGGTTGATTTTTATGTTATCTTTTGATTGATGTTGTGTTGAATTTATTTGGGTGAATCTATATTGTCAAAGTGCTGCTGAATGTGCTGTTTAATGTGCTGGATGTGTTCTAAGTGCTGTCGAAAATGCTGTTTAATGTGCTGGAAGTGTTTAAGTGCTGTCGAAAATACTGTTTAAATGTGCTGGGAGTGTTTAAGTGCTGTCTAAAATGCTGTTTAATGTCTTTGGAAGTGTTTAAGTGATGTTTAATGTGCTGTATAATGTTGCTGAATATGTATAATTACTGATTTAGCCCCTTTATGTCAATTTAGTCCCTATTTGACAGTTTAGTCTATGATGTTAATATTGATATAATGGTTATTGGTGAATTAAATGACGATGTATTAAGTGACGTGGATGTTGGTAATTCAAAGATTTGCATTGATTGATGATGTAATGATGAATTAATGACTGAGTATTAAATGATGTTGATTAATTGTTTAGGTGAGTGTTATTAAATTGAGAATTGAATTGTTGAGTAAAGACTATGTTTAAAATTGTTGAGTTGGTGAGTTGAAGGAGAGGGGCGCCAAATGCCCAAGAAAATGGCGCTTGTAGGTGTGTGGGGTGCTAGGTGGAGCGCCAAAGTGGCTGCCCCTTAGTGTCTAGGTACTCAAAATATGTCTAAGTGATGGTTTAGTCCCTAAGAATTAATTTAATCCTTGGTGTGACAAATTAGTCTCTAAGAATTAAATTAATCCTTGGCGTGACAAAATAATCCCTTAGCGTCTAATTAGTCCCAACGTGTCAAATAACTCCCTAAGTCCCTAAATTAATTATTGGCGTGTCAAAATGGTCCTCAAGTGAGGAGAATGTCCCTATGGGGTGGTTTTGGTCCTTAGGTGAGAGTTAATTAATAATTGATGAATTGGTGACAAACAATTGGTGAGGTGATGGTAAACAATTGGTGAGGTGATGACAAACAATTGGTGAGGTGATGGTAAACAATTGGTGAGGTGATGATAAACAATTGGTGAGGTGATGGTAAACAATTGATGAGGTGGTGTTTGACAATTGATGAAGTGGTAGTTAATAATTGATGCGGTGTACTTAGTGTGGTGTGATGCATTGTCATAATGTCACATGAATCATATGCATGGCTTCGGCCAAACAGGTTGGTGAGGGCTTCGCCAACAGTGATGAAATACCCGACGGGGTGGTGATGAAATACCCGACGGGGTGGTGAGGTGAATATGGATCCACATGCATGTTGCATACATGCATATAATCATACATTCTTGGGATTCTTGTTAATGTCCAATTAATCTGTTGCGGTTGCTCGTTTGGTATCTCATGTGAATGATAAATGCCTTGTGTCTGTGAATTGTTGTTGCTAGCTAGTTCTTAATATAAGGCTTATTTTACCTGTTATTATTTATGTAAAGAGACTCACCCTAGCATTTCTTGTTGCCTGCTCTCGTGGCGACAAACAGGTAATTCCGAGTGATGGTGCCATGCCTCTTGGGTTTTATTGAGTCAGCTCTGATAGTAACACCGGGGATGGGGTCTTAGTGTTACTTTATTATGGTTATGTATTACACTGATTTTGAATTATGTATTGAGTATGTGAACTCAGTTTCATTTTCCGCTGTGCTGTAAACTATTTGATGGGTTACTGTAAACACTAAACAGGTTGTTTTGATGGTTTAATCCATGTGACTATGATATGCATTTTATGCGCTTGATGAGTTTGAATTTTTAAATATGTTTGATGACATTTTATTCAATGTACCACCCTCTTTGAGGTGCGTGGACAAATTTTTGAAAACTCTGATTTTTATTAAATGAATTAGCTTAATATAGAAAGGGGGTGTTACACACAGCACCTGCAGCTGGACTGAAATCCCAATGGAGTTAATATCTCTAACCATTTTTACTCTGATTTGAAAACCATTTTATTTATGCTTTAAATTCTCTGTTTGAACATGATTTGTGTTACCTTTTTATTTTGCTCCCTTGTTTACTTTTCAATTCATTTTTGTATTAATTTAGCTACACGGTCCTCGTGGGAATGACTTTTATTTATCATTATATTACTTGTTAGACGGTGTATACTTGCGCACGTTTTTGCAAAACAAGTGTTTGGCGCCGCTTAGTCGGGATCGTTTAGTTATATTCAATTGCATTTTGATTTGTTAAGTAGCTAGTGAGCTTGTTTCTCACCTCTTGTGTGTTTATGTCACAGATTAGTTTATATTGTATGCGCGAGGCATAGCACACACGCACCTTACCCTTTGTCCATTCAAGTTTCTTGAGATAGTTCATCAAGACATAGGCTATAAAGATTTTTATTTCTAGATGCAGTAAACAAGACCTTACCAGAGTCACAGTCATAGAGGATTTGTTGAATTAGGTGCTATTATAGACATGGCAGGCACCAATCCTCTAACTATGAAGAATTGTAGAGCATCCATGACTATGACATAGGGATGCAAACCAACACAATTGGGCTTGCTAATGACAGGGATAGGCCCATGAGGGACTATGCTATCTTTGATCCCCAAACCATGAACACGGGGGATTGTAGTACCTGACATCACCACAAATCATTTTGAATTTAAACCAATGATGTTTCAGATGCTACAAACTGTGAGACCGTTTGGAGGGACACCTACTGATGATCCCCATTTGCACTTGAGGCAATTCTTGGAGGTTGCAAGTAATTTCAAAATGCCAGGAATTACAGATGATGCTTTTAGATTGAGGTTGTTTCGCTACTCTCCCAAGGATAGGGCCAATGCTTGGTTGAACTCTTTGGAGCCACATTCTATCACTACATGGAATGAGATGGCCGAAAAGTTTTTAACTAAGTACTTTCCCCCCATTAAGAATGCTAGAATGAGGAATGAAATTGCCTCATTTAGGCAAAGTGATGATGAATCCTTGTTTGAGACATGGGAGAGATTCAAGGAGTTATTGAGAAAATGCCCTCACCATGATATTCCTATATGCATTCAAATGGAGACCTTCTACAATGGGTTAATGCCAAGAACAAGAGATATGTTAGATGCTTCATCCGGAGGTGCTTTGTTGTCCCAATCCTATAATGATGCATATGCCAAGATTGAGACCATAGCTGCCAACAGTTATCAGTGGCCCACTGCTAGAGTTAATGTGGCCAAAAAGGTATCTGGTGTTCATGAAGTAAGTGAGGTTGCTGCACTTTCTGCACAAGTGGCCTCTATTGCCAACATGTTGAAAAATCTGAACACAACATCTACTGTAGCACCTGTTGCAGCACCTACTGCTGCAATAAGTGTTGCCTCCACTATTGATGTACCTATAGAGGTTGTGGCTGCCACCGCAAATACTATTTCTTGTGTTTATTGTGGGGGAGGACACATATATGAGGAGTGCCCAGGGAATCCTGTTTCAGGCAATTTTGTGGGGAATTTCAACAAAAATAACAATCCTTATTCATTAACATACAACTCTGGTTGGAGGGAGCACCCTAATTTTTCTTGGAAAGATAACACTGTTGCTGCAGCACCTGCTACAACACCTTCAATACCTCAAGTTCCATCTGGATTTTCCACTCCTACTGCACCTAAGTCTGAGCCATCTTTGGAGGCCCTCATTAAGGATTTCATAACTGAAACAAAGACTCAATATCAGAACCAAGGTGCATCAATTCAAAGTCATGGGGCTGCCATAAAAAATCAGGAAACTCAGCTTGGTCAGATTTGCTACCAGCATCAGTGCAAGACCGAGTGGTTCACTTCCTGCAAACACTGAACCGAGCTCATCTAATTCTCGTGGAAATGAGCATGTCAAGGCCATCTCTCTTAGAAGTGGTAAAACTACAGTGGGACCTGATAAGATGCTAGAAAAAGAGAAAGAGAGAGCAATTATTGAGGCAAATGTTGAGCAACAAAATGCTTGAAGATCGACAGAGTCTTGAAGACTCTACAAGATGGCGTTACAAAGACCTACAGCGCCTAAGTTGGTGTCTGAGAGACCACCTCCCCCATTTCCTCAGAGGCTAAAGAAGACACAACAAGATAAGCAATTTGGGAAGTTCCTTGAAATCCTCAAGCAACTTCACATCAATATTCCTTTGGTGGATGCCTTGCAACAAATGCCTAATTATATAAAATTCATGAGAGATGTGCTTACAAAAAAGAGGAGATTGGGAGAATATAAAACTGTTGCCATGACTCAAGAGAGCAGCTCATTGCTACAAAATAACATACCTAAGAAGCTCAAGGATCCAGGGGTATTCACTATTCCTTGTGCCATTGGGGAGAGCTATTGTGGTAGAGCCTTATGTGATTTGGGTGCGAGTATCAACTTGATGCCCAAATCCATTATCCAATAGCTTGGAATTGGAGAAGCAAGGCCAAAAACAGTGACCTTGCAACTGGCGGACAAATCCATGGCCTATCTAGAGGGTAAGATTGAAGATGTGCTAATCAAAGTAGACAAGTTTGTGTTCCCTGTGGATTTCCTCATCTTGGACTTTGAAGCAGATGTTGAGGTGCCCATCATATTGGGCAGGCCATTCCTTGCTACAGGTAAGACCCTCATTGATGTGCAAAAGGGTGAATTAACCATGAGGGTCAATGATCAGGAGGTAAAATTTAATGTTTTTAATGATTTGAAATATCCTGTTGAAAATGTAGCTGATTGTTCCTGTGTGCATTCTATTGACTCCTTGGTGCATAAACAGTTCGTTAAAGCTCAAGATCCCCTAAAAAGGGGGCTTGAAGACTTAGATGGATTGGTGCTCAAGGAGGAATTTTCATTGATTTCAAAGAAGGAACAATCTGTGAAACAATTGTGGGCTAAAAAGTATGAGCCTTTGGATATGAAGAAAACCATTTTGAAAACCAATTTACCTTCTATCCAGAAGGCTCATTTTCTTGAATTTAAAACACTTTCCCCATATCACAAATATGCTTATTTGGGGGAAGATGAGACACTTCCTATTATTATTCCTGCAGAACTAACCCTTATGCAAGAAAGGAGTTAGCATCAGCTGTGAAGAAGCTCAATTTGGATTTACAAAAGGCTGGTTCTATAAGAATGTTGCAGCTTAATGAATTGAAAGAACAAAGGCTTTTTGCCTATGAAAATGCCGAGCTTTACAACGTGAAAACCAAAGCTTGGCATGACAAAATGCTACAACCTAAAAAACTAGAGGAGGGTGCCCAAGTCTTATTATTTAACTCTAGATTAAAGTTTTTCAATGGAAAACTCAAGTTTAGATGGTTCAATCCTTTTAAATTAGTGAAAATAAACCCCATAGGTCATTAATCTTTTGATAAGGCCACTGGAACTGAGTTTAAGGTGAATGGACAAAGGGTTAAGAGGTATTGGGGTGGGCCTATGGCTAGAATGAAATCCACCACCCACTTACAAGAACCTTAATATGTTTCAACAAGTCGGGATGAGAACTTGTAAATAAACCAAGCGCTACTGGGAGGCAGCCCAGATGCTAATAAATGGTGTGGTGTGTTATTTTTGGTTGTGCAGGTTCCATGGTTGTTTGTGGTTTGCCAGTGACTTGTTTTAAGTTTGGGGTTGAGCTATCACTGCAGATATAACACCTCCCAACACTTCCCAGCACCTCCTAGGCAGCACCAAATCTGAGGTGCCCCCACTAGAGAAGAAGGCACGACTTGAACAAGAAAAGAGTGTCAGACTTCAAGCAGGGTTTTCTCTCATAAGTCTTAATCTGCATGTTCTGTTCTGCAGTAGGTGCTGACAGCACCCTGGTAGCACCTTCTGCAGTTTTGTGTTATATGTTTTTTGTTTTTGTCTATTGTTTCTATTATGTATGTCGTCTAGTTTCTCTTCCTTTTTCACTTGAATAATTACAGTGGGGACACTGCAAGAGTTCAAGTGGGGGGAGGAGCGTAAGTTTTAATTATTGTTTTTGTTTAAGTGTCGTTGTAGTGCTGTCACAACAGCTGTTAATGCATAATTAAAAAAATATATAAAAAATTCTGAGTATCAAGGTAGAACGCAATGAGGAAAACCAAATTTGGTGTAGACTTAGAGTTCTGATTGAAATGGCCTAGCCCTTTAGTATACACTTCCCTCTTGTACTTTGGAATTAGGTGTAAGGCATTACTTAGGTGGAAGTGATGTGAGTGCTTAGTAATGACTGAAACTGCCTGGAATTTGATAGAAATTGCAAGTAGAGTAGAAGTTAAGTTTGGGGGTAGCCTAATAACTGTGAGGCCAAAACTGTGAAATCAAGAGTGTAGAAAAGATGGTGCACACTTGCAAAATAATAATTAAAAAAAAAGAATGACAAGGTTGGCTGCTTAGTAGGGAGGACATGCATGTGGCGACACATTATGGTTTCAGTCGAAAAGTGGTCAGCCTTGATCATAAAAAAAGCAAAAAAAAAAGCAAAGAAAAAGAAAAAAATGATAAAGGGGTGTGCACTATTCTAGTTATCAAAAGAAAACAAATTGTATGGTCTAAGTTGTTCATTATACCCAAAATAGGAAAGGCTACCCTTGTATCATCATTGTAAACTCTGCTTGTAACTATTGAAAAGGAATGGCAATGTAGGAAGTTCTAAATAGGATCCAAAGCCAAGCGTAGTAATTGTTGGAGCATACAGAATGAATGCAAGAGAGCACACACACTTAAGCTTGAGGGAAAAAGCTATGATTTCATAAATTGCTAAGGGTTCTTAATGTGTTGTGTCTGAGGGGGAAACTTTGAGAAAATGAATCTATGCTAAAATTGTTTTAATGTTGTTAACTGTTGTTGTGCTAGATGCTTTGTGTTTGGGTGTCATTACTTGAGGACAAGCAATGGTTCAAGTTTAGGGGTGTGATAACTCTTACTTATAAGTGTTATTTATGCATTTTATTACTTGATCTCGTTGCAAATCTTTAAGGTTTAATTAGGAAATTAATAGTTTTTAATCATATTCGGCTCCTGAGTGTTATTGTGTGCAAGAAGGTGTTTAGGTGTGAATTATAGATAAGTTTGAACAATTTGATGTGTTTGTTAGTTGTGAAGATTTTTGACAGGAGATAGACAGCACCCCGCAGCACCCTGAAGCACCTATTTTAGGTGTTGTTAGACCTGCAGAAGTGATTGGAATTTAAAAGTGCATAAAGTGTGCGAAATTTGCTGAGCTAGCGCGTGGGACAAGCATGACAGCGTGACAGTCTGTACGCAGCAGTCAATGGAGACCACCAAAGATCTCTTTGTTTTTAAATATATTAATTCCCTTTTTGGTAGGGTTTCTTTTGTCTTTTTGCAAGGGTTTTTACCCTAAGTGTGCAACTATAAAAGGCTTAATAGAAAAGTTGGAAAGAGGTGACTTTGGCACTTAACCCTAGGCGAAAAAGTGACTATTCGGACACAGTATTTGAACTTTAGCAACCAGCCACCACTACCACTTCATCTTCTACCTTCATCCACTCCACCATTGTTGAGACTGCACAACACTGAGACAACACCTGTAGAGTGCTGTGAAACTGCTTGGATCTAGGTGCTGTGACTGAAGTGCAGAATTGTTCTTCATTCTCTTCTCACTTAGTTTCTCGTATTTTTCTTCAGTGGTAATGTTAATCTTGACCCTGGTTTTCACTTTTATTTTGGTTGTTTGGATGCTCAAAAACTTTCTAGTGTTAGGGATTTAATGAAGTTGTGATTGATTTCCAGTTGTAAGAACTTTGTTGATGTTGAAAGCACTTTGATTCTATGAGTATCATTGTTACACATTGGACTGAGTTTGATCACCTTAGTTTTATACCGCTATTTGAATACTAAAAAGGTTTAATAAGCAGAAGGCATAGATTCACATGAGTGTCCTTAGTTGAAAGACATTTTAATTAAGTTGGTTAAACTAGAAATATTTAACCAAGCTCATGGTATGTCCTGAGTCATTTTTATCATGGCTAGGGTCTACATTAATGGGGGCTTAGACATAAGGTACCCTTAATCAAACCTTGGTGAAAGTGCTGAAAAGCATACTTTAATTTTGTGTTCAGGTGCTGCCAGCATCTTCATAGCACCTACAGCTGGACTGAAATCACAATGTGTTGTGCCCCGAAAAATCCCTGTTAATCATTACTCCGATCCCGAAGGCCAACACAATAGGATCAGAATCCTGTGGTGTTATCCCATGCTAATGTATCCAGAGCGTAGGCTTGCTTTGAGCACTCTAATTTCTTCAATGTAACAGCGCCGGAGGCACGACCCGGCCAGTTAAGGCCAAGAGCGCATCGCCGACAAAAGGGACTAGCCGACCGGTGCACACCAGAGGCGGACCGATCGACCCAACCCAAGGTCCAACTACGAGCTTTTTAACTGCAGCAACTTAAATATACGCTATTGGAGCTAGAATTACTGCGGCTGCTGGCACCAGACTTGCCCTCCATCCTCGTTAAGGGATTTAGATTGTACTCATTCCAATTACCAGACTCAATGAGCCCGGTATTGTTATTTATTGTCACTACCTCCCCGTGTTAGGATTGGGTAATTTACAAAAGAGGGTATGAATCTATGTGAGAGTGACTGAGGGTCACTAAAAAGACAAAAGTTAAGAATAGTACAAAGCATATTCTTTAGGGATAAGGAATAGAAGAGTGTGGAAGAATTTTGTGAGAGAGAGAGAGAGAATTTTCGAAAATGGGTTGAAAAATGGGGAAAAATGCCTCTTTTTTGGTCTTTTGTCTTATTGAGGACACTTCCTTCTTTTTGAATTTTGAATTTTGAATTTTTGGGCATGCAAATGAGAGTGCACCCATTGAATATGTGTTACATGTTTTTGGGCACCATAAAATACCTTCCCAATTTATTCTTGACAACAAAAAAATTGTCATTTAATAATTGGGGAATATTTAATGGTCTTTTAGTTTTTTTTTGCAATAAAAATGGGAAAAATGCATTTTTAATTATTTTAGATTGGGATTTTCTTTCTAAAAATTGTACAAAAATTATCCTTGATAGAATAAAAATGTACTTTTGTGGATGCATATTTTTGACGAGGAAATCATCCTGTTGTGAAAAAAAATGACCAAAATACCCTTTGCCCTAAAAAACCCTAGTTTTTGCTCAAAACACATGTCAACTTTGAAAATGCTTCTAAAACCCTAGGATGACCCTAAAAACCCTAAAATGCATGCAAAATGCTCTTTATGCCTCACAAAATGACTTCACACTTCCTAGGTTACTATTTTTGTGGAAAATTAGGGTTTTGCTTAAAGGCGGACAAAATTAGGGTATGACAGCTGCCCCTCTTTATTTGGATTTTAACAAGGAATATGGATTGTCCGAAACATATTCCGAGGCAAAATAGAAATAAAGAATTCAGAAATTATACCAATTTTGTCTCCTTGGAAAAGCCCGAATTTTCCTTTTTTCCGTTTTCTCTTTTTTTGTTTTTCTGTTTCTTTTTCTTTTGAATGGGTGTCAGCCTTCGGCCAACAAAAGCAGAAAATAAGCTTGGTGCCAGCCCTCAGTAAGCTAGCGAAAGCGGTAAAGAAAGCGGTAAAGAAGGCAGTAAAGAAAGCGATAAAGAAAGGGTGCCGGCCCTCGTTAAGCCGGCGAAGGAGGCTGCCTAAAGCTTTTTAACGAATCGCGAATGATCCGAGTTTGCACTTGGGCCTGGGAGCACGTGGGCTCCAAAGGGGTGGTCTTGCGAGCGACCGGGGGAGGACAATATCAAGTCTAGATCTCGATACTTCCCTAGGACTGCGCCATGTCTTAGGCCAACACAGCTATCCTTTTCGCCTGGACCCAATGGGGCCGAAGGACTTACCCGCAGCTCGAATACGAGGTGAAGTCTGCTTTTTGAAGGGACACTTGGGTCCTGAAGGGATTCACGAATCCTGTTGATCTTCTTCAGTCGGCCAGTGCTTCTGCACCGATCCAGGGCGTCTGCTCAGGCTAGCGGACCTTTCTTCACCTTTCTCTGATTGGTGGTCAGTGCCATTGCACTGATCTAGGGAGCCTGCTCTGGCCGCAGGTCTTTTCTTCAGGAACCTTCCAGTGATCAATGCCACTACACTGTTTTAGGGAGTTTGCTCTGGGAAAGCATGACTCTTCTTAAAATTTCCTCTGGTAATGTGTACCTGCACATGTTAGCAGATGCAAATGCATGGTGCATGGGATGAGAATGCATGTTATGCAAAGCCTGTTATGCAAGGGTGTGTTATGCAATGCTATGATTTTGGTGTAATGATGAATGTGGTAGACTATTTTTTTTTATTATTTGATTCTTTTCTGACTAGCTTTCTTTTTCTGGTCATTTGTTTTTTCCTTGTGTTTTTTCCCGATCAGCTTTCTTTTTTCTGATCATTTATTTTTTGCATTTTGACAAAGGCTTATTCTTTTACTGGTTCAACCGACTCCGATACTCCTGGCACGAGACTGAGGGCTCATGAATCGAATGCAAGTTTGCTTTATGGTTCGCCATCTGGAAAGGTTTGTGAGGGCAACTTTCTTTGTAAGATATTTTCTTTGGGAAATTGCTTATTTCCCGTGACTTTTAAAGATTTCGCAATGATCTATAATGCTCTATGATGTATGCACATGTTTTACGATTCAGATCACCATCATCATAAAACGTCCATTTTGAGCAGAAAAAAGCGGAAATAACAACAAACAGACATGAGAAAGTTGAGCTTTATTGATGTAGAAGCCGATCGTACAGAATGTTGCGATGACTGTTCAATACATTTGAAAGTTTTAAACTACAAAAAGACACGAAAAAGAGAGAAGCTACTTTCTGACAGTCCGTCTCTGTGGAGCAGTGCCGACATTTGTGTCCTTGACCTTGATCACTCCCTCATCCAAGTCTTCAGGGGAGTTGTATGCCTTTCTTTACTTTTCATGCTCAAGTTTCCTGACCCTAATTTTGCTCGATCGCCGCTTTGCGGGTTTTCAATCCACCGGGTCGCTCTGATTTTGCCTAGGCCGCCCTTTCCGGTTTTCAACCTAGCGAGCTAATTCTTACTTGGCTCGTCTTTCTCTTTTTTCGTCTATTTCTTTCAGGCATAATACTTCTTCATTTGATCGGAATTGACTGGGTTTCTTAAATCTTCTCCGTCCATGTTTGTGAGTATAAGTGCTCCTCTAGAAAAGGCTTCCTTGACTACATATGGGCCATCATAAGTGGGTGTCCACTTCCCTCGGGGATCCGTCTGGATAGGCAAGATCTTCTTAAGCACAAGATCTCCCTGCTTGAATTTTCGAGGCCGGACTTTCTTGTCGAATGTTGTTCTCATCCTTTGTTGGTACAGCTGCCCATGACACAAAGCTGCAATCCTTGTTTCTTCCAGTTTAGCTGATTCAGATGGGCCTGGACCCACTCTTCTTCTTCCAGTTTAGTTTCCATCAGTAGCCGCAGGGATGGTATCTCAACCTCGATTGGGAGGACTGCTTCTGACCCATATACCAGAGAGAAAGGGGTTGCCCCAGTTGAAGTGCGTACTGAAGTTTGGTAGCCACGCAAAGCAAAGCGAAGCATTTCATGCCAATCCTTGTAGGTTACCACCATCTTTTTCACAATCTTCTTGATGTTCTTGTTGGCTGCTTCGACTGCCCCATTCATCTTCGGGCGGTAGGGAGAGGAATTATGATGCTGAATTTTGAATTCTTTGCACATGTCCTTCATTATTTTGCTGTTAAGGTTGCTGCCGTTATCAGTGATGATCTTGTTTGGAAGACCATAGTGGAAAATCAGATCTTTCTTTACAAACTTGGCAACCACAACACTAGTTATACTGGAATACGAGGCAGCTTCAACCCACTTGGTGAAGTAGTCAATTGCGACCAAAATGAAGCGAGGCCCATTCGATGCTTTAGGCTCAATAGGACCAATAACATCCATCCCCCACATTGAAAACGGCCACGATGCAGTCAGAACATTTAGTTTGGCAGGCGGCACATGGATATGATAGGCATAGATCTGGCATTTGTGGCACTTTCTTACAAAGTCAGTGCGATCGATTCCATCCGCAACGGTAGTAACACCGCCTTAAGATCTTTCTAGCCATGGTGTGCCCACTGGAATGGGTTCCAAACGAGCCTTCGTGCATATCCCTCGTGATTCTTTCAGCTTCTTCTTTGGCAACACACCTCAGGAGAACCATATCATAGTTTCTTTTGTAGAGAACTTCACCACTCAAGAAGAAATTCCTTAACAATCTTCTGAGAGTTCTCTTGTCATTCTCTGATGCCCCAGGTTGGTATTCATGATTAGTGATGTATTGCTTGATGTCATGATACCAAGGCTTCTCGTCGGGCTCCTCATCTATTGCTGTGCAGTAGTGATGCGCAGCGAGCTCGGTCTTTGAATTCAAAGCTCTTGTCACAGTTAACATTGAACATAGAAGACAGTGTTGCCAATGCGTCGGCCAACTGGTTTTCACCTCGAGGGATATGCTTGAAGGTGATCTCGTCAAAAGACTTCATCAACTCTTGCATATAATCACAATAAGGAATCAGTTTGGGATCTCTGGTCTCCCAATCGCCTCTTACTTGATGAATAACCAGGGCTGAATCCCCATACACATCTAGCCTTTTAACTTTCCATTCTAGGGCTGCTTGAATACCCAAGATGCACGCTTCGTACTCTGCTATGTTGTTTGTGACATAGAAGCTCGATCTTTCGATGGATGAATGAAGCGGTTGTCAGGAGATATCAACACAGCGACTGCCCCATGCCCTTATACATTTGACTCCCCATCGAATATCATTCTCCACCTTTCACTTTCTTGGGACTTCCCCTCGTCGAACAGTGCCATGATATCTTCATCAGGAAAATCATGCCGCATTGGTTGGTAGTCCGGAATCGACTGACATGCCAAATACTCAGCAAGTGCACTACCTTTAACTGCTTTTTGTGTGACGTACAGGATATTGTATTCTGATAATTGCATCTGCCAACAGGCAATTCGTCCTGTAAGATCTGGCTTCTCAAATATGTACTTGATTGGATCCATTTTTGACACCAACCAAGTTGTGTGACTCAAAGATGTATCTTGCCTTAAACGATGAGCAGCCCAAACTAGGGCACAACAAGTCTTTTCCAACATAGAATATCTTGTCTCACAGTCGGTGAACTTTTTGCTTAGATAGTATATGGCATGCTCCTTTTTCCCAGATTCATCGTGCTGCCCCAACACACAGCCCATTGAATTATCTAGCACTGTAAGGTACAGGATGAGAGGCCTGCCGGACACAGGTGGCATCAAGACTGGGGGATTCTGCAAGTACACCTTGATTTTCTCAAAGGCAGCTTGACACTGGTCATTCCACTTCAACTCTTGATTTTTGCATAGCAATTTGAAGATTGGCTCGCAAGTAGCAGTCAACTGGAAGATGAATCGGGAGATGTAATTCAACCTTCCGAGGAAACCACGGACTTCTTTCTCTGTTTTGGGCACCGGCATCTCGAGGATGGCTTTTACTTTGTCCGGATCCACCTCGATTCCTTTCTAGCTGACAATGAAGCTTAACAACTTCCCTGATCTCACCCCAAACGTGCACTTGGCAGGGTTTAACTTGAGTTTATATTTCCTCAACCGTTCAAAGAGCTTCTGCAGATTGACAATGTGCTCCTCGTCGGTTTTAGATTTTGCGATCATGTCATCAACATAAACCTCAATCTCCTTATGCATCATATCATGGAACAGGGTGACCATGGCCCTCTGGTAAGTTGCGCCAGCATTCTTCAACCCAAATGGCATGACCTTATAACAGAATGTTCCCCAAAGTGTTATGAAAGTTGTCTTTTCCATGTCCTCGGGGTCCATCTTGATTTGGTTATATCCCGAATATCCGTCAATGAAGGAGAATAACGAATGATGTGATGTGCTATCCACCAAGACATCAATATGTGGCAAATGGAAATCATCCTTAGGACTATCACGATTCAGATCTCGGTAGTTGATGCACATTCTAACCTTCCCATCCTTCTTGGGAACTGGGACAATATTGGCAACCCACTGCGGGTACTTGCCACTTTGCTAGGAACCACGCATCAAATTGCTTCTTCACTTCGTCTCGATTTTTTGAGGACATCTCGGGCTTCATCCTTCTCAACTTCGCTTTAAAGGCGGGCATTCAGGTTTGACTGGCAGCTTGTGTACCCCAATGTCAGTGTCCAACCCAGGAATATCTTGGTAGGACCATGCAAACACATCCACATAATCGTGCAACAGCTGAACCAACTTCATGCGATCTTCGTCATTCATGGCGGTACCCACTTTGACCTCTTTCTTGTTCTCAGTTGTACCCAAGTTGATCACTTCAGTAGATTCTCTGTGTGGTTGGATTACCCTTTCTTCTTGTTTCATTAACCTCATGAGTTCTGGAGGGGCTTCCCAGTCTTCCTCAACATCCCCCTCAGCCTAATTGATAGGGTGATCAAAGTCAAAAGGTGGACTGTTGACAATGCTGTTTTCAGAGACTATTGCTGTGGATCTGCATTTTGCCGAAGCGAAAAAGCATAATGAAAGGCGAAACAAGCAAGCAAACAAATAATAAAGAAGAAACTCACGCAATGAAGAGAAAATGATTTTTATTGATTGAGAAATTCAAAACAAACGTTTTTATTGATGATGATGATTTAGAAAATAAAAACATGTGTGCCCCTAGCAACTGGTCCTATGGAAATGGGCAGAGCCACAGGGTTGCATTACAAATGATTACTTTAAATTAAAGGTCACAGAAGGATCAGCAGCCTTCCAGTTCTTTATTTCTTCACCGCACATGCAATGACGAACTGCAGACTTGCACCACCCTCTTCAGACTCAGAACAATCCTTGATGACAGCAACTTGGTTGAGATCCAACAAACCAGCACTCACAAAACTTTGACTGATGTCGCAAATTGGGATCCTCTAGGGCAATGGATCTTGGCCTCTGGACTTGGCCAACCATCTGCGCTTTCGTTCGTCTGCCATTTTCCTTCTTTCTTCTTCACTTGGAGTGTATCCCAGCCCGAAACGGTCCTTGTTTTCCTTCAGTTGGATGTGAGCCAGAATTCCCTGACCAGACTTTCCCAAGCCAGAACCAAACTTATATCCTTGGGCTACCATGATTTTAGCAACCATCTCCTCCTCCTTGGTCCTCTCAAATACTGCATTGGCGATCTCCAAAGACTGAAAGGCTATTTCCAAAAACTCTTCGGCGGCTTCAACATACTTGAACTCTGATGGCTTATTAACCAGAGTCTCTTCCTCACCAAATACTACCACAACCTTGTCGTCAACCACGAATTTGACCCATTGGTGTAGAGAAGAAGGGATTGCCCCAGCCATGTGGATGCATGGTCTTCCTAGCAGACAGTTGTATTAAGAGGTAATGTCCATGATTTGGAAGTTGATATAGAAGACCTCACGACCAATCTGGACTGGAAATTCCATCTCCCCCAGAACTTCCTTTTTAGACCCATCAAAGGCTCGTACCAATGTCGAACTCGGCTTCATGTAGGAGCAATCAACGTCTAACTTATCCATAGTTGACCTCGGCATCACATTCAATGAAGACCCATTGTCAATTAGTACTGCCAGCAGCACATAGTCTCCACACTTTACCGAGATGTGCGAGATTGATTGTGTTCTTTTCCGCTTGAAGGCAACTCATCATCAGAAAATGTTAGGTGATTTGCAGCCACTACATTCCCCACAATCCCATCAAACTGATTCACTGAGATATCCTCTGCAACATGAGCCTCACTGAGCACTTTTATCAAAGCTGTTCTGTGTGCTTCCGAGCTGAGCAACAATGATAGCATGGATATCTTGGATGGTGTCTGCTTCAACTGATTAACCACTCGATAATTCATTTGCTTCTTTTTCCGTCACTTTCTCTTGAGCAACCTCTGGCTCTTTTCCCTTCTCCTTAAGGCCTCTCTGCTCAGCCTCTCTGGATGTTTCTGCCCGGAGGGTTTCTGGAGCATACACTCTTCTGCTTCTTGTGATCCCGCTTGATCCTGCTATGTTGATTACAGTAGGAGCACTTGGGGAGCATTCTACTGTAGATAGGGCAGTGTATTTCCATGGAACTGCATTGTCCGACTCATAGGGAAAAGGAGCCGGAACTTCAATCACTATTGATTGAGCATTTACCCGCATCAATCAGGGATTGTAATCGTAAGGAATTTCAATAGGTCTTCTGATTCCTCTACCTTTATCAGAGTGTAGAGTCAACACTTCTTCTTCAACATCATGGGTTCCTATTTGAACCACACACCGATCCATCAGGTCTTGCAGGATCATCTTAAAGCTTTCACAATTCCCCACGCACGTGGAATCAGCACATCTTTCTTCATGGCAAGACCCCTTCTTAACCACCCCAACATGGCATAACTCAGAGTAGATAACACCCAACAGAGTCTTGATCTTCTGCACATCCCTTACCAATTGCCCGACGGAACTTTCTATAACATTGGTAGCCGGCCTCTGATGACCTGGCAATGGATTGGTTGTTGTATTCGGGCTGTTATGCTTAAACGAGATCCAACCAACATCTATCAGGTCTTGCACCACATGCTTGAAGGCTTTACACTCCTCGACAGTATGACCGACCCCGTTTTCGTGGAAACTGCAGGTAGCATTAGCGTTGTAACCTCTGGGAAATGGCGGCTGAAGGGCCTTCATTGGCCGAGTGTTGATCAAGTTCTTGGAGGTCAGGTGATCAAACAACTCAGTGTATGTCATTGGGATTGGATCAAAACTGGTCCGTTTCTTGTACTGATAACCCTGAGGCTTGTGACTGTCAATGCCTTGCTGAGATGGCATAGGAGCAGAGAATGGAACAGTTTGTGGTGGGGGGTACCAAAGGAAGAATTTCCTCCTGAGATCACATTTGCTTCCCCTTCCTTCTTCTTCGGGAACTGGGAGTGGTACTTCTTCTGATTGTTTGAACCACCAGAGCTTCCTGCATTACTGAGATGATTTGAAATCTTCCCACTTCGAGACCATGTTCAAGTCTTTCCCCGAAGACTATCATATCGGAGAAGCTAGTTGAAACACTTGTAATCAGCCAGTCATAGTAAATTGCTGGCAAGGTTTCCAGGAACATGTACACCATTTCCTTCTCTGTCAGAGGAGGTTGGACCTGGGCAGCTATGCTTCGCCATTTCTGGGCATATTCTTTGAAAGTCTCCTTTTCGCCCTTACTCATGTGTTGAAATTGCGACCTGTCCGGAGCCATGTCCATGTTATAATTATATTGTCTCATGAATGCTTCGGACAAATCCTTCCAACAACGAATTTCAGAGGATTGCAGTTTCATGTACCAATCTAGAGGAGCTCCACCAAACTGCTTTGGAAGCGATAAATCGCCAGCTTATCGTCATTGGCATAAGGACCCATTTTTCGGACAAACATCGTAACATGGCTGTCTGGACAGCCGATTCCTCTGTATTTGTCCACCTCAGGAGCTTTGAACTTCGGTGGCAAAACCAAATATGGGACTAAACACAGCTCACGGGCTTCCTTGGCTCTGACACCAGTACCCTCCATTACCCTTACTCTTTCTTCAAGTGCACGAATCAGATCATTTGGCTGTGATCCCTCAAACATGTGTCCTTGGGGGTGACTCCCATCTTGTAATAATACCTCTCCGGTGAGGAACATTGTGAGGATGTCTTTGCAAGCCCCGAGTGGGGCCCGAGCACACCGAGGACTAGGAGTCTGGATCTGCGGTCCTCCGGCAGCTCCCTCAGACACGGCGATAGTGACTTGATTAGGCGCAACCACACCGACAGGAGTAGGTCCAGCAGTTCGTGGCATGTACCCAGCAGGCATACCCCAAGGATATCTTTGTGAAGTGTATTGATTTGACACATTCATTTCTGAAGCCAAAACAGGTGGCCCGATCGGCTCCGGGGCGAGGAGTCAGCGTTCTGCGTCTTCGAGGAGGAGGAACGAAAGAAGTGACACCGTCTGGACCCACTA